>JAVIAB010000047.1:29762351-30362351 GCA_032433765.1 Megaustenia siamemsis
CCTCTTGCTCTCCTTCTTCCTCTCCATCATCATCATCATCATCATCATCTTCTTCTTCTTCTTTTTGCTTTTCTTCTTGCTTTTTATCTTCTCCTTCTTGCTCTCATCATCATCATCATCTTCTTCTTCTTCTTCCACTTGTCCTCCTCCTCTTCCTCTCCTTTTCTTTTTCTTCTTCTTGTTCTTCTTCTCCATCATCATCATCATCATCATCATCATCATCATCATCATCATCTTCTTTTTCTTGCTTTTTATCTTCTCCATCTTGCTCTCATCATCATCATCATCATCATCATCTTCTTCTTCTACCTCTTCATCTTCTTCTTCATCTTGTCCACCTCCTCTTGCTCTCCTTCTTCTTCTCCATCATCATCATCTTCTTCTTCTTCTTCTTTTTGCTTTTCTTCTTCTTGCTTTTTATCTTCTCCTTCTTGCTCTCATCATCATCATTATCTTCTTCTTCATCTTGTCCTCCTCCTCTTCCTCTCCTTTTTTTTCTTCTTCTTCTTCTTCTTGTTCTTCTTCTCCAGCATCATCATCCTTTTCCTCTTTGTATTTTTTTCTCTCTTTCATCTCCTTCATCATCATTATCATCATCATCATCTTCTTCTTCTTCCTCTTCGTCTTTTTTCTCTCTTTCTTCTCCTCAATTATCATCATCTTCTTCTTTCTATCTGTTCGCATTTCCACTCATTACATATTTGAGGAAACTATCATCTGGAGCTCTTTCAAAATTGTCTTCATTTTTAAAAATAGTAGATTGTAACGGATCAAAACAGCGGGATATGGCCATTGGTGACTTGAACACGATTGGTAGCAAGCAATCATGACCTGTCTCTAGTCTGCTAATGTTAGTGTCTTGTGCCGAATTCTGTTTTACTAAACAGCTTCTCTCGTGACCGAATCTGCCAATATTGGACAGACAGGTGCGACCTCAAAAGGAGCAAGATCTATCTGTGGGACCTGACCCCATCTCCCTTCTTCTGCTGTGTCCTAACAAGGATCGAACAGCAATTTCCGTTTACTTACTATGACAGGACTGATAATAAGGAGAAAGTGTTTTGCCCAAAACCATATAAATCATGAACTACTTTATATCAAGCAAGTTTTATTTATTTAACCATGTATTAACATCGTGTTTCTATAACTTTAAATTGCATACATTTTAAACATATTTTCGGCTTATTTCAATAATTATAATCTAACTTAACGTTGACTAAGTGATTCGGATAGGCCTGACTATTGACATCATGTTTGCCAATAATGACAGGAACGACCATTTTTGTCCTTACAGCACATTTTCCCCGCCCTGTTAGTCTCCCCTTTCTATATTTATCACATTTAATTACATTGTCCCTAAATTCAAGATTATATTCATTAATCGAATAACTCCCATCGCTAAATAATCCATGAATGTTTTGTTTGACAACATCATGTCTACATCATGTCTTTACTTTCTTTAACACCCAATAACCAGGGACTCCGTTATTGGTGCTACGGTGTTCATGCTCTGTGTTGAAGTAATCAAACTTGATGAAACAAGAGAGCACATTACTGATGTACAAAGCTGGAACACAAAGATCATCCTCACACATACATGACAGACACAGACATGACAGACAGACATGACAGACACAGACATCACAGACATGACAGACACAGACATGACAGACACAGACATGACAGACACAGACATGACAGACACAGACATGACAGACACAGACATGACAGACAGACATGACAGACACAGACATGACAGACACAGACATGACAGACAGACAGACATGACAGACAGACATGACAGACAGACATGACAGACAGACATGACAGACAGACATGACAGACACAGACATGACAGACAGACATGACAGACACAGACATGACAGACAGACAGACATGACAGACAGACATGACAGACAGACATGACAGACACAGACATGACAGACACAGACATGACAGACAGACATGACAGACACAGACATGACAGACACAGACATGACAGACAGACAGACATGACAGACAGACATGACAGACAGACATGACAGACACAGACATGACAGAGTACATAACATTTTTTTTTGTTTAGTGTATTTGGTTTTTTAACAAATGAAAACAAGCAACAAACTTTAAATATCTGGCAACAACATTCTCTGAAGAAGGTAAAATCGATAAAGAAATAGATACACAATGCACCAAGGCAAACCAAACGTGACAGCTATCCTGTTTGCTTCAACACAAAGCAGTACCCATTACCACCTTGAAACATTTTATGCAGAATATATTCATTATCTGGACCAGGTAATATAACTGAAGATGAGATTGAAGCAATGGGTGATTTTGGAATAGACATAATAACACAAATATTGAATGATATCTACAACAACGGATATACAGAAGACGACCTGCTCAAATCAATATTCAAAGATAGAGGGAAGAGAAAATATCCAGACAGTTTAAAAGAATGGCTTGACAGAACGTCAATAACAGAAATAGTAAATAATTAGAGTTCGAAAGTTGTGGAGAGACATTATCACCTACACCAGCAGATATGGTAGTTGATGATGATGATGATGATGATGGTCATTCCCACATTGTGCTATCAATGTCAAACATGGTCACTTACGACAAAGCATAAAAGAGAGCTTGCGAGAGAAACACCTGATGTGACCAGAAAAGACGGAATCAGATATATGATATATGACATATGATATATGATATATGACATATGATATATGATATATGATATATGACATATGATATATTATAAAGAGAAAGAGTAGGCATTGAACCAATTGTAAGCCACTGATAGAAACAACAAATAAACTGGTTTGTCCATCTAGAAAGAATTCCCGTGTGATTCCTTACCATACAAAAATGTATTAGAAGAGGAGAAGGTAGAAGGGCAATAGGCAGACCCAGAGTAGGATGGACAGACAACATTAAATGAACTCTACAATATCATTTGGGAATTATTGAAGTCGTTAAAGGGGCTAGTACCAGAACTTTGTATCTCAACACTCGAACTGGTACAAGAGAAAGTGAAGAAAGAAGAGAAAGACGTTTTTTGGGTTTTTTTAAATTTTATTTGCACTCAAAAGAAATGAATACACAGTCTCTGCAACATACAAACAATATATTTACTAAACCGAAAAGAAAAGGGAAAACAAACAAGCATTCCGGCATTCGCACCATTACTGGTGTCTGTTCCGTGAGGTAGGGGTGAGGATAATTATGGTCTCGGGGAATAAAAGTCGCATGTCTAGTGAAGTCGCCTCCAGCTGTTCGGATCAGAGTTTTTAATTCAACCTCTGAGAGGTTACAATAAATAAAAGGTGTGTGTAGTGCCATCTTTGATCGTATCACGAGTGGGAGCAGTTCCTACACAACAAGGAATCGAACTACATGATGATCTTGACTATTGCAGAGAATCGTAAAATGAGATGGTTTGGCCACATATCTCGATCGTCCTATCCGGCAAAGAGTAATCTATTAAGGAACTGAGAAAGGATGGAGGAGAGGTAGACAGAGGTAGAGATGGAAGGATAACATAAAAAAAGCGGATACGAGTAGACTTTGCAGAGTCCCAAAGAATAACTGAAGATATGAGAGAAGTGGTGAAGGTTGACGAAGGTCTGTCAGTGGTTCTCAAACCACCTCAAGAGTTACGGAAAGAACACCCAAACCTTGAACCGAAGCCACGAGCACCTGATGTGTTCAGTGTGTCCCAGTCGCCACCAAACTCGGCATTTCCTCAAGAATTCCCCTTCAGATGTTCTTTCAATATCCACATTAGAGGAACACAATTAAGGAAATGCCTGGTGAGGTGCCGCTATATCAACCTTCTATATCGACCATGGTTTTATATATATATATATATATATATATATATATATATATATATATATATATATATGTATATACATTCGGCTACCTGTTGTCCCGTATATACAAACAACGGTTCGGTTAAAAATTTGAAACAGTTTGCCGCCAATTTTTTGGTGACGCAAAAAAAATTTAAAAAAACAAACAAACAAACAAAAAGCATGCATGTTGTAATTTATTTTTTGTTGACGTCAAACATTGATTACGTTTATTAAAAATATAAATAAATAAATAAACTAGACACACATGTCGTAAGTTTAGACGTTGTCAAAAATTGTTCTATCCTTTAAAGTGTTGTACAGCTCATGTCCCAAACCAAAACAGTGAGTGTTGTAATGTGCACGTTGTCATGGTTTGGTCAACATTGGGAGATCTGTACTTGGAATGTGCTTATTAACGAGGCTAATCAAGGATTGTTTGATCTGTAGGTGTGAAATAATGACACAGGTGAAATAGTTCGATGAATGCATCTGGGTCAGTGTTGTGAGCAAAGTTTTGGGAAAGTCAGGCAGTCAATATACTCCCACTCATCTCACTGAGGAGAGAAAGATAGAGACACTTATGAATACGTGAATACGGCTACCAAGATAAAGAAAGAGAATGCTATGTTTACGGGGATATATATATATATATATATAGAGAGAGAGAGAGAGAAAGAAAGAAAAAAGACAGGTATCAATACGTGAATACGTATATCAAGATTTAGAAAATGACAGGTATGTTTACGGATATCAAGATATAGAAAATGACAGGTATGAATTCGTGAATACGGATATAAAGATATAGAAAGTTATAGATATTAATACTGATATATATATGTATAGAAAGAGACAAATATAAACAAGGGGGGAGAGGAAGCGAATCTATAGAGTGAGAGAATGCTAGAGAGACAGATAACAGATATGCTCAGACTCAGTCTATAGTGTGAGAGAATGCTAGAGAGACAGATAACAGATATACTCAGACTCAGTCTATAGAGTGAGAGAATGCTAGAGAGACAGATAACAGATATACTCAGACTCAGTCTATAGAGTGAGAGAATGCTAGAGAGACAGATAACAGATATACTCAGACTCAGTCTATAGAGTGAGAGAATGCTAGAGAGACAGATAACAGATATACTCAGACTCAGTCTATAGAGTGAGAGAATGCTAGAGAGACAGATAACAGATATGCTCAGACTCAGTCTATAGAGTGAGAGAATGCTAGAGAGACAGATAACAGATATGCTCAGACTCAGTCTATAGAGTGAGAGAATGCTAGAGAGACAGATAACAGATATGCTCAGACTCAGTCTATAGAGTGAGAGAATGCTAGAGAGACAGATAACAGATCTACTCAGACTCAGTCTATAGAGTGAGAGAATGCTAGAGAGGCAGATAACAGATATACTCAGACTCAGGTTATAGAGTGAGAGAATGCTAGAGAGACAGATAACAGATATACTCAGACTCAGTCTATAGAGTGAGAGAATGCTAGAGAGACAGATAACAGATATACTCAGACTCAGTCTATAGAGTGAGAGAATGCTAGAGAAACAGATATACTCAGACTCAGTCTATAGAGTGAGAGAATGCTAGAGAGACAGATAACAGATATACTCAGACTCAGTCTATAGAGTGAGAGAATGCTAGAGAAACAGATATACTCAGACTCAGTCTATAGAGTGAGAGAATGCTAGAGAGACAGATAACAGATATGCTCAGACTCAGTCTATAGAGGAGAGAATGCTAGAGAGACAGATAACAGATATGCTCAGACTCAGTCTATAGAGTGAGAGAATGCTAGAGAGACAGATAACAGATATACTCAGACTCAGTCTATAGAGTGAGAGAATGCTAGAGAGGCAGATAACAGATATACTCAGACTCAGTCTATAGAGTGAGAGAATGCTAGAGAGACAGATAACAGATATACTCAGACTCAGTCTATAGAGTGAGAGAATGCTAGAGAGACAGATAACAGATATACTCAGACTCAGTCTATAGAGTGAGAGAACGCTAGAGAGACAGATAACAGATATACTCAGACTCAGTCTATAGAGTGAGAGAATGCTAGAGAGACAGATAACAGATATGCTCAGACTAAGTCTATAGAGTGAGAGAATGCTAGAGAGACAGATAACAGATATGCTCAGACTCAGTCTATAGAATGAGAGAATGCTAGAGAGACAGATAACAGATATACTCAGACTCAGTCTATAGAGTGAGAGAATGCTAGAGAGACAGATAACAGATATGCTCAGACTAAGTCTACAGAGTGAGAGAATGCTAGAGAGACAGATAACAGATATGCTCAGACTAAGTCTATAGAGTGAGAGAATGCTAGAGAGACAGATAACAGATATACTCAGACTCGGTATATAGAGTGAGAGAATGCTAGAGAGAGAGATAACAGATATGCTCAGACTAAGTCTATAGAGTGAGAGAATGCTAGAGAGACAGATAACAGATATACTCAGACTCGGTATATAGAGTGAGAGAATGCTAGAGAGACAGATAACAGATATGCTCAGACTAAGTCTATAGAGTGAGAGAATGCTAGAGAGACAGATAACAGATATACTCAGACTCGGTATATAGAGTGAGAGAATGCTAGAGAGACAGATAACAGATATGCTCAGACTAAGTCTATAGAGTGAGAGAATGCTAGAGAGACAGATAACAGATATACTCAGACTCGGTATATAGAGTGAGAGAATGCTAGAGAGACAGATAACAGATATACTCAGACTCAGTCTATAGAGTGAGAGAATGCTAGAGAGACAGATAACAGATATACTCAGACTCAGTCTATAGAGTGAGAGAATGCTAGAGAGACAGATAACAGATATACTCAGACTCAGTCTATAGAGTGAGAGAATGCTAGAGAGACAGATAACAGATATACTCAGACTCAGTCTATAGAGTGAGAGAATGCTAGAGAGACAGATAACAGATATACTCAGACTCAGTCTATAGAGTGAGAGAATGCTAGAGAGACAGATAACAGATATACTCAGACTCAGTCTATAGAGTGAGAGAATGCTAGAGAAACAGATATACTCAGACTCAGTCTATAGAGTGAGAGAATGCTAGAGAGACAGATAACAGATATGCTCAGACTCAGTCTATAGAGGAGAGAATGCTAGAGAGACAGATAACAGATATGCTCAGACTCAGTCGATAGAATGAGAGAATGCTAGAGAGACAGATAACAGATATACTCAGACTCAGTCTATAGAGGAGAGAATGCTAGAGAGACAGATAACAGATATACTCAGACTCAGTCTATAGAGTGAGAGAATGCTAGAGAGACAGATAACAGATATACTCAGACTCAGTCTATAGAGTGAGAGAATGCTAGAGAAACAGATATGCTCAGACTAAGTCTATAGAGTGAGAGAATGCTAGAGAGACAGATAACAGATATACTCAGACTCGGTATATAGAGTGAGAGAATGCTAGAGAGACAGATAACAGATATGCTCAGACTCAGTCTATAGAGTGAGAGAATGCTAGAGAGACAGATAACAGATATGCTCAGACTCAGTCTATAGAATGAGAGAATGCTAGAGAGACAGATAACAGATATACTCAGACTCAGTCTATAGAGTGAGAGAATGCTAGAGAGACAGATAACAGATATGCTCAGACTAAGTCTACAGAGTGAGAGAATGCTAGAGAGACAGATAACAGATATGCTCAGACTAAGTCTATAGAGTGAGAGAATGCTAGAGAGACAGATAACAGATATACTCAGACTCGGTATATAGAGTGAGAGAATGCTAGAGAGAGAGATAACAGATATGCTCAGACTAAGTCTATAGAGTGAGAGAATGCTAGAGAGACAGATAACAGATATACTCAGACTCGGTATATAGAGTGAGAGAATGCTAGAGAGACAGATAACAGATATGCTCAGACTAAGTCTATAGAGTGAGAGAATGCTAGAGAGACAGATAACAGATATACTCAGACTCGGTATATAGAGTGAGAGAATGCTAGAGAGACAGATAACAGATATGCTCAGACTAAGTCTATAGAGTGAGAGAATGCTAGAGAGACAGATAACAGATATACTCAGACTCGGTATATAGAGTGAGAGAATGCTAGAGAGACAGATAACAGATATACTCAGACTCAGTCTATAGAGTGAGAGAATGCTAGAGAGACAGATAACAGATATACTCAGACTCAGTCTATAGAGTGAGAGAATGCTAGAGAGACAGATAACAGATATACTCAGACTCAGTCTATAGAGTGAGAGAATGCTAGAGAGACAGATAACAGATATACTCAGACTCAGTCTATAGAGTGAGAGAATGCTAGAGAGACAGATAACAGATATACTCAGACTCAGTCTATAGAGTGAGAGAATGCTAGAGAGACAGATAACAGATATACTCAGACTCAGTCTATAGAGTGAGAGAATGCTAGAGAAACAGATATACTCAGACTCAGTCTATAGAGTGAGAGAATGCTAGAGAGACAGATAACAGATATGCTCAGACTCAGTCTATAGAGGAGAGAATGCTAGAGAGACAGATAACAGATATGCTCAGACTCAGTCGATAGAATGAGAGAATGCTAGAGAGACAGATAACAGATATACTCAGACTCAGTCTATAGAGGAGAGAATGCTAGAGAGACAGATAACAGATATACTCAGACTCAGTCTATAGAGTGAGAGAATGCTAGAGAGACAGATAACAGATATACTCAGACTCAGTCTATAGAGTGAGAGAATGCTAGAGAAACAGATATGCTCAGACTAAGTCTATAGAGTGAGAGAATGCTAGAGAGACAGATAACAGATATACTCAGACTCGGTATATAGAGTGAGAGAATGCTAGAGAGACAGATAACAGATATGCTCAGACTCAGTCTATAGAGTGAGAGAATGCTAGAGAGACAGATAACAGATATACTCAGACTCGGTCTATAGAGTGAGAGAATGCTAGAGAGAGATAGCAGATTTGTCTAGTCTAGTGTGGTTTAACCTTTTGTTACCCAAGGGGTAACATGAACACATGCGCAACGACCTGCAAGGGCTCGCGGGTCATCATGGTTATAGTTACGGAAGTCCTGGTATCGCTGCAAACGAATTAAAATAATTGCTTAACCGTCCGTGCCCGTGGAATCATCCGAATTAATATCTCATCTCCCAAACAAAGAAAGGCCGCTGCAGTCCCTATCATAGCAGTTTCAGCACACGTCAAAATACATAAGGCGAAACCACACAGAAAGTGAACACAGCCATCTGTTCCTCTGCATACAATATCATCATTCATCGTAAGCAATCGGGCCGCTATATATATATATATATATATATATATATATATATACATACATACATACATACATACACATACATATATACGTGTGAGTATATGTGTGTACAAATAAAGATAATCAGTAGGTAGATAACAACAGAGGTTTACAAGCAGACATATAATTTATTAGTAAAAAAAATAATTAAAAATGAGAACGTGAAGGAATTAACTCACTGCCATCCAAAGCTCCTTCACCTCTGAACTTTAAAACTGTCTGTGAACTGTCAAACTAAAATTAGGGAGATGCCAGACGAAACCGCTACACAGAAATCAAAAGAAGACTCATCAATCAACACAACACCCATGTCTGTAGTCGCTACACATTGAGGGATTGTATTCGGAAGTGATCTGAGCATTGTTTGATGTGCAATGAGGATGGCATGTTGATGAAACTAAACTAAACTAAACTAAACTAAACTAAACTAAACTAAACTAAACTAAACTAAACTAAACTAAACTAAACTAAACTAAACTAAACTAAACTAAACTAAACTAAACTAAACTAAACTAAACTACACTACACTACACTACACTAAACTAAACTAAACTAAACTAAACTAAACTACACTACACTACACTACACTACACTAAACTAAACTAAACTAAACTAAACTAAACTAAACTAAACTAAACTAATCTAAGCTAAGCTAAACTAACCTAGACTAGACTAAACTTAAAACAAACTAAATTAAACTAAACTAAACTAATCTAAGCTAAGCTAAACTAACCTAGACTAGACTAGACTAGACTAAACTTAAAACAAACTAAACTAAACTAAACTAATCTAAGCTAAGCTAAACTAACCTAGACTAGACTCGACTAGACTAGACTAGACTAAACTTAAAACAAACTAAATTAAACTACAAATCAGCTGACTCCAACTCATTTTCCCCCCTAAAGATTCTAACTCAAATCTGCGAACATGAAGACTAATTTAATGACCATCTGATAACTCCAATTAAATTTTGTTTTGCAGATTTTTTTTTCTGGTACCGTCCATCCTCTTCTTGAATAAAGCATGATGATATCAGTCTCATTGTCAATCTTATCTACACCTTCTTATAGCCCCTCCCAGTAATTGTATAGCTTTGTATTAGCGCTACAGGCATTTTATCACAAGCAGTCGATCAAACATTTTCTTGTTGTCTTTGAAATCAAGTTTCAACTGTTGGTGCGGTCGATAGGTGACATTCCTTCGTACCTACAGCGATAAAAAAAGAGGTGCTGGATCCTGTCCATGTTTATTGAAAGACACATCCAAGCAATGGAATTCTTGCCTTAAATCAGATATATATGGCCCTTTTCGTCTTGTCAGACGGTCTAGTGGAGGCTATTGTGCATTTTTTTTTGAGGTTTATTTTTGTCGAACAGCTTCTCTCGTGGCTAATTCTACCAATGTTTGACAAACACACGCGGTCACATAATGAACAAGTCAGGCCCACTGGTCCACAGGGTTTTCTATCCTTTTTCATGAGTCTTTTCTCTTCTAAGTTTTGTACCGTTCCTTATACATGCTCTCCATGATGTGCGATCACTTGCCGGATGTTCCCAGTCATAAAAAATTATGGAACGCTTCACGAATTTGCGTATCATCCTTGTGCAGGAAACCCAGATAAATGCATTTTAAAATAACCACTGTACGGTGATCGAAGTAAGGACAAGCGATTGAAAATGGACTGAAGTAACGACGTATCAAAGGTTCTACAAAGGTGTCCCCAAGACGCTTCAACATTAACTCTCTTCCTTGGAACTTTTGGGAGCCGCAATAGCTCAGTGGTTAGTGAACTGGACTACAAAGGACAAGAGGTTAGTGTTCCATCCCAACCGACGGGGTCCGGTTCACCCAGCCTTTAATGGGTACCGGATTTTTTCTGGGAAAGTAAAGCGGCACTGGCGTGATACCGACCACATCGCCCCAAAAATCATGTGCCGAAGGTCTGTAAAATGTATGGTCACTAACACCATATTCCCTATACGCCACTTGGCTTGACTGTACTGGGGTACTTTACTTTTTACTTGGAACCTTTGCTCAATATAGCCCAAAATGACGCCCGCTTCTGGAAACGCCGAATGAGTGAAGCACTATATACTCTAAGTCACAGTATATGGATGACTCTTATGATCAGCTATGATAATATGCGTTCTCCTATGGACCAAGATTCGAAGATATATTTGGATTTTGCAGTCAGCTCCGTATAAAAATAGATAACACAGTGATCCGGGTACTGCTACATCTTTCGGAAAACCCGCCAAAAAAAAAATAAATAAACAACAGAAACCACAGTGAACGATATGCATCCCGAACCAGGATTCTAACTCGTGCTCCTCAACACAGCGCCCAGCCACTAGTGATCTGCACGTAGGCACACTACCACCGTTGCACCCAAAAAGGTATTTTGACTCAAAGATTATACATACATGCGTTCCACGTGACATGTTGTTTGTAAATATCTTTTTTTTAATAGTATGATTATCTTTTCGGACAACTAACAAATGGCAAAAGAATTAGAGGGCGCCCAAAAATATTATTTGTAGATGTGTGAAACGTGACATGGCAGCCTTGGAACACATAGCTGCAGACCGCAATCTTTGGCAACACACTTTAAAGCTCCGGCCCAAGCATGAAGCAGACAGATTGAAAGAAAGGAAAAAAATATCATGTCCTAGGTTGTTGCAAAATCCATAGTCAACTATGACTGACGGCAGGTATACCGCTACAACAACTACTACCACTACCACTATTCTACCACCATTACTACTACTACTACTACAACTACTACTACTACTGCTGCTACTACTACTACAACTACTACTACTACTGCTGCTACTACTACAACAACTACTACCACTACTCCTGCTACCATTGTTGCTACTACTACTACTACTGCTACTACTACTACTACCATTGCTGCTACTACTACTACTACTACTGCTACTACTACTACTACCATTGCTGCTACTACTACTACTACTACCATTGCTGCTACTACTACTACTACTACCATTGCTGCTACTACTACTACTACTACCATTGCTGCTACTACTACTACTACTGCTACTACTACTACTACCATTGCTGCTACTACTACTACTACTACCATTGCTGCTACTACTACTGCTACTACTGCTACTACCATTCTTGCTACTACTAATACCATTGCTGCTATTACTTCTACTACCATTGCTACTACTACAACCACTACTGCTACTACTACAACCACTACTGCTACTACTACTACAACCACTACTACTACTACTACTATTACTGCTACTAATATTACCAATGCTGCTACTACTACTACAACTACTACTACTACTGCTGCTACTACTACAACTACTACCACTACTGCTGCTACCATTGTTGCTACTATTACTACTACTGCTACTACTACTACTACCATTGCTGCTACTACTACTACTACTACTGCTACTACTACTACTACCATTGCTGCTACTACTACTACTACCATTGCTGCTACTACTACGACTACTGCTACTACCATTCTTGCTATTACTACTACTACCACCATTGCTGCTATTACTTCTACTACCATTGCTACTACTACAACCACTACTGCTACTACTACAACCACTACTGCTACTACTACAACCACTACTGCTACTACTACTACAACCACTACTACTACTACTACTACTACTACCATTGCTGCTACTACTACTACTACCACCATTGCTGCTACTACTACGACTACTGCTACTACCATTCTTGCTACTACTACTACTACCACCATTGCTGCTATTACTTCTACTACCATTGCTACTACTACAACCACTACTGCTACTACTACAACCACTACTGCTACTACTACAACCACTACTGCTACTACTACTACAACCACTACTACTACTACTACTACCATTGCTGCTACTACTACTACTACCACCATTGCTGCTACTACTACGACTACTGCTACTACCATTCTTGCTACTACTACTACTACCACCATTGCTGCTATTACTTCTACTACCATTGCTACTACTACAACCACTACTGCTACTACTACAACCACTACTGCTACTACTACACCACTACTGCTACTACTACTACAACCACTACTACTACTACTACCACCATTGCTGCTACTACTACGACTACTGCTACTACCATTCTTGCTACTACTACTACTACCACCATTGCTGCTATTACTTCTACTACCATTGCTACTACTACAACCACTACTGCTACTACTACAACCACTACTGCTACTACTACAACCACTACTGCTACTACTACTACAACCACTACTACTACTACTACTACTACTACCATCATTGCTGCTACTACTACGACTACTGCTACTACCATTCTTGCTACTACTACTACTACCACCATTGCTGCTATTACTTCTACTACCATTGCTACTACTACAACCACTACTGCTACTACTACAAACCACTACTGCTACTACTATTACAACCACCACTACTACTACTACTACTACTACTACTACTACTATTACTACTACTACTATTACTACTACTACTGCCTTTGCTTCTACTAACAATAAAGGTTATATACCGCCAAGGTTAAGGGTAAGGGTATACCGCCAAGGTTAAGGGTAAGGATATACCACCAAGGTTAAGGGTAAGGGTATACCGACATAAATGCGTGCAGTCCGTAGGGAATATGAAGTCCACTGAGTATGGACCGGATGCTGGAAATAGAATTAGCTAGGGTCAAGGTTAAGTGGAGAAGACAGAGGTTTAGAAGGTTCGTGGCGTGACGTTAAGTGTGAGTAGTAAACAAAGAAAGATTAGAAATGATTGGTTACAGAGGATGATGTGATAGTAGATGGTAGGGAGGTACAAATAGTTGGGACGAGAGAAAACTGGGGCTCTCTCTATCTCTCACCGGTCGTGAACGAATTGAGACATGTTACCAAAGGATGGTTTTGTGCATGTGGAAGACTTGTATTATAATAATCGTTGTACAGTGTTGTCATGTAATTAAAATTATTACAATGTTGACCACTAGTTGTTTCTGCATCAAACAAGCCATCGCGGCGTTAGCCTATGACATTAGATCTCAAATTCGGTTGCCGTACTATAACACTACCACCACTTCTGCTACTACTACTACTACCGCCATTACTGCTACTACTACCACTACTGCTACTATTACCACCACTTCTGCTGCTACTACTACTACTGCTACTACTACCACTACTGCTATTACTACTGCCTTTGCTTCTACTACTACCACTACTGCTACTACAACCACTACTACCACTACTGCTGTTACTACTACTACTATTGCTACTACTACTACCAATGCTGCTACTACTACTACCATTGCTGCTACTACTTCCACTACTGCTATTACTACTGCCTTTGCTTCTACTACTACCACTACTGCTACTACTACCACCACTGCTGCTACTACTACTACTACTACTGCTACTGCTACTGCCGCCACCACCACCATCGCCTACCACCGCCACTGCTCATTCCTACCTCCGTACAA
This sequence comes from Megaustenia siamemsis, assembly GCA_032433765.1. Classification (NCBI taxonomy): domain Eukaryota; kingdom Metazoa; phylum Mollusca; class Gastropoda; order Stylommatophora; family Ariophantidae; genus Megaustenia; species Megaustenia siamemsis. The sequence continues at coordinate 29,777,033 of JAVIAB010000047.1, forward strand.
ACACGATTGATTTAAATTCACAATTCTCATCATCACCATCATCATCATCATCATCACATGCGATAAACAGCTCTTCTAATTACGAAGAAACAAAATAACCTTTCTTGTCATGATCAACGACAAACAAAAATAAGGAAATTTAAAAAGAGAAGAAAAAAAAACACATACCGTAAAGTTCGTTTTCATTTCCTCCTTCCCCTCTCGTTCCCTTCTCTCTCTCCTCCCCTTCTCTTTCTCTAAACCTGGCAGAAAACATTACAAATAAAATACAATAAACCGAATACCAGTTTGTACGAAGAGTCTCAAACTATCTCTGTTCACAAAATTCTGAGATATTTTAGATTCCAGTGTCACTGTTAATTTGAGAACTACCGCCTCTTACGTCTTACCTTCACGCCCATTGGCTATGAAGGCTCCACGTGACAAGCGACTATTGGTCGTTTCAAAACATTTTGAAGGTCTTTAAAATTCCATATCTCTGCAACCAATTGATTGATAATGCTGAAATTTTGCATATGGTCTTGTGATTTTTTGGTCCCAAGAAGTACATTCATTTCCTCACCAACAAACGTATAGTTTTAAATATTCTTTATTTGAAGTATACAAATTTAAGGCATTTTGGTCAAACCATATATTTGGAGGAATTACCGCTTCATATGAGTGAGCACCCACGGACTTGTCATCTTGAACGTAATGCGCGCCAATTTCCCTGTTTTAAGCACTAAAAAACACATAAAACGCGTCATAGTTATAATTTTATATCCGGTGCATCCCATTTCCTGTCGTTTTGTTGTGATTTATGTGCAACGGCGTATCCTAATTATTGGGTAATTTCGTTAAATTTGTGATCTGTTAGTCAATGGGTATAAAAGTAAAGTTCCTTACATTGCAATCAGTGGCAATAAAGGTGTATAAATATTTTTGCATAGAAGCTAAGCGCGGAAAACTGTATCGAAGCATCTCAAAGCCAGAAAAGAGAACTATTCACGCATTGGTATAAGCAAACGCTTTTTCAAACAAGTGCTTAAAGCTAACGGAGTGTCCAGTTCAATCAAGACTAGGACGCTAGGAAGAAGAAAGTAGTAGATAGTTTTGACAAGGAAGTGATTAGAAGAGCAATTTGTAAAATATTCGATTCCAAAGAAACTGTGACTTTAAGAAAACTGAAAATTCGACTGAGAGCAGAAAATGACATTGTTGTGTCGAAAACAACATTATGGAGAACTGTTAGAAGCATCGGTTTTACGTTTAGAAAGTACGATAGTGGTAGAAATGTCATCTGCGAGAAGCCGCACTTAGTTTCTATGAGGAGTAAATATTTACGTGAAGTACGGAAATGCGTAACCAAGGTTATGATACTGTATTTCTAGATGAATCTTGGATAAATTCTCACCACATAAGTGCAAAGGAATGGCAGTTATCAGATGGAAGTATTAAAAGATGTGTACCCACTGGAAAAGGACAGCGTATTATAATGGCACATGCAGGCAGCCGAAAAGAAGGGTTGGTGAAAAATGCAGAACTTATATTCACCTCTAATTATACTGACAACAGGGACTATCACACCGAGATGAATGGCCATATATTTAGAGAGTGGATTGAAAATACTCTTCTTCCAATTCTAGACAGACCATCCTGTCTGGTAATGGACAACGCGTCGTACCACAACGCTGTGGCAGAAGAAGACAAAATTCCTACATCTACCAGTACAAAAGATGTTATAAAGATTTGGCTAAGAAAGGAAGGAATTCCATTTAACGAGGGATTTTTGAAACCTGAATTACTGTCACTTGTTAAGAAATCGCAAAATACCAAAGTATTCCAAATAGACAAAATCATTCAACAGCATGGTCATACGTGCTTGAGACTGTCCCCTTATCATCCACAATTAAACCCCATTGAACTCGTTTGGGCAAAAATTAAAGGGCAGGTGGCAGCTGAGAATACAAGTTTTAAACTATGCGATATAAAAGGACTGACATATGCTGCTCTATCACAGATTGACAAAGATTTTTGGTGCAAATGTGAAGATCATGTCTAAAAGAAGAAAATGACTATTGGAAAAAAGATGGACTATCGTTCGTTCAGCCCAGATTAGTAATCAATATGTTAGACTCCTCTGATTCAGAATAAATGAAATAATAATGGACGTTTTTATATGTCCGCATGATCAATCTTTAGCTAAAGTTGATAACGTTTTGAAATGTAAAGATTCTTGATATGTGTACTGCAGGCATGCAAATAAACTAAATCACTTTCATATGTCATGTTTACGTAAAATAATGAAAGTCACATGGAAAGACATAAAACGAACAATGTAGCTCTTTACAGTGAAGAGGATCCCGTGCTTACATCGGACTCTTTAGTCACATGCGTACCCATAAACAATAACTTTGCTTGATATGTCATGCTCGTTATCGCTCGCAACGGATAATTCATTTTTTTAATGTATTCTTTGTTGTATATTGTTTAAATAGTTTTCATTAATGGAACTGTTTATACGCTGATTTGTTTTAGACCGTCTGTAAAGGCTATAACATTGACATTCTCATAGTATTTTAAAGAAAGTAAACAATAGAAAGTAAACAGTTGATAAACGCCTCCAACTTTCAAGTTGTGTAGAGACGCCTATGTCGAGAAGCTGATTTCCATTAATGTACGGTAAATTATTTTCTCCAGGAGCAAAAAGATCCGTAAATTCACTGAGATCAAAGGAAAGTGCTGCTTCATGATGAAGCATACTTCCTACATCATTAAATTTTGTGAAATCGGTGGGACCTTGGAAAAACAAGGCCAGATGCAAAAAATCAAGTTTGTAAGTGCAGGGAAAGAGGAGATATTCCATGTTAATCGTGAACATTTAGATTTGAAACGACCAATACCAACAAAATAATGGAGGTTTTGCAGATCTTGTTTTTCAGACTTTTGAGCTGTGAATGGTGCCGGCGATGGTCGATGTTTTTGTAGTTCTAACAGTTGCCCTCGTTGAACTCTTTAGCGTGTTCATAACTTGTTTTTGAATTTAAATCTGAATTCCATTAGACCCTTCTCCACCTCCTACCCCCGCCCTTTAAAAATTATCAAAATGTATGTGGGGGGGGCGCTACAGTTTTCTGGTGGTGGCTAAACGTAGAGATGTTGCAGTTTGGGGTGATTTCTCGAGTGAGTCATCAGTTCTTGATGCAGAGGAAATGCGGTCTCAGCGTTGTTATTCTGGTAAATATGGTTTTTGTGACCAGTTTGTCTAGTAGTGCATAAATAACTGCTTGATTGAATACATATACCTATAGTCCTGTAGATAGCGGGACTGGTTTGGCCGAGGAAAAGATTTTTTTTTAAATAATTGTGCATGAATAGCTTTTGGTGTGTACACGGGCGTAGATAAAATTGTCCTATTTGAAGGACTCTCGGAGAAGAAAAGAAGAATTTAATTGGCATTTTGTTATAGAATCTACACATTTACTTGTGAATATGCGCGAATATATATATATATATATATATATATATATATATATATATATATATAGAGAGAGAGAGAGAGAGAGAGAGAGAGAGATAAAGTGGAAACATCATTTAGACATACACAACGCATTCGTGGAATAAAAGTTTAAGACTTAATTTGAACAGCGTGAGATATCTCGACGGTACGATACCGAATTCCAAGAGCGATAAAGAACTCCAGTAAGTAATTTGTACAGTTATTGAAGAAAGTTAGAAAAATGAGCTCATATTAAAAGAAAAACATACAAAAAACACAAGTAATGGTAGTCTCAACAGGCATGATTTCACTCAATTGCACTAAATATGCCATTGGTAAAAAGGTCTTGACACACAGATTGTTTTCAATATCCAGGAAGAACTTTGCCATCAGCTGGACGGTGTTTTATCGGGGAAAAACGAAGGATCGGACAGGCTGCTTTTAAAAATAAGTGAGAAAAAAAATTGTTATCAATAAATATCATTATTGAAAGCTAAAAAGAGAGTCTTACAGTGCTATATCGAACTAGTATTAATTAAGGTTGCAAATCATGGACAGTGAACAAAGATAAACATAGCCAGACAGAGGTAGCGACGAATTTCTTTTAGAAGAGTGCTTAAGTTGCCAAGGACAGTGAACAAAATGCAACTAAGAGGTACCAACAAAGACAGATAGAAAGATTATTCAAGGTAGAGGTACCAACAGAGAAAGATTAGTCAAGGTAGAGGTACCAATAGAGAAAGATTAGTCAAGGTAGAGGTACCAATAGAGAAAGATTAGTCAAGGTAGAGGTACCAATAGAGAAAGATTAGTCAAGGTAGAGGTACCAACAGAGAAAGATTAGTCAAGGTAGAGGTACCAACAGAGAAAGATTAGTCAAGGTAGAGGTACCAATAGAGAAAGATTAGTCAAGGTAGAGGTACCAATAGAGAAAGATTAGTCAAGGTAGAGGTACCAATAGAGAAAGATTAGTCAAGGTAGAGGTACCAATAGAGAAAGATTAGTCAAGGTAGAGGTACCAATAGAGAAAGATTAGTCAGGGTAGAGGTACCAATAGAGAAAGATTAGTCAAGGTAGTGTACCAATAGAGAAAGATTAGTCAAGGTAGAGGTACCAATAGAGAAAGATTAGTCAAGGTAGAGGTACCAATAGAGAAAGATTAGTCAAGGTAGAGGTACCAACAGAGAAAGATTAGTCAAGGTAGTGGTACCAATAGAGAAAGATTAGTCAAGGTAGAGGTACCAACAGAGAAAGATTAGTCAAGGTAGTGGTACCAACAGAGAAAGATTAGTCAAGGTAGAGGTACCAATAGAGAAAGATTAGTCAAGGTAGAGGTACCAACAGAGAAAGATTAGTCAAGGTAGAGGTACCAACAGAGAAAGATTAGTCAAGGTAGAGGTACCAATAGAGAAAGATTAGTCAAGGTAGAGGTACCAACAGAGAAAGATTAGTCAAGGTAGAGGTACCAATAGAGAAAGATTAGTCAAGGTAGAGGTACCAACAGAGAAAGATTAGTCAAGGTAGAGGTACCAACAGAGAAAGATTAGTCAAGGTAGAGGTACCAATAGAGAAAGATTAGTCAAGGTAGAGGTACCAACAGAGAAAGATTAGTCAAGGTAGAGGTACCAACAGAGAAAGATTAGTCAAGTAGAGGTACCAACAGAGAAAGATTAGTCAAGGTAGAGGTACCAACAAGAAAGATTAGTCAAGGTAGAGGTACCAACAGAGAAAGATTAGTCAAGGTAGAGGTACCAATAGAGAAAGATTAGTCAAGGTAGAGGTACCAATAGAGAAAGATTAGTCAAGGTAGAGGTACCAACAGAGAAAGATTAGTCAAGGTAGAGGTACCAACAGAGAAAGATTAGTCAAGGTAGAGGTACCAATAGAGAAAGATTAGTCAAGGTAGAGGTACCAATAGAGAAAGATTAGTCAAGGTAGAGGTACCAATAGAGAAAGATTATTCAAGGTAGAGGTACCAATAGAGAAAGATTAGTCAAGGTAGAGGTACCAACAGAGAAAGATTAGTCAAGGTAGAGGTACCAACAGAGAAAGATTAGTCAAGGTAGAGGTACCAACAGAGAAAGATTAGTCAAGGTAGAGGTACCAATAGAGAAAGATTATTCAAGGTAGAGGTACCAATAGAGAAAGATTAGTCAAGGTAGAGGTACCAACAGAGAAAGATTAGTCAAGGTAGAGGTACCAATAGAGAAAGATTAGTCAAGGTAGAGGTACCAATAGAGGCAGATAGAAAGATTTGTCAAGATAGAGGTACCAACAGAGGCAGATAGAAAGATTTGTCAAGGTAGTGGTACCAACAGAGGCAGATATAAAAGATTTGTCAAGGTAGTGGTACCAACAGAGGCAGATATAAAAGATTTGTCAAGGTAGTGGTACCAACAGAGGCAGATATAAAAGATTTGTCAAGGTAGTGGTACCAACAGAGGCAGATATAAAAGATTTGTCAAGGTAGTGGTACCAACAGAGGCAGATATAAAAGATTTGTCAAGGTAGTGGTACCAACAGAGGCAGATATAAAAGATTTGTCAAGGTAGTGGTACCAACAGAGGCAGATATAAAAGATTTGTCAAGGTAGTGGTACCAACAGAGGCAGATATAAAAGATTTGTCAAGGTAGTGGTACCAACAGAGGCAGATATAAAAGATTTGTCAAGGTAGTGGTACCGACAGAGGCAGATAGAAAGATTTGTCAAGGTAGTGGTACCAACAGAGGCAGATATAAAAGATTTGTCAAGGTAGTGGTACCGACAGAGGCAGATAGAAAGATTTGTCAAGGTAGTGGTACCAACAGAGGCAGATAGAAAGATTTGTCAAGGTAGTGGTACCAACAGAGGCAGATATAAAAGATTTGTCAAGGTAGTGGTACCAACAGAGGCAGATAGAAAGATTTGTCAAGGTAGTGGTACCAACAGAGGCAGATAGAAAGATTTGTCAAGGTAGTGGTACCAACAGAGGCAGATAGAAAGATTTGTCAAGGTAGTGGTACCAACAGAGGCAGATATAAAAGATTTGTCAAGGTAGTGGTACCGACAGAGGTAGATAGAAAGATTTGTCAAGGTAGTGGTACCAACAGAGGCAGATATAAAAGATTTGTCAAGGTAGTGGTACCAACAGAGGTAGATAGAAAGATTTGTCAAGGTAGTGGTACCAACAGAGGCAGATAGAAAGATTTGTCAAGGTAGTGGTACCAACAGAGGCAGATAGAAAGATTTGTCAAGGTAGTGGTACCAACAGAGGTAGATAGAAAGATTTGTCAAGGTAGTGGTACCAACAGAGGCAGATAGAAAGATTTGTCAAGGTAGTGGTACCAACAGAGGTAGATAGAAAGATTTGTCAAGGTAGTGGTACCGACAGAGGCAGATAGAAAGATTTGTCAAGGTAGTGGTACCAACAGAGGTAGATAGAAAGATTTGTCAAGGTAGTGGTACCAACAGAGGCAGATAGAAAGATTTGTCAAGGTAGTGGTACCAACAGAGGCAGATAGAAAGATTTGTCAAGGTAGTGGTACCAACAGAGGCAGATAGAAAGATTTGTCAAGGTAGTGGTACCAACAGAGGCAGATAGAAAGATTTGTCAAGGTAGAGTTACCAATAGAGGCAGATAGAAAGATTTCATCTTCATTACTCTTCTTAGCTAATATTAATATACTATAACCACGTCAAAAGACACAACGGGTTGGAAAGAATAAAAATAGAAGGCATGGTTCCTGGGCGACACATCAGGGGCAGACCAAGAAGAATGTGATTTTAAGCCATCAAGAGGACATTGAACATAACAGATGTGAGAGATCTGGCTAGAGACAGAGACTCTTTTTGACGGGCTGCGGTGAATGCAACGTTCTTCAAGGGTCGTGCGACCTGAAGACAACTAGATTAATTGAGACATACGCAGTCTTGTATTCTTGGATCGCGTAATAAAAGTCTCAGTTCGGAATAACCTACACACTTTTGTGCTTGATAAATGAGCAGATTGGTGCTGGCTTGATAGGTTGTTAGATCACACAAGTGAGCAGATTGGTGCTCGCTTGATAGGTTGTTAGATCACACAAGTGAGCAGATTGGTGCTGGCTTGATAGGTTGTTAGCTTACACAAGTGGGCAGATTGGTACTGGCTAGATAGGTTGTTAGCTTACACAAGTGGATAGATTGGTACTGGCTAGATAGGTTGTTAGCTTACACAAGTGGGCAGATTGGTACTGGCTAGATAGGTTGTTAGCTTACACAAGTGGATAGATTGGTACTGGCTAGATAGGTTGTTAGCTTACACAAGTGGGCAGATTGGTACTGGCTAGATAGGTTGTTAGCTTACACAAGTGGGCAGATTGTACTAGCTAGTTAGGTCGTTAGCTTACACAAGTTGGCAGATTGGTGCTGCAAAGGTTGTTAGCTTATACAAGTGGGCAGATTGGTACTGGCTAGATTGGTTGCTAGCTTACACAAGTGGGCAGATTGGTACTGGCTAGATAGGTTGTTAGCTTACACAAGTGGGCAGATTTTATTGCTGTTTGTAGTTTGTTTATAGAATAAGTAAGTTGTTCCACAAATATATATTTAACAATCAAAGAGATAATTAATCAAATAGATTAACAGACTCCCATATATCGGTCGCTTAAGAGAGTTTATCACTAATATCAAAACACCTCCTTCTTACAGGGACAGACCTGTATCATCTGCTTAAATCGCGATCTACGTCGACCATGCAACAGCCACACAGTTTTCGTAAAAGATCAGTATGTGATCATCGATAGTTATCTCACTGTTTCGAGGAATTCTTCCACTTCTCACCTGCAGTCATGCGCTAAGGCGTCGTTTCACAGTGATCACTGTGAACTGCTACGTTAATTAGGGAAACAAATTAAGGAACACCTAGCAGGTTGATAAGCTGATACATAGGTAGATAGATAAAGCAGGTAGTGAAAATTACGGGAATAATGGAGAGCGAGAGAGGGTATCTAATTAGAGAAACCCATATATATATATATATATATATATATATATATATATATATATATATATATATATATATATATATATATATATATATATATATATATGGGAGCCACGATAGCTCAGTGGTTAGTGAACTGGACTACAAAGGACAAGAGGTAGGGTTCGATCTCAACCGACGGCTTCTTGTTCACCCAGCCTTAAATGGGTACCGGATTTTTTTCTGGAAAAGTAAAGCGGCACTGGCGTAATACCGATCACATTACTCCAAAAATTATGTGTCGAAGGTCTATAAAATGTATAGTCACTAACACCATATTCCCTATACGCCATTTGGCGTGAAGGGGTACTTATTTATATATATATATATATATATATATATATATATATATATATAAAGAAAACCAAATGATTATATATATATATATGTGTGTGTGTGCGTGTGTGCGTGCGTGCGTGTGTGAACAAAACCAAATGATCATAAACATACACACACATACACACACATATATATATATATCAACAAAACCAAATGCTAATAAACATACACACACACACACACATATCAACAAAACCAAATGATAACAAACACCTGAGTGGTTTTTTTTTTATATTGTGATAAAAATCGATAGGTATTTGGATAACTGTGCTTTACCTATGTTATCGGTTTCCCTACAATTATTCCACCACTGACTAGGCTTTGGTTCGCCACTTTTTGTATTCGATCCTCATTCTAGACATTTTTATCCTTCTCTTTTTCTGTGGCAATTTTGGAGCCATGATGACTCATTGCAGCGAATTCGTCGAAATTCGTTTACTCGTTTGTTGTTCTTCTTTTCCAGAGCCATCATAACTGTACTTGAACAGTGTCCATTTGTGTTTCAGTATCAGTGTGTCTCACTCGTAACCAGACCCGGCATTTCCTGAAATACTTTCGCTTGAAATTTTGTCGCAATATCCACATTAGTGATAAAAAAATAAATAAAGAGCCCTAGGCACGCCAAGTGACTTATAAGGAATATGATGATGTTAGTGACCATAATTTTTACAGACCTTCGGCACATGATTTTTGGGGTAATGTGGTCAGCATTACGCCCGTGCCGCTTTACTTTCCCAGAAAAAAAAAATCAGGCACCCATTTAAGTCTGGGTGAACCTGGAAGCCGTCGGTCAGGATCGAACCCGACCTCTTGTCCTTTGTAGTCCAGTTCACTGACCACTTTTACAACATTTTTGATGTTTGTTGCATTGATTTTGTTAGCATTTCCACTGTTCATCAATACTTTGTATCTTCTCTATTGCACTGTACGGATTCTGAATTGTGATTTTATATTTGTCTTGAAACCTCTTGTCTGATTTGAATCAATCTAAATTTAACTTGATGTTAACTGAGTCTCGTTTTGTTGTTTTTAATTTTACCCTAAGCTTTCCCACAACTGGTACATGATCACTATTGCAATCTGCCCCTGTTCTAGTTTTCACACGTTATCATTATGTAATCAACTTGATGACATGCGTTGTCCCCTGGGCTTTTCCATGTCCACAGACGTCTTGGATGTTGCTTAAACCAGGTGTTTCCTATCATGTTGTGTGTTCTTGTCCAGTCAATAAGTTTGTCACCACTTTCATTTCTCTCGCTTAAGCCATAATAACCAACTACTTCCTCAACTCTTTCCTTTCCAACCTTTGCGTTGAGATCCCCTAGAACTATGGTGTTTCCATGTGGTTTGCATTGACTAAGTGCCATATTAAGCTCATCATAACATATATAAAGTGTTTCATCTAGACTCTGTCTGCTGTTGGTGCATAAGCTTGTTTGAGATTATTATTTATTGACTTTCCATTCAATTTCACTAAAAGGACTTTATCAGATATTGACCAAATGCCTTTCACTGTTCTTGCTCTTTCTGCATCCGAGATGATACCCACTCCTCTTTGCTGTTCAGTACCGCCAGAACAGATTATTTTATGTTCATCAGAATATATATCTTCCCTGATCCAGTGTATCTCATTTCACACAATCCCAATAAATGCAAACCCATCATTTTCATTTCCTGTTTGATGTTTTCAGTTTTCCCCTTTGGCAATAGTGTTCTTGCACTCCAAATACCTATCTTCATGGTTTGTTTTATCTTTATCTTGCATACAGTAGCTTGATGGCGATCGAGTATCACGTGTAGCACATGATGTCACCTACTGAACGAGGGTATTCCATTGGGATCCCCCTTAACGTTGGTAATACAATACGATAAATACTATATGGTGAACTAATACGCGGAAAAAGACATACCCGCAGAGCTAAACGACAATATAGAGATATCTGTAAATTATCTCTGAATGACTTCTCCATCTGTCAAAACGGCTGGGAACACCTGGCAAGAGATCGCACATAATGGAGAGCCTATATAAGGAATGGCATAACATCCATTTGATGACTGTACTGTGGCAAAACATGAACCAGAAAAGACTCATGAAAAAAAGATAGAGAACCCTGTAGATTGGTGGGCCTGACTTGCTCATTATCAGGCAGAGTGTGTTTGTCAAACATTGGTAGAATCAGCCCCGATAGAAGCTGTTCGACAAACACAAACCTCCTAAAATACACAATAACTTCCACTAAACCGTCTGACAAGACATAAAGGGCCTTTAGTATTATCTATAATCTATACTGAGAATTAGTGTTTATCCATGTTACTGATTGAACAAAATAAAGGTAGCGATTAATAACATCAGATACGGGTTAGTCGTCGGCCACTGGATACGAAGGTTGCGGTGAAAATTTGTAACTTCCAATCCGAGATTTCTTCGCCTCTGGGAAGTGACAATAATGTCTAACCCTCTTGGATAAAGGCAAAAAAAATAGGAGGTCCCGTGTACACTCACGCACGTTAAAGAACCCATGGCAGTTAAAAGTCGAAACGAGAAGGCCTAAATGGCCGATGACTGGGTAACAAATTGTTCGGGAAAACTGCCCATGCCCAAGATGGGTGTGTCGAGCTGAAAGGCGTAGTTATCACGATATGTAGTAAAGCTACCGATACAACGTACATACGCTCAGTTATGGGAGAAATGTATGTGGCGGGATTAGAATTTAGCATCTATAGTACAAGACCCTCGAGATCTAAGTTTACCCAACCTCGGACAGTATAAAACCCGTGATCTCTAAGTTCACCCAACCTATGACAATACAAGACCCTCGATCTCTAATTACACCCAAACTCTGTGACCTTTGATCTCTAAGTTCACCAAACCTCTGTGACCTTTGATCTCTAAGTTCACCAAGCTCTGAGATCTATGATCTCAAAGTTCACCCAACCTCTGAGACCTTTGATCTCTATGTTCACCAAACCTCTGTGACCTTTGATCTCTAAGTTCACCCAAGCTCTGAGATCTTTGATCTCTAGGTTCACCCAATCTCTGACAGTATAATACCCTTGATATCTAAGTTCACCCAAGTTCTGACAGTATAAGACCCTTGATATCTAAGTTCACCCTAGCTCTGACAGTATAATACCCTTGATATCTAAGTTCACCCTAGCTCTGACAGTATAATACCCTTGATATCTAAGTTCACCCAAGTTCTGACAGTATAATACCCTTGATATCTAAGTTCACCCTAGCTCTGACAGTATAATACCCTTGATATCTAAGTTCACCCAAGTTCTGACAGTATAATACCCTTGATATCTAAGTTCACCTAGCTCTGACAGTATAAGACCCTTGATATCTAAGTTCACCCAAGTTCTGACAGTATAATACCCTTGATATCTAAGTTCACCCTAGCTCTGACAGTATAAAACCCTTGATATCTAAGTTCACCCAAGTTCTGACAGTATAAGACCCTTGATATCTAAGTTCACCCAACCTCTGACAGTATAAGACCCTTGATATCTAAGTTCACCCAAGTTCTGACAGTATAAGACCCTTGATATCTAAGTTCACCCAACCTCTGACAGTATAAGACCCTTGATATCTAAGTTCACCCAACCTCTGACAGTATAAGATTCTTGATATCTAAGTTAACCCAACCTCTGACAGTATAAGACCCTTGATATCTAAGTTAACCCAACCTCTGATAGTATAAGACCCTTGATATCTAAGTTAATTCAACCTCTGACAGTATAAGACCCTTGATATCTAAGTTAACCCAACCTCTGATAGTATAAGACCCTTGATATCTAAGTTAACCCAACCTCTGACAGTATAATACCCTTGATATCTAAGTTCACCCAACCTTTGACAGTATAAGACCCTTGATATCTAAGTTCACCCAACCTCTGACAGTATAATACTCTTGATAGTTAAGTTCACCCAAGTTCTGACAGTATAATTGCCTTGGTATCTAAGTTCACCCAACCTCTGACAGTATAAGACCCTTGATATCTAATTTCACCCAACCTCTGACAGTATAATTGCCTTGATATCTAAGTTCACCCAACCTCTGACAGTATAAGACCCTTGATATCTAATTTCACCCAACCTCTGACAGTATAAGACCCTTGATATCTAATTTCACCCAACCTCTGACAGTATAAGACCCTTGATATCTAAGTTCACCCAACCTCTGACAGTATAATACTCTTGATAGTTAAGTTCACCCAAGTTCTGACAGTATAATTGCCTTGATATCTAAGTTCACCCAACCTCTGACAGTATAAGACCCTTGATATCTAATTTCACCCAACCTCTGACAGTATAAGACCCTTGATATCTAATTTCACACAACCTCTGACAGTATAAGACCTTGATATCTAATTTCACCCAACCTCTGACAGTATAAGACCCTTGATATCTAAGTTCACCCAAGCTCAGAGAGAACAAAAGAGGCTCCCGTGACATAAAACACATGTGAATAAAGTATCTCACTGGCCCCAACAATTGAAAATGAGGGGACCATTTCTCTTTCTTGCTGTTTTTACCTTCGGGAATAATAGAACAAATAAGTATGTGTTAACACTCGGAAAAATTAACAGACAAACAACAACAGAAAAAAACGAAGAACAATATATGGTCCGAAGTGGGATCGAACCCGTACTCCCTGGCAGTACGGGTTCGATCCCACTTCGGACCATATATTGTTCTTCGTTTTTTTCTGTTGTTGTTTGTCTGTTAATTTTTCCGAGTGCTAACACATACTTATTTGTTCTATTATTCCATATTATCGCCTCGGAAGTTCCCCATATAATAATATTTATGTATTATTATTTGTTACATGTTTTTACCTTCCTTGCATCATTGCTGCAGGTGCCCGTTATTTTTCAATCGATAAAACGACGCTAGGTATTTATCATTCTCCCTGACCGTACTACACATAATTTATATGTTCGTATACATAGAAAAATGGGGCTGCTACCATATAATTCTTATACTTTGTTGATGTTCTAGTTCATTTTTGCGTTATATTATTACTTTGTGAAGAAAGAAGTAATAAATCACAGTAGTCACACATCTTCATCTTTCCTTTTTCATTTGCCTGTAAGTGTAGAAGGGAGAGATAGTTTGCAGGTTTTTTTTTTGTTTTTTGTTTTTGTTCTTTTGCATTAGTCACTTCTTCTGCCGCATTTCTGATTGTACACAATTTAATTTTGATTGAACAAATCACCTCAGTGGGCGCCGCTGAAACAAAAGTTGTCATGAATTATCATTGTTCACTTACGCTAAGACGCCATCCAAGAATAAGCACCATTTCAACATTATTAACAAATAAATAAATGAATCCAAATAAACACATCGATTATTCTTGGACTGACTGCATGCCAGGAACGGGAACATTTGGCAGTACGTAGTCATGATACTGGTGACCGAGAACTTTTTCTGTTCTCTTGTTTATGTTGTAAGAACACAAAAATCTGGTGCTTTTTATAAACTTATTTCGCGTTCTATTTTAAGAAAATAACAATATTGATTAGTTCAAGCATGGGTTCTCAAAATGGGAGCATAGCCACATAGGGCACCTTGGCGGTGTTATAGTTTTTTAGTTCTGATGTTATAGATTGTTGAAGCAGATGTTAAGATTCACTTTGCTATAAAAAAAAGCACCAGGCTTGTACGATCTCTCAGACAATGTTTTCTTACTCAGTAATCCCTGATAGCAATATAGATCAAATAGAGTTAATTGTCATTTCGGAGATGGGTGCCAACCGAAAGTTCTTCCCCACTCCCGTGTAAAAGTACACTCTTCGTTCTTTCTTCTTTTATCTTGTTCTGTTTTTGCTGGTAGGCGTTACATGCCTAAGTCAATGATGTGTTTTCTATCGACACTTTCTGTGGTTGGTTTACAATACTTTTCTATTGTTTTATTATGTCGCAAATTCCCTCAATCCATCTTCTTCTTGGCCTACCTCTTATTATGTCGCAAATTTCCTCAATCCATCTTCTTCGTGTTCTACCTCTGTATCTTGGTTGTGCCATTTTGTTGGAATAAGCTCTTGATGCTGGTGCTGAGGTGTTCATGCACATTAAATGTTCAAACCACTTTAATCTTTTCCTCTCTGTGTATTCGATGACTGGAAGAATTCCAATGGTGTTTTCGATTTCAGAACTTTTCTCGTTTGAAAATCTAAGGAGCAGGCAGTATTACCTTACATTTAAACATAACATTAAAATCCAGATCAACTTTATAATTATCAATAAACTTTTATTATAATCACCCTGGAGGAGTGGGAACAGAGGAGGGGATTGCAGAGTTGTGCACTGTTTCGAGATCTCCCTGAAGAGAGATCCAAATGCTAATGAATAATTGATGGTAGTAAAGTAAAGTAAAAGGCCACGTCATACCAAGTGGCGTATAGGGAATATGGTGTTAGTGAGCATAGATTTTACGGACCTTCGGCACATGCTTTTTTGGGGTAATGTGGTCGGTATTACGCCCGAGCCGCTTTACTTTCCCAGAAAAAATTCGGCACCCATTTATGACTGGGTGAACCCGGAAGCCGCCGGTCATGATCGAACCCGACCTCTTGTCCTTTGTAGTCCAGTTCACTAACCACTGAGCTACCGTGGTTCCCTAACAATTGGTGGTAGTCTTGATAAAATCACAACAATAAAACGTTTGATGATGTATTGTTTTTGTAACAATAAGTCGATAGTTGATGAAGGCGATGAAGTCGGTAGTTGATGTAAGGCGATGAA
Organism: Megaustenia siamemsis; assembly: GCA_032433765.1. NCBI lineage: Eukaryota > Metazoa > Mollusca > Gastropoda > Stylommatophora > Ariophantidae > Megaustenia > Megaustenia siamemsis. The sequence continues at coordinate 29,792,604 of JAVIAB010000047.1, forward strand.
GTCGGTTGTTGATGTAAGGCGATGAAGTCGGTTGTTGATGAAGACGATGAAGTCGGTTGTTGATGAAGACGATGAAGTCGGTTGTTGATGAAGGCGATGAAGTCGGTTGTTGATGAAGGCGATGAAGTCGGTTGTTGATGAAGGCGATGACGTCGGTAGTTGATGAAGGCGATGAAGTCGGTTGTTGATGTAAGGCGATGAAGTCGGTTGTTGATGAAGACGATGAAGTCGGTTGTTGATGAAGGCGATGAAGTCGGTTGTTGATGAAGGCGATGACGTCGGTAGTTGATGAAGACGATGAAGTCGGTTGTTGATGAAGGCGATGACGTCGGTAGTTGATGAAGGCGATGAAGTCGGTTGTTGATGTAAGGCGATGAAGTCGTTGTTGATGAAGACGATGAAGTCGGTTGTTGATGACGGCGATGAAGTCGGTTGTTGATGAAGGCGATGAAGTCGGTTGTTGATGACGGCGATGATGTCGGTAGTTGATGAAGGCGATGCAGTCGGTTGTTGATAAAGGCGATGACGTCGGTAGTTGATGAAGGCGATGAAGTCGGTTGTTGATGACGGCGATGACGTCGGTAGTTGATGAAGGCGATGAAATCGGTAGTTGATGAAGGCGATGAAATCCGTAGTTGATGAAGGCGATGAAATCGGTAGTTGATGAAGGCGATGAAATCCGTAGTTGATGAAGGCGATGAAGTCGGTAGTTGATGAAGGCGATGAAATCCGTAGTTGATGAAGGCGATGAAGTCGGTAGTTGATGAAGGCGATGAAGTCGGTAGTTGATGAAGGCGTGAAATCGGTAGTTGATGAAGGCGATGACGTCGGTAGTTTATGAAGGCGATGAAATCGGTAGTTGATGAAGGCGTGAAATCGGTAGTTGATGAAGGCGATGACGTCGGTAGTTTATGAAGGCGATGAAATCGGTAGTTGATGAAGGCGATGAAATCAGTAGTTGATGAAGGCGATGACGTCGGTAGTTGATGAAGGCGATGAAGTCGGTAGTTGATGAAGGCGATGAAGTCGGTTGTTGATGAAGGCGTGAAATCGGTAGTTGATGAAGGCGATGACGTCGGTAGTTGATGAAGGCGATGAAGTCGGTAGTTGATGAAGGCGATGAAGTCGGTAGTTGATGAAGGCGATGAAGTCGGTAGTTGATGAAGGAGATGAAGTCGGTAGTTGATGAAGGAGATGAAGTCGGTAGTTGATGAAGGAGATGAAGTCGGTAGTTGATGAAGGCGATGAAGTCGGTAGTTGATGAAGGAGATGAAGTCGGTAGTTGATGAAGGAGATGAAGTCGGTAGTTGATGAAGGCGATGAAGTCGGTAGTTGATGAAGGCGATGAAGTCGGTAGTTGATGAAGGCGATGAAATTTGTTGTTGATGAAGGCGATGAAGTCGGTTGTTGATGAAGGCGATGAAGTTGGTTGTTGATGAAGGCGATGAAATCGGTTGTTGATGAAGGCGATGAAATTGGTAGTTGATGAAGGCGATGAAATTGGTTGTTGATGAAGGCGATGAAGTCGGTAGTTGATGAAGGCGATGAAGTCGGTTGTTGATGAAGGCGATGTTGTAAGGCAATGAGAAGTTCGAGTCAGATTGCCTGCAAGTAGAATAAAACTACTAGAAAAAGATATTCGGAGTATGTATAACAAGCAAACTCAGACACATTCATTTTGTATCTCTTTGCAAGGAATGAGCGACTATGAGTCTGCCCTGAGTGCGGCAAATTCCACTCTGTTGTATCTCTTTGCAAGGACTGAACGACAATGGGTCTGCCCTGAATACGGCAAATTCCACTCTTTTGTATCTCTCTACAAGGACTGAGCGACTATGAGCCTTCTCTAAGTGCAGCAAGTTCCACTCTTTTCTCCAATAATCACCGTCTGTGGATCGTCTGTGGATCGTCTTGAACTGGATCAAGTAAAAAATAATATTGACTCTTATCAACCTGTGTTTATGAACTGAAAGGGAAGCCGCTGGTAATGAAGAATGGTTTTATAATCTATCGGTGTCATGACCGAAACACCCGCGGGTGATGAAATTAGTGGACTCGGAAGGGACAAGGGAGGCAGGTTACCTGGGGAGTTAGATTCCTGGTACTACAGGATTGACTGATGAAGGATTTACTCCTACAGGTGACTCTGTACTAGGGAGGATTTCAATCAGGATTTTATTCTGACAACTTCGTTTGACATCAGAAGGTCTCACAATCTATTAATATGTGAGTGGTACATCTAGAGGGTCTTACAATCTATGAATCAACGAGTGGCACAGTTACATTGTCTCACAATCTATCAGTCTACTTGTGGTACAGTTAGAAAGTCTTACAACCTATCAATCTGTGAGTGGTACAGTTAGATGGCCTCACAATCTATCAATCTGTGAGTGGTACAGTTATATGGTCTTACAATCTATCAATCTGTGAGTGGTACAGTTAGATGGTCTCACAGTCTATCAATCTGTGAGTGGTACAGTAGATGGTCTCATAGTCTATCAATCTGTGAGTGGTAGAGTTAGATGGTCTCATAGTCTATCAATCTGCGTGTGGTACAAGTTAGAAGATCTCGCAATTTATCGATCTTCGAGTGGTTCAGTTAGCAGATCTCTCAAATTATCGATCTGCGAGTTGTAGAATAAGAAGACCTCATATTCTTATAAGAGCATGATGATAAAAGTGGCTCTGTTTGTCGAGTCATTATGCATGCTAATCAGGTGTACTGTCGTCGAAGACGATCAACCAGTTGATCAGGCGGACATCATTAATACTCTCCGAGATGTGGGAAAGGTTCAGGTCCCTGACAACCATGAGTCTGTATCACTCACTCGGATGAAAGAAAGGGCAGTAAAGATGGGCCAACCCAAAACGAGAGGCTTAGTGGATTCATAAGCGAACTTATCAACTAACACAAAGCTGGAATCTTCAGTCGCTGGACACTGCGAGATTTACTAAGTGGAGGAGGGGAGCTGAACACCTACGGACATGTTCGGAGTGCAGTGATGACGATAACTAACTAATAACAGTCCATCAGTCACCGAGCATTTCCTTCTTCATTTCTTCTCTCCTCATCTCTTGTTTATTTCGTCCTCCTTTGAACAGCCTAAACCCTCTCTCTGTCATCGATCAGTTTCCCTGTGACTTGCTCATTCGTGTCACAGAAAGTACACTTATATAGGTCGCTGTTCAACACTAGGGAGACGGGGAGGGATGACGCGTTCTTACACAGATTGGAAATATTCCTTGCTTTATAAAAATAGATATCCTTGGAGGGTTTTTTCTGTTCTTTTATACACGTCAATATTTGTGGGTTTTAAGTGTCGTTATTAGATGTTGAGTCATTAGCTGTTGAGTCATTAGCTGTTGAGTTATTAGCTGTTGAGTCATCAGCTGTTGAGTCATTAGCTGTTGAGTTATTAGATGTTGAGTCATCAGCTGTTGAGTCATTAGCTGTTGAGTTATTAGATGTTGAGTCATTAGCTGTTGAGTTATTAGCTGTTGAGTTATTAGCTGTTGAGTTATTAGATGTTGAGTTATTAGCTGTTGAGTTATTAGATGTTGAGTCATTAGATGTTGAGTTATTAGATGTTGAGTTATTAGATGTTGAGTCATTAGATGTTGAGTTATTAGATGTTGAGTTATTAGATGTTGAGTTATTAGCTGTTGAGTCATCAGCTGTTGAGTCATTAGCTGTTGAGTTATTAGCTGTTGAGTTATTAGCTGTTGAGTTATTAGCTGTTGAGTCATTAGCTGTTGAGTCATTAGCTGTTGAGTCATTGGCTGTTGAGTTATTGGCTGTTGAGTTATTAGCTGTTGAGTCATTAGATGTTGAGTCATTAGCTGTTGAGTTATTGGCTGTTGAGTTATTGGCTGTTGAGTCATTAGCTGTTGAGTCATTAGCTGTTGAGTTATTGGCTGTTGAGTTATTAGCTGTTGAGTTATTAGCTGTTGAGTCATTAGCTGTTGAGTCATTAGATGTTGAGTTATTAGCTGTTGAGTCATTAGATGTTGAGTTATTGGCTGTTGAGTCATTAGCTGTTGAGTCATTAGCTGTTGAGTCATTAGCTGTTGAGTCATTAGCTGTTGAGTATTACTGGAGGATGTCAGTTCGTTTTCTGAGAGCGCTAAAGTGTTCTTTTTCCCTGACGTTTGGGGAAAAACAAAACAAAACAAAGGGAGACGATAAGGGCAACTACAAAAAGTGTAAAAGGGGGGAGGGGGTTGAAACGATAGCCTTAGACTATACCACGTAACTAGGAGATATACAGGACTACCGACTTTATTTATTTATCATTGTCATACTTTGAAGATACCCATGGAAGCGAATTATGGATAGTAAACAAACAATGAAAAGACGATTAGAAGCGAAACTTCTGAGTAGAATGTTGAGAGTTCCCTGTACAGCTAAAAAAGACCAACGAAGAAACTCTAAAGAAGCCGACACAAAAATAGAGCTCCTAAAAACAACCGAAAGAAACAATCGACATTTTGCGGGAACACCATAATAAGATGACATTTGGAATACTTGATTACAACTGGCAAAATACAGGGAAAGAGAGATCGCTGACGACAAAGAGAGAAAATAATAGATAGCTTGGTGTCGCGGCGCGGTAAACAGTCAACAACATAATTAATACATATGCTGAGGACTGAGAATCGTGGAAGGATATGATCGCGTGCGTTAACCGCCGGTTTGGCACTCGATGGTGGTGATATTTTGACAGGATGTTTCCGATACTTCAGGAATTGTCGTAACACAAGTTTTTACAGTTTCCTATTTCTGGTGTTTTGACGGCGGGAGAGAGGGTGATTGGGGAGAGGCGGGGGGGGGGGGGTTGTTATAGGACCGGAGGGGAAGAGACCGCTTGGAGAATTGTTTAGGAGACACTAATTAACTAATGAAAGCAGGATTAAATAAACTGTTGAGGTATAAAATGTTGAGAAATAAACTGTTGAGAAATAAACTGTTGAGAAATAAACTGTTTAGAAATAAACTATTGGGAAATACATTGTTGAGAAATAAACTATTGAGAAATAAACCGTTGAAAAATAAACTGTTGAGAAAAAAACCGTTGGGAAATAAACCGTTGAGAAATAAACTGTTGAGAAATAAACTGTTGAGAAAGAAACCGTTGAGAAATAAACTGTTGAGAAATAAACTGTGTAGCAGGCACTCACTGTCATGCACAATGTTGTAGCAATATCAAGAAGGTTAATATACGCCAACATTTACCATCAACGAGTCTGTGTGCGCTACATGGTAGCCAACCTTCGATGCGGAGACGGCATATGATGATTTGTTATTTCTCCTACACCTTGATCTGTTTTTTTTTTTTTTTTTGTTTACTTAATTAGAAAATGCTGGCGTCATGGTGGATGCAATATGTACTTTAGTTGGACAAAACCTCCCGACATGCATCGGCAAAAGAATAAATGTCCTAATTAATCAATTGACCCGGAAGTCGCACGGCGGTGAAATAAGTGTCAAGGCTGCTAAGAAATGTTTCATGTTTATATGTATATGGCATTTGGAGTCTTGACATACGGTAATATGTATATGTCTCTTATTCTGTACTCTGTTTTGCTGAGCAGTTTCTCTCGTGACTGAATCTGCCAATAAAATTCTATATTTTCTTATATCTCTACTTCATCATCTTCTTTTTCTCATCAAATTATTTATTCTGTTGTTCCTTATCCCCGTCTTACTCTAATTCATCAGCTTCTTCTTCATTCTCATTTCCCTTGTTATTATTTGTTATTTTCGTAATTCTCTTGTTCCCATTTCTTTTGTTCTTCTTTCTCATCTTTTTGTTTCTCTTATTTTTCTTCATCTTGTTTTTCTTTTTCTTTCGTTTCATCCTCATCTTTTTCTTATTCCTCACATTATTATCTATTCATTATTCCTTATCTTATTATTCTGTTGCGCTTCCCGATGATCACTTTCCTTCCTTCAACCAGATTTACTTAGGCATAAGTTGTTTTTATCGCTATTTACAGCAAGCAACGATATCTACGTCTTTCGGCCCAGCTCATCCGATTTCAGCATGGAGATACAAGTGTGAAGGTGGTCCTCGCTGGTGTTTAATCTGTTTTATTTGATTTCATTTCCAACAGTGAATCTTCTTCACAGTTATTTGTTATTGATGCTTTAGTTCATTTGCTCATTTGTCTTGTTCCAGAAAGGCAGAATACACAACTCCTCTGTGCTACATTGAAAGTGATTGACATAAGCCGTATCTTGAAATGTGAAAACTTTTGTAGTTAAAAACGTGAAATATTCTATCCCCTGAAGCTCTTAGATTTGTTCGTTTTGATCTTTTTGCTATAGAATTAAACTAATGGAATATAATTAATTTACAAATATTAACTTTATCTCAATACTTCACATTTTATTTGTGGTGTCAGCGGAATGAAACCACGTCCACACAATATGGATTTTATGAAGGAAATGAATGTTAAACTGAGAACTTTTTCATCCATAAATACTGCAACATTTCCAAGCGTATAACTAAACTGTCACTTTTAGATGACATCTAACAGCTGTGTCGTGACAGTAGTTACAGTACTCTTTGATTAAAATAACGATATTCAGGTTGTTCTATATTATGGTCCTGTGGATGTCAGCTATAAGGATCAAACTGTTACAAGTAATGCGCGAGAATATGTATAAGGATCAAACTGTTACAAGTAATGCGCGAGAATATGCATAAGGATCAAACTGTTACACGTAAAGCGTGAGAATATGTATAAGGATCAAACTGTTACAAGTAAAACGTGAGAATATGTATAAGGATCAAACTGTTACAAGTAAAACGTGAGAATATGTATAAGGATCAAACTATAACAAGTAAAGCGTGAGAGTATGTATAAGGATCAAACTGTTACACGTAAAGCATAGAGTATGTATGGGGATCAAACTGTTACACGTAAAGCTTAGAATAAGTATAAGGATCAAACTGTTACACGTAAAGCTTAGAATAAGTATAAGGATCAAACTGTTACACGTAAAGCTTAGAATAAGTATAAGGATCAAACTGTTACACGTAAAGCTTAGAATATGTATAAGGATCAAACTGTTACACGTAAAGCTTAGAATAAGTATAAGGATCAAACTGTTACACGTAGAGCTTAGAATAAGTATAAGGATCAAACTGTTACACGTAAAGCTTAGAATAAGTATAAGGATCAAACTGTTACACGTAATGCTTAGAATTAGTATAATGATCAAACTGCTACAAGCAAAGTTCAGAATAGGTAGCTATATATCAAGAAATCCTCACGTCATCTGAAATAGTATGGAAACCATTAATGTAAATGCAGTCTTTATAAAATAGATCTGATATTTACGATTATGTAAGGTGAGTTTGTGTCAAGATCTATTAGAACGGATGCTGCTGCATATAGCAACAAGCGTGGGAGAATGTACTAATATGTGGGGAGGAGGAGTTCAGCGGAGGGGATATAACATCCATGGCCTGAGGAGGATAATGAGTCGGTTAATCATACGGAGCTAAACAAATAAGATGAACTCAAGGACGGACAGAGAAGGCGACGTAAACAACTTTTTTTTCCCTCTTCCGCGTGATCTGAGAAAACAGGCGGCGATAGAACACAGATATGAAGTTGTGTCTATAAATGTATTCCCGATTACAGATGTCAATAAATGTATTCTCGATGACAGATGTCAATAATGTATTCCCGATGACAGCTGTCTATAAATGTATCCCCGATGACAGATGTCTGTAAATGTATTCCCAATGACAGTTATCTGTAAATGTATTCCCGATGACAGATGTCAATAATGTATTCCCGATGACAGCTGTCTATAAATGCATTCCAGATGACAGCTATCTATAAATGTATTCCCGATGACAGTTATCTATAAATGCATTCCCCATGACAGTTATCTATAAATGTTTTCCCTGTGACAGTTATCTATAAATGTATTCCCGATGACAGTTGTCTATAAATGTATTCCCTGTGACAGTTATCTATAAATGTTTTCCCTGTGACAGTTATCTATAAATGTATTCCCGATGACAGTTGTCTATAAATGTATTCCCGATAACAGTTATCTATAAATGTATTCCCGATAACAGGTAATATAAATGTATTCTCGATGACAGTTATTTAGTAAATGTATTCAAGATAACAGTTATCTATAAATGTATTCCCGATGACAGTTGTCTTTAAGTGTATTCCCGAATTGCTGTCATAATCTCATGCTGTAGTCTTGGGATGACACTTGTATAGAAGACATCGCAATTGATAGCAACTTATTTAAGTTGCCTAGCTCGTAGTGTTCTGAAATGCAAGTCTCTCCGTGCAGCAGTGTGCTGGATTGAAGATTACGGATTCTATTTTCTGTTGTTCACTTTGTTGTTTGTTTGTGAGTTTTTCCGAGTGGTGTCAACATACCATTATACCTTCTTTCTTTTCTTTCTTTCTTTCTTTTATTTATTAATTTTTTTCCGGTCTCTCACCTCGAAATCTTTAATTTGTAAGAAATACTCATTTAATTATATGTTATTATTATTATTATTGATGGTCTGTAAAATGTATGGTGGTCACTAACACCATATTCTCTATAAGCCACTTGGCGTGACATCCTTACTTTACTTGTTATTATTATTACTGTTGTTGTTTTTGTTGTTATTGTCTTCATATAGAACAGCAATAGCAATGTAATTTTCTCTCATTATCGCAGAAGAAAAAATAAATATTCTTTTTTAACCCGTGGGTTATAGTCCCAGTTTCTGATTTATATATATGAGTATATATACATTTCTTCGGTATATTGCCGTTTATGCTCTGAAAGATTTTGCTTTCATTTTTTGTCTTGTAAATTTTTTTCTCACTTCTCTCTACGGCCTGCAGTGTTTCCGCTGTTATCCACTTTTGTGTTTTCCTTTCCTTAAATCTCAGAAATCTTTTTTATTACACCCAACGGGTTTGGAAGAAGTAAACCTTTTCTTGGCCTGGGATGCTGGTTACTCTGTAGTAACACTCCACTGGATGGCGGGACGCAAACATTAGAAGGAAGGTCGAGCACATACATAAAATTGTCATATTTGAGGAAAAATGAGATGAAGAATGGGGAGGGTTGGAGGCGGAAGAGAAAATAAGAAGACCTAGTGTACAATGATACGGAGCCGCGATAGCTCAGTGGTTAGTGAACTGGACTACAAAGGACAAGAGGTAGGGTTCGATCCCAACCGACGGCTTCCAGGTTCACCCAGCCTTTAATGGGTACCGGATTTTTTTCTGGGAAAGTAAAGCGGCACGGGCGTAATACCGACCACATTACCCCAAAAATCTTGTGCTGAAGGTCTGTAAAATGTATGGTCACTAACACCATATTCCCTATTCGCCACTTGGCGTGACGGGGGTACTTTACTTACCGGTGTACAATGAAGAGGAGAAAGAAGAAAGCATAATGTTAACAAGCAGAGTATCACTGTATATATCTCTCCAACAGTATCAGATTCAGTCAAGAGAGAAGCTGATCACCAAAGCAACATCGAGCTGAAGTCTCTACATTTTGTTGTCAAACTGCTGACTTATCATGCTTGCTTGCTACCAGCAGACAAATAATAATCATAAATGAATATTATAATAGAGGGGACACTTCCGAGGCGATAATCATCGAATCAATTCAGAGGAAGAGGTATGTTTGTGGCTTTTCGTGGCAAGGCGCTGTGCCACTGAGTACGGGTTCGATCCTGCTTGGTCCATATATTATTCTTTGTTTGTTTTTTTTCTGTTGTTGATTATTTGTCATTTTTTCCGAGTGCTATAATAATACCTCTTCTTCTGAATTGATTTGCTTGCTACCAACCGTTTGTAGAGAGGCCAAAGGCCATATATATATATATATATATATATACATGTATATATATATATATATATATATATATATATATGTATATATATATATGTATATAATTAAGACCAAAGTGGGAATTAGGTCTGATTAGGCTGTCGATGTTTCCCTTTTCCCGGTATCTGTGTCAGTCAGTGCAACCCAAACCGTCGCGAGATCAAAGAAACATCAAAGACCCCTGGTTTTACAATTTTTCCCCTCCCGTCTCAGTTGCCGCCAAGTGTAACGTGGCTGTTAATGGGAATGCCTTTTCCACAGTCAGAACCCCCCATTATGTTTTCCCAAACTCTGTGAAATAAGCAGCTAGCTGGGAGTATTGCTTTTATTGCTTCACGGTAGTGTATAACGAACGGAATTTTTTTCTGTTGACTTCATACTTGACCCGGAAGCCGCACAGCAGTGAAATAAATGTCAAGGCTGCTAAGAAATGTTTCACGTTTAAAAATCGGTGTTTCTTCTCTTCTCCTCCCCCCCCCCCCCCCAAACTCCCATTACAAATCATACAATCAATGCGCGTACGCGCGGCTCAGGGTGATTAAGACTTTCGTGGGATTAATGAAGTAAATGAAACTATTTATAAATTAAATAATATTAACTTTTTCTTACCTTTTTTTTAAAAAAAGAAATACATGGTAATCAATGCCAAAGGAAAAGAATTTAGGCCAAATAATGTTACTTTCAACACATTTGACTTCTCTTACATTTGTTGATATATGCACCATAATTGGCTTCTGGCTATAATCTTAACAGATTTCAAATACATCAGTTATATTTTTGATAAAAGAACGTTTTCAATACATATCTTCTCCTACTGTGGCAGCAACATACACGATAGCGAATGTGTTCCAGTACTGCCAGCTGAGGTTTGTCAGGTAGAGATGAGAGAACGGATAAGTCAATTCATTACTCAATAGTACTTCCATTAGTTTCGTCACACTTTGGAAGATTTACATGGAATTAGCATCCCATATATATATATATATATATATATATATATATATATATATATATATATATATATATATATATATAATGTACATTTAGTAATGAAAGGGATGAATTGTTAATTTTCTTGATTTTAATTGTATGAGATGTTACTTTTTTCGTAACATTATTGAAGTATCATAAATAGAAGCTCATATTAAGAGTCATACAATATTTCTGTCTATCTTTAGTTCGCCTAAAGTATTGTCTATATATATCCAATGTCATTTCGTGTATAAATTGTACTGTCTTTTGTAATTCTTGCAGTGGCCCATATAGTTTTGTCTGTAGTGTTGTAGTTATGGGCCAATGGATTTTCCTGTCTACTATATTCAGTACAGTCTTTGAAGTATGTAGTCATAAAGATATTGTCTACGTTATATATGTATGTATTTATGTACGTACACACACAAACATATAAACACGTATATACCCCCACACCCACACACGTTGTCATCTTCTTCGCTCATCCTGACAAGAACGTGTTTCAGGCTATGATATAGTGTACAGCCCAACAAGATATAATGTCCTGGGCCTTTCTCTTCGTGACACAATCAACTCCGTCATCTCACAATATTTAATCAAGGACAGGGTCAGATTTTGACACGGTCAGCCGTAAGTTAGCTGAGCTAATTGACACTTTGATGTTACCTGTTAAAAATTTAACATCAGGAGGTATCCATCATCGATTACAATATCAACAAATGTGACTCCGTGTCGGATTGTCAGGCCCGAAGCTGTAATTTATTTAGTCAACGCCTAAATCAGGCCCTAACCCAGGAGAGGGGCTGGGGAATGTTTTGTTGGCATTTTTTCATGACTTCTGTGAGCGAGATATTTATTTACAGATTAGTCGACATGAGCGTGGTTCCATCGTTGTGTGGAATCTGAACTTTAATTGAGTTAAAAACAGAATGTGAGGCAAGGTGCAAGCAGCTGTGTTGAAAGATGTCAGCAACTCATAGCTGATCGGTGAACCAGAACCATCCAGACTCTTCAAAGCCCTTTCGCTGTGTCTTTAGAAACAGACTAATCAGTCTATCTGGCCATGCGAGCAAGGGGTCGAGAAGTGAATGCAACCTAGTATCCCAAAATGACGTGCTGAAGTCGGATGTTTTGGGTCGAAAGGCGCGAGTATCACAGTTTTACTGCGAACATCAACACAACGCATCTACACCCAATGAACGTCCTTTTAAGGACGGGCGACTGAGAAATCAACTATTCCTTTAGTAATTATCGGGTGGACGTCAGAAATAAAGCTAGAAAGAAAACATAAATTTCTAAACATGGATAATCAACAAAACTGCGTCATTTCCGGATGTGAAAAGTCTGACATGGCATGAAGACAATTTGAAACGTTCAATAGAGCTTCAGATACAACATGAAAATCAACATCAACAAAACAGAAGTCATGAATGTCGCCAAAAATAAACAGAACATCAACATAACTATAGAAGTGCAGACAACTAAAACGAGTAGAGGAATTCAAATACCTAGGAAGTCTAATGACAAACGATAATTCTCAAACAGCAGAGATAGAATCAAGATGCAACAAAGCTTGTCAAATTATCGTACAGTTATCGCCACTATTGTCCAACAAGGAAATAACTCTGGAGGCAAAACGAGCACTATACAATACAATCTTCATCCCAACGTTGTGCTACCAATACCAGACCTGGACCCTAGATGCAAGAACAATAAGAAAAATAACCTCTACAGAGATGAAATGTGTTAGACGAGTGACAGGAAACAGTCTGAGAGATAAGATCAGAAATGAAGAACTGAGAAAAAAGCTAGGAATAGCCCCCGCCTTAGAATATATAAGAAACAACAGATAAAATGGTTTGGCCACATGCAAAGGCAGAAAGAACAAAACACAACACAACGAGCCTTCAACAAACGTTGTGAGAACACCAGACCCAAGGGTCGACCACGAAAAAGATGGATCGATGGAATATTAGAAGCACTAGGAAACATAACAGCAGCAGAGGCGAACAGAAGAGCAAAAGACCGCAAATTATATCTCCCCTCGACGCTGAAAGGCAGATGAGGAAGGAAAGTAGAAGAACAAGAAAAGAGCTTCTTGGAAGTCATGAACATGAATTGTAAAGGAAAGAATGAAAAAGTACGAGCGAGAACATAACAATATAGCCAGATTCTAGAAATTAAAACAGACCTAGATATTTAGACAGAACGGAGTAAAGTGACCTGAATTTGAACCTTCTCGGAATAGATGTCAGAGACCTGTTCTCATGGGACTGCAGATCACGTTAGCAAACTTTCAGGTAATTGTAAATGTGCATCGTCACTGTATCAAGAGAAAGATTATTAGACTGAAACGAAGCTCGGACAGTGAACGGGGACCAGAGAAGATCTCAAGTGATGTCTAGTTCATGATCTTTGCCTGTCTAGATGTGCGGCAGATGTTGGTGGTTGAAGATGAAGAGAAAGAAACGGGGGAGGTGGAGACAAGAAAAAATAACGAAGAAGAGGAGGAGAATAGTAGAACTAATCGGAGAAGAAGAGGAGAGAGAGAGAGAGAGAGAGAGAGAGAGAGAGAGAGAGAAGAAGGAGAAGAAGAAGCGGTAAGAAAAATATAACGAAGATGAGAAAGAAGAAGAATAAGTAGAAGAAGAATAGAGCTATACTGTAAAAGCTGTTAAATCTGGACTTTCCACCACCTTCTTTTTGTGCTTTTTAGGACTGCTTGCGTGTTGTTTTGTTTTCCCAATTATTCACTTGATGACCGATCTACATTACTTCAGCGAACAGTGTTTCAGCGAGTGTGCACAACTCTAAAACGAATAGAAGAATATTCCAAAAATTACTCAGTTTTAATCTTGAGCAATTTCTGTTTGGATCTGAAAGATCAAACCTGTCAACATTTCATAGAAACTATCTGAGAGCATTTGTTCAGCATATTTTGTCCAAACAACATTGGCAACCATTGACCGCTCAAGAGTTGCAGTCAAGATGCGGGCGAAAACAGGCAAAAATGTGAGCTTGATAGGACCACAGCCGACTATAGATTTACTTAGACCTGGGGGCTGGGGAAAAATTCTCGGGAAAAAAACTCCAACCGGCGTGACGTTTTCTGCTTTGCAAGAAGGGGTGATTGTTGGCAGAGTGACGTTAGGCGTCTATAGCTCCTGTAGTTGAAAGTGTCACGCTAGTTGGAGGTTTCTCGGTTTTATTTTCTGAACACGGGCCTTAGTAAATCTATGGTTGGATATGGATATGACATTGCGCTCAGAAGGGAATGATGAGGAATATAAAAAGCGTCAGGCGTGGAGTCTCGAGCTTACAAAAATGGTGTTAGTACCCTTTACCTATTTGGCACATCTGTTAAAATTAGTTTATTTATTTATTTTTCTTTTGGTGGGTAGGTGGTGGGCAGTGTTCCGAGAATTGTACCGGCATCGTTGTTCATCCTCAGGAGAAAACAAAATATACCTGGTACCCATTTTAGAATGGATAAACCTATAAGCTGTTGATAAATATCGAACCAGATGTCTTGTTCCTAGTCCCAGAGCTGTACAGCCATTATTTAGAAGAGACTCGGGAGCAATCACAATCACTGCTAGGCGGGGGATTCCCTGTGCGTTATCAGAACACGCCAGTGATGTAAACAGTAACAGCGCTGCACCCTCCCTACCAGGCATGTTTACGATGGCGACTTAGGATGGTTGGCAACGGGGGTCGGCTGGCACCTCATATTGTGAAAAAAATATACCTCAATAAAGTTCAATAGAGCATACTACAGAATTAAACTAAAAGTATTACACGACAAGTCTTTTTTAGGAAGCCCCCGCGGAAGGAGATAACGAGGAAATAAGTAAAGAGCCCCGCCACGCCAAGTGGCGTATAGTGAGTATGGTGTTAGTGACCATAAATTTTACAGACCTTCAGCACACGATTTTTGGGGTAATGTGGTCGGTATTACGCCCGTGCCGCTTTACTTTCCCAGAAAAAATCTGGTAACCATTTAAGGCTGGGTGAACCCGGAAGCCGTCGGTTGGGATCTAACCCTACCTCTTGTCCTTTGTAGTTCAGTCCACTAACTGAGCTATCGCGGCTCCCGATAACAAGGAAGGCCAACAATTATTTGATGAAAAATGGAGATGAAAAAGATCGGATCGACAAGGAATGGTCATCAGAAAATGGTACAAAGCAAGATAGCTTAGAAAATGTTTGTTGAAGACTTCAACGTCATTGGGAGTTGGAGGGAAGAGGGTGAAGTAACTTTGGGTGAAAATCAGTGGCAGGTCAAGATCAAATTGGCGCAGAATAATAGAGAAATGAATGCACAGTTTGGGTCGTACTTTAGGCACTCGGTCACGAATGATCACGGACTATGTGTAAAATGGGGTGGGAAGATCTTTCTTTTTGTGTACAAGATACCATAAGATGTGTACAAGGTATCACAAGATGTGTACAAGAGGTGTACACGATACCACAAGATGTGTACAAGATACAACAAGATGTGTACAAGATACCACGAGATGTGTACAAGATATAGACAAGATACAACAAGATGTGTACTACATTGATTGTTGTTTTGGAGCTGTGGCCAAGGAAAAAAAAAACCAGACAATATCATTTTGTGGTAGTTCTGCTTGTAATATAATAATAATAACCAATAATGACATGTACAAGTAACTGATGTTGCTGTACTTTGTAATAATGGAATGTACAAGTAATTGGTGTCACTGAACTTTGTAGTAAAAAAAAAACTATCTTTACGTCACATAGCACCATTGCTGGTGTATGACGGGGGGGGGGGGGGGGGGGGGGGGGGGGGCAACGATAGAACCCGAGGGATAAAGGCCGCTTGGTCAAGCAGTCGCCACGACGTGTGAGACTTCGGATTTTTATTTCACCCCCGATAAAAAAAATCCTTTCTGTCTACCGCGGGCTTCGAACACCGAACGTCGGCTTTTCAGCTAGCGGAACAGTGGTTTTAGCCGCACGGCCACGCATGGAGTATAGTCGGTGTAACCAAATTTTGTAGTGTTCCTTCCCAAGTCTGTGATCACAAGTGATGTCTTTTTCTTTTCTTTTTTCGCCACCATTGCTTTCTTGATGCTGTTTTTTTTTTTTTTTTTGTTATCGTTCATTCTTTATCTGAATTACCTTTTGGCATGTGTGGCTGTTCAGCAAAATAGGTATGATATTAATGTTATAAATTGTTGCTTTGTGTTAACATTATCTTGTAGTGAAGAAGAAACAAAGAAGAGTCTTATACTAACATCTCCTATTTGGGTCATTTATAATTATTGAGCGGGGGAGGGGGGAGTATGGGTACAAATTTACGTGAGTGAAGAACTTTCAACTTCATCATCAGCTTTACAATAGCTCGCATTTTCTATTTTTTTCGCATATCTACATCTATGCATATATGCCTTTACACATAATACACGCACGTGTATATATTAATATCTACAAATCAGTATTCATTCTTGACTGTTATAGCTTGCATGACGTCACTTCGGGAAAAACCGAACGAGCTCAGTGGCTGATGACGAAGCGCGTGCACGTTGATGGCTCTGAGAGCTAGCTTGTTATTTTAGGCGCTGAACTCATCCTTGCGAATCGTCATTCCTATCTGTACCTACCACCTTCTTCATTCTCGCACACACGCAACTACATAAGTACCCACACCGACCTACGTGGTCCACACTTTCAACACACTCGCAGCCACACCTACACCTCTCTACCAACTGTTGTCAGAAGGGAACTTAACTCTTGCATCTCCAAATGCACCCACCCCCGCATTCGTATCGCTGGATCTCGGAACCAACACCTTACCCGACAGTATCACTGCTGCACCTCGCAGCTGTCAATCAATCAACGTCATCACGCAACAGTGGTTCTCAACTACGACGCTCACGGACACAACGTTGGATGCAGACAACTCCAGACCACAAGTGATCATTTCTCGTGACAAGTTCTTGTTTTTTGTTGTTTCTTTTTGCCTTCCATCGTCGTCATTACAGAGGTGCGCATGGCCGTCCGGCCTTACCCACTATTTCGCTGACCGAAAAGCCGGCGTACGGTGTTCGAAACCCGCGGTAGACAGAAATGATTTTTTTTTTTTCTGTCGGGGGTGAAATAACAATCTTGAGTCTCACACGTCGTGGCGACTCCTTTGACCAAGCGGCCTTTATCCCTCTGGTTCTAGCGTAAACCACCGACATACGCCAGCAATGGTACTATGTGATGTAAAGATAGTTTTTTAATTCTTGTCATCAT
This sequence comes from Megaustenia siamemsis, assembly GCA_032433765.1. NCBI lineage: Eukaryota > Metazoa > Mollusca > Gastropoda > Stylommatophora > Ariophantidae > Megaustenia > Megaustenia siamemsis. The sequence goes on from JAVIAB010000047.1 coordinate 29,809,723, forward strand.
TCATTTCTTTACATCACTTTCAAACTTCTCTTTACATCACTTTCAAACTTCTCGCAAATAAAAAAAAATCTGATATATATTTTCAGCATTGTCCCATTACTGGTATCTGCCCGGGGGAAGGGCGTAGAGTAGTACATATAAGACCAGAGAATAAAGGCCGCTTGTCCTGAGCAGTTGCCACGATGTGTTCAGGTCTCAGTTTTTATTTCACCCACAATAGAAAGACTTTTGACCGTAATGGTACTCGAACTCGCGATCTCCTGGTTTTGGAGCTCGACACGTTATCGGTTCGGCCACCCGCTCTCCTCTCCCTTTCATTATTGCTGGAACATTGCGTGCTGCAGTAATTGTATCTCGTTCTAGAAACTTCTGTGATGGTTGAAACAGCATCAATCCATCGTCTTGTAAGTCTGCATTCCCATACCATTTCTCTTTATTCTGAAGTATAATGCTCTCAGAGAGGAATGTTGTCACTTTGTGTGTAAAAAAAGTAAAGTAAAGTACCCCCGTCACGCCAAGTGGCGTATAGGGAATATGGTGTTAGTGACCATACATTTTACAGACCTTCAGCACATGATTTTGGGGATAATGTTGTCAGTATTACGCCCGTTCCGCTTTACTTTCCCAGAAAAAAATCCTGTACCCATTTAAGGCTGGTGAACACGGAAGCCGTCGGTTGAGATCGAACCCTACCTCTTGTCATTTGTAATCCAGCTCACTGAGCTGTCGTGGCTCCTCACTTTGTGTGTACACGTTACATTATCTTAGACTTGGGTACCTGATTTCTCTCATTCATATTCTTGTCTGTTTTAGAGTTTCATTTCCGCCATAGTTTTTTTTTTCAGAAACTCCGCATGTGGAACACATTCCTCCCCATAAGTCGGTGACTATAAACAGTTTTTGTAGAACAAATTGTACCGTCTTGTTTGTTAGGCCTCCGTCGCTGGTTATGTCCAAGTTGAATATTTGTTATGTTTTATGTTTTAATATATTTGATGCATCATGTGTTGAATATATGTTATGCTTCATGTGTTGAATATATTTGATGCTTCATGTATTGAATATATGTTATGATTCATGTTTTAATGTATTTGATGCTTCATGTGTTGCATATATGTTATGTTTAATGTCTTAATATATGTGATGCTTCATGTGTTAAATATATGTGATGCTTCATGTGTTAAATATATGTGATGCTTCATGTGTTAAATATATGTGATGCTTCATGTGTTAAATATATGTGATGCTGAATTTACTGGTGTGGGGTTTCAGGTGCCTTGGTTAATCCTAATAAAGCATCAGTTTCATGGTTCTCCCTTAATATCGTTAATACAACCACACCGGTAGTACGAATGGGAGCTGATGAGGTGACCAGGGACAAGTTGATGACATACCTCGGAGTTAAGTTTGATCACAGCCTGTGTTTTCGGGACCACGTCGACCATGTGATAACAAAATCCGCAAAGGATTAGCCGCCTTGAAGGTCATGGCAGCTGCCAACATCGAGCAGAGGCTACTTACTCTTCTGTCCCAGGGATTAATCCTCGCACCAATCGAGTATGCCCTGGCAATTCTTACTGTCATTACGACTCAAATTGATAGGCTGGAGAAAATACAAAATGAAGCCATGCGCATTATCCTGGGATGTACGAGGAACACTCCCTGTGTAGCAATGAGGTATCTTATTGACTTTCCAACCATGGATGACAGAATCAAGATCTGGAGAGCACGATTATACCTGAAGATTAGTACAGATACAGAGAATCCATTACACCACGTGCTCAACACAGTGAAAGGTGCCAGGTGTAAAAGAGGCAAATCATGGGTGGGCCGAGCAGAAGATATCATCAAACAGGTCTGTGGGCTTACCAATATCAGCGTTGGTGAAGAGTGGATACCGGTGCCTACGTCATTAAAGGGACTTTCTCGTGTATTGTCGCACTCGACAGGAAAAGTAGGGAACAGAACCCGATCGTGGTTAATGCTGAGGTCAACGGTCTCATCTGCGATAACACCAATGAGAAAGATGCAGTCATCTATACAGACGGATTTGTAAGACGACACCAAAGAAGTGCATGGGCATTTACAGCACGCTCGGCAGGCAGAATAGTCTACGAAGACAGCGGTGCATACGCCATGACCACGAGTAGCATGACAATGGAGGTGATGGCAGTGACCAAGGCATTCAAATGGTTAGAGTCACAAGACTACACCCACGCATGCATACTGAGTGATTCGATGAGCATGATTAAAAAAGTGGAGGCGGGCTCTATACGCATGCAATGGGTAGAGTCGTTGCAGAAATCCAAAATACGTAAGGTCACCTTTGTCTATATCCCTGGATATGCGGGAGTATGGGGAAATGTAAGAGCGGACAGGTTGGCTAGCTGCGCTGTCGTTGAGGACGGGCAACCGATGGATCGGGCGGACATCATCAATGCCCTCCGAGATGTGGAAGAGCACAGGACTTCGACAAACACAGATCCGCGTCACTTCTTCGGATGATGGAAATGGGAGTTAAGATGGGCACAGCCAGAAATGAGAATCTTAGTGGCGTGTAAGAAGACTTACAACCAACATAGAACTGGAGTCATCAGTCGCTGGACACTGCGGGAATTGCTGAGGAGGGGATCTGAGCACCTATGGACATGTTAGGAGTGCAATGATGATGACCCGCAAATAACTCAATAACTCAATATATGTGATGCTTCATATGATGTTGCATATGTAGAATATATGTAAGGTCACATATGTCGTGAGAAGGGTGAAGTAGAATAATCTGGTCTCTTATGAGTAATTGATGTCATTAGTCGCTGCACGTTGAGGACAATATACCTCGGAGATTTGAGTATTTATGGACTTGTTCAATGTGCAGTGAGGATGACATGTCGTAAAGTAAAGAACCCTGTCACGCCAAGTGGCGTATAGGGAATATAGTGTTAGTGACCATAAATTTTACAGACCTTCGGCACATGATTTTTGGGGTAGTGTGGTCGATATTACGCCCATGCCGCTCTACTTGCCCAGAAAAAAAACCCGGTACCCATTTAAGACTGGCTGAACCCGGAAGCCGTCGGTTGGGATCGAACCCTGCCTCTTGCCCTTTGTAGTCCAGTTGACTAACCAGTGAGCTATCGCGGCTCGATGACATGACTAAACTAAATTGTTGATTCTCCGAGAACAAGGAAATAACCGTGGTGGAGCGGTAAAGCTGGTAGGAGGGAATAAGTGGTGGGCTGTAAAATACACTCCTACAAAGTCTGGTGACAGCTTTATAACAATTGATAATACACATTATTGACGTTTGGGCCAGCATGTTGCTTTCTTCCGAAAACAAGGAGCACAAACGGACAAATAATGAAGAAATATATGAAGACTCTGTGAATAAATGAATGAAAGAATGTAACAGGTAGCTGTGGGTGTGTTCTATTTTTTTTTCATCGTTACATTTTATTTCATAGTATATACCCTTGCATATTTTCTTATTATTTTACTGTTTCTTTCTTTGATTTATTAGTTTTAGTTATTCCTTCACATGTGGTGGAATTCATGTTGGCGTCCGTTTGTGTAGTTCCTGTTTTCTGAAGAAGGCCGCATGTAGGCCGAAATGTCAATAAAATTGTTTTGTGTGTGTGTGTGTGTGTGTGCGTGCGTGTGTGTGTGTGTGTGTTGTGTGTTGTGTGTGTGTGTGTGTGTGTGTGTGTTGTGTGTTGTGTGTGTGTGTGTGTGTGTTGTGTGTGTGTGTGTGTGTGTGGTGTGTGTGTGTGTGTGTGTGTGTGTGTGGTGTGTGCGTGCGTGCGTGCGTGCGTGCGTGCGTGCGTGCGTGCGTGCGTGCGTGCGTGCGTGCGTGCGTGCGTGCGTGTGTGTGTGTGTGTGTGTGTGTGTCTGTGTGTCTGTGTGTGAAGGCGGCACACCATTTTGTAGAGGTGTTTACAACAACCACCACTTCCTCGTTGTTGATTCTCCGCACTGTGTTCTTGTGTGGTTCTGGAATGTGCATCTTAAACAAACAAAAAAAACGGAAAATAAAATTGAATCCTTTTAAATGTGGATTTATATGTGAATGGGGAGAAACGGAAAGCGAGAAAATACAACAAATAATGGTGTTTCTTAAACCGCGGAAAAACAACAAATTATTAAAAGCTTCAAACAAAAGAGGTTACATTTTATGTACACACAAAAAGACATAATCTTACTGAAAAATTATTTTCGAAGGAAAAATACAGGGTAGATGAGACAAGCAGAGACTAAAGTTAATTGACAACACATGCGGTAGACAGGAGAACTTGTGGTAGCTATACTATCAACGCACGGAATAGAGTGAAAGCGATACTTCAAGACTCTACTGAATATAGTATGGTAGACCGAGTAAAACTCATTGGCTCATGGATACAACGTTACAGGCAAAACTATATGGCTCACTGCAAGAATTTAAAAAAAAGAGTAAAATTTATGCAAAAAAATTACTTTACAAATATAGGCAATATTTCAAGCAAATGAAAGACAGATAGAGTGAAAGGGCACTCCATGGTAGCCAACTTCTTTGTGGAGATGATACAAGATGATGATTTCACTTTTAGCGGTTCTTATTCCTTCCGGTATGTGTTTTGTTGTTTCGTGATAGTTGTCGAGACAGTGAGAAGAGGTAAGGGAATTGAGGATGGGGAATCTCTTCTTGAACGAGTAGTAAAATCATTACAGAACAAAGCGGAGCTTATATGTCACCTACCTCCTTCCGTGAGAAGCGAGGTGGGACCAGTCACTGCAACTTTGTGCTAAGTTTATGAGACTCTGAAAAAATGTTGTTCTTCCTTATCATCAACTTTACAGCAGCCTAGCATGCTTTACCTCTACCCCGGTGTGACATTTCTCACAGGAATACACCTGTTGTGACCGCATCTCTGTCAATGTTCTGTGCAGTCCAGACCAGATGCCTCCGACATGAATGGATTTGACATCTGCAGAACGTTGACCTTCAAAACACTCGTAGCTATGAGGATAGTTCAGGGTCATAGATATGTGAGTAGTTCAGGGTCATAGATATGTAAGTAGTTCAGGGTCATAGATATGTGAGTACTTCAGGGTCAAAGATATGTGAGTAGTTCAGGGTCATAGATATGTGAGTAGTTCAGGGTCATAGGTATGTGAGTACTTCAGGGTCAAAGATATGTGAGTAGTTCAGGGTCATAGATATGTGAGTACTTCAGGGTCAAAGATATGTGAGTAGTTCACGGTCGTAGATATGTGAGTAGTTCAGGGTCATAGATATGTGAGTAGTTCAGGGCCAAAGATATGTGAGTAGTTCAGGGTAGTAGATATGTGAGTAGTTCAGGGTCGTTGATAAGTGAGTAGTTCAGGGTCAAAGATATGTGAGTACTTCAGGGTCAAAGATATGTGAGTAGTTCAGGGTCAAAGATATGTGAGTAGTTCAGGGTCGTAGATATGTGAGTAGTTCAGGGTCGTTGATATGTGAGTAGTTCAGGGTCAAAGATATGTGAGTACTTCAGGGTCAAAGATATGTGAGTAGTTCAGGGTCAAAGATATGTGAGTAGTTCAGGGTCGTAAATATGTGAGTAGTTCAGGGTCAAAGATACGTGAGTAGCTCAGGGTCGTAAATATGTGAGTAGTTCAAGGTCGTAGATATGTGAGTAGCTCAGGGTCAAAGATATGTGAGTAGTTCAGGGTCGTAAATATGTGAGTAGTTCAGGGTCAAAGATATGTGAGTAGTTCAGGGTCGTTGATATGTGAGTAGCTCAGGGTCAAAGATATGTGAGTAGCTCAGAGTCAAAAATATGTGAGTAGTTCAGGGTCAAAGATATGTGAGTAGTTCAGGGTCGTAGATATGTGAGTACTTCAGGGTCAAAGATATGTGAGTACTTCAGGGTCAAAAATATGTGAGTACTTCAGGGTCGTAGATATGTGAGTACTTCAGGGTCGTATATATGTGAGTAGTTCAGGGTCAAAGATATGTGAGTACTTCAGGGTCAAAGATATGTGAGTAGTTCAGGGTCAAAGATATGTGAGTAGTTCAGGGTCAAAGATATATGAGTAGTTCAGGGTCGTAAATATGTGAGTAGTTCAGGGTCAAAGATATGTGAGTAGTTCAGGGTCAAGGATATGTGAGTAGTTCAGGGTCAAGATATGTGAGTAGTTCAGGGTCGTAGATATGTGTGTAGTTCAAGATCAAAGATATGTGAGTAGTTCAGGGTCGTAGATATGTGAGTAGTTCAGGGTCAAAGATATGTGTAGTTCAGGATCGTAGATATGTGAGTAGTTCAGGGTCGTAGATATGTGAGTAGTTCAGGGTCGTAGACATGTGAGTAGTTCAGGGTCGTAGATATGTGAGTAGGTCAGGGTCGTAGATATGTGAGTAGTTCAGGGTCAAAGATATGTGAGTAGTTCAGGGTCAAAGATATGTTAGTAGTTCAGGGTCGTAGATATGTGAGTAGTTCAGGGTCGTAGATATGTGAGTAGTTCGGGGTCGTATATATGTGAGTAGTTCCGGGTCGTAGATATGTGAGTACTTCAGGGTCAAAGATATGTGAGTACTTCAGGGTCAAAGATATGTGAGTAGTTCAGGGTCAAAGATATGTGAGTAGTTCAGGGTCGTAAATATATGAGTAGTTCAGGGTCAAAGATACGTGAGTAGCTCAGGGTCGTAAATTTGTGAGTAGTTCAGGGTCGTAGATATGTGAGTAGCTCAGGGTCAAAGATATGTGAGTAGTTCAGGGTCGTAAATATGTGAGTAGTTCAGGGTCAAAGATATGTGAGTAGTTCAGGGTCGTAAATATGTGAGTAGTTCAGGGTCGTTGATATGTGAGTAGCTCAGGGTCAAAGATATGTGAGTAGTTCAGGGTCAAAGATATGTGAGTACTTCAGGGTCAAAGATATGTGAGTAGTTCAGGGTCAAAGATATATGAGTAGTTCAGGGTCGTAAATATGTGAGTAGTTCAGGGTCAAAGATATGTGAGTAGTTCAGGGTCAAAGATATGTGAGTAGTTCAGGGTCAAGATATGTGAGTAGTTCAGGGTCGTAGATATATGTGTAGTTCAAGGTCAAAGATATGTGAGTAGTTCAGGGTCGTAGATATGTGAGTAGTTCAGGGTCAAAGATATGTGTAGTTCAGGATCGTAGATATGTGAGTAGCTCAGGGTCAATGATATGTGAGTAGCTCAGAGTCAAAAATATGTGAGTATTTCAGGGTCAAAGATATGTGAGTAGTTCAGGGTCGTAGATATATGAGTACTTCAGGGTCAAAGATATGTGAGTACTTCAGGGTCAAAAATATGTGAGTACTTCAGGGTCGTAGATATGTGAGTACTTCAGGGTCGTAGATATGTGAGTAGTTCAGGGTCAAAGATATGTGAGTACTTCAGGGTCAAAGATATGTGAGTAGTTCAGGGTCAAAGATATGTGAGTAGTTCAGGGTCAAAGATATATGAGTAGTTCAGGGTCGTAAATATGTGAGTAGTTCAGGGTCAAAGATATGTGAGTAGTTCAGGGTCAAGGATATGTGAGTAGTTCAGGGTCAAGATATGTGAGTAGTTCAGGGTCGTAGATATGTGTGTAGTTCAAGATCAAAGATATGTGAGTAGTTCAGGGTCGTAGATATGTGAGTAGTTCAGGGTCAAAGATATGTGTAGTTCAGGATCGTAGATATGTGAGTAGTTCAGGGTCGTAGATATGTGAGTAGTTCAGGGTCGTAGACATGTGAGTAGTTCAGGGTCGTAGATATGTGAGTAGGTCAGGGTCGTAGATATGTGAGTAGTTCAGGGTCAAAGATATGTGAGTAGTTCAGGGTCAAAGATATGTGAGTAGTTCAGGGTCAAAGATATATGAGTAGTTCAGGGTCGTAAATATGTGAGTAGTTCAGGGTCAAAGATATGTGAGTAGTTCAGGGTCAAAGATATGTGAGTAGTTCAGGGTCAAGATATGTGAGTAGTTCCGGGTCGTAGATATGTGTGTAGTTCAAGGTCAAAGATATGTGAGTAGTTCAGGGTCGTAGATATGTGAGTAGTTCAGGGTCAAAGATATGTGTAGTTCAGGATCGTAGATATGTGAGTAGCTCAGGGTCAAAGATATGTGAGTAGCTCAGAGTCAAAAATATGTGAGTAGTTCAGGGTCAAAGATATGTGAGTAGTTCAGGGTCGTAGATATGTGAGTACTTCAGGGTCAAAGATATGTGAGTACTTCAGGGTCAAAAATATGTGAGTACTTCAGGGTCGTAGATATGTGAGTACTTCAGGGTCGTAGATATGTGAGTAGTTCAGGGTCAAAGATATGTGAGTACTTCAGGGTCAAAGATATGTGAGTAGTTCAGGGTCAAAGATATGTGAGTAGTTCAGGGTCAAAGATATATGAGTAGTTCAGGGTCGTAAATATGTGAGTAGTTCAGGGTCAAAGATATGTGAGTAGTTCTGGGTCAAGGATATATGAGTAGTTCAGGGTCAAGATATGTGAGTAGTTCAGGGTCGTAGATATGTGTGTAGTTCAAGATCAAAAATATGTGAGTAGTTCAGGGTCGTAGATATGTGAGTAGTTCAGGGTCAAAGATATGTGTAGTTCAGGATCGTAGATATGTGAGTAGTTCAGGGTCGTAGATATGTGAGTAGTTCAGGGTCGTAGACATGTGAGTAGTTCAGGGTCGTAGATATGTGAGTAGGTCAGGGTCGTAGATATGTGAGTAGTTCAGGGTCATAGATATGTGAGTGGTTCAGGGTCAAAGATATGTTAGTAGTTCAGGGTCGTAGATATGTGAGTAGTTCAGGGTCGTAGATATGTGAGTAGTTCGGGGTCGTATATATGTGAGTAGTTCCGGGTCGTAGATATGTGAGTACTTCAGGGTCAAAGATATGTGAGTACTTCAGGGTCAAAGATATGTGAGTAGTTCAGGGTCAAAGATATGTGAGTAGTTCAGGGTCGTAAATATATGAGTAGTTCAGGGTCAAAGATACGTGAGTAGCTCAGGGTCGTAAATATGTGAGTAGTTCAGGGTCGTAGATATGTGAGTAGCTCAGGGTCAAAGGTATGTGAGTAGTTCAGGGTCGTAAATATGTGAGTAGTTCAGAGTCAAAGATATGTGAGTAGCTCAGGGTCAAAGATATGTGAGTAGTTCAGGGTCAAAGATATGTGAGTACTTCAGGGTCAAAGATATGTGAGTAGTTCAGGGTCAAAGATATGTGAGTAGTTCAGGGTCAAAGATATATGAGTAGTTCAGGGTCGTAAATATGTGAGTAGTTCAGGGTCAAAGATATGTGAGTAGTTCAGGGTCAAAGATATGTGAGTAGTTCAGGGTCAAGATATGTGAGTAGTTCCGGGTCGTAGATATGTGTGTAGTTCAAGGTCAAAGATATGTGAGTAGTTCAGGGTCGTAGATATGTGAGTAGTTCAGGGTCAAAGATATGTGTAGTTCAGGATCGTAGATATGTGAGTAGTTCAGGGTCGTAGATATGTGAGTAGTTCAGGGTCGTAGACATGTGAGTAGTTCAGGGTCGTAGATATGTGAGTAGGTCAGGGTCGTAGATATGTGAGTAGTTCAGGGTCGTAGATATGTGAGTATTTCAGGGTCAAAGATATGTTAGTAGTTCAGGGTCGTAGATATGTGAGTAGTTCGGGGTCGTAGATATGTGAGTAGTTCGGGGTCGTAGATATGTGAGTAGTTCAGGGTCGAAGATATGTGAGTAGTTCGGGGTCGTAGATATGTGAGTAGTTCAGGGTCGTAGATATGTGAGTAGTTCAGGGTCGTAGATATGTGAGTAGTTCGGGGTCGTAGATATGTGAATAGTTCAGGGTCGTAGATATGTGAGTAGTTCAGGGTCGTAGATATGTGAGTAGTTCAGGGTCGTAGATATGTGAGTAGTTCAGGGTCGTAGATATGTGAGTAGTTCATGGCCATAGATACGTGAATAGTTCAGAGGTTAACGGTGACGAAACAGCTTGTATACTTGTCACCGGTAGTTGTGGATGTTGAGGCTTAGCAATGACGAAGAAATTCTTTCGAGTGATGTATGGTGTCTGGTGAGGATGTAGATTTGTGAGTTATGTACATAGAGAATTGGGCGACTGAAAAAAAGACTAGAGGAGTGTTTATCTAGTGATTCCAGAATCAGTAATCTTTTAATTAAATCGCTCCCACATTCAACAATCAGTAACCGAAGACATATTTTAATTCTCTATAGTGGATCAGAGCTTCGTATGTCCACCCCCCCCCCTTCTTAAGTCAGTCTTTCTCCATCCCCATGAATGATGCGGAGCGTAAGCATAACCTGAATCACAACCTCAGAATGCTATGATGAAATAAAAACAACGCTGTGATTGGCCTTTAGTTCCCATAGTTTTTGTGTGTAAAATTTCAAAGTTGTTATTATTAATATTGTTAATGTCATTGATTTATTTATTATTATTAGAAGTTATTGTTATTACTATTGTTATCTTCATCCCCTCGTTTGGGGGGGGGGGGATGTTTGGTCTCGAGGCAAGACGTCTTGTCTCGAGGCAAAACGTCTTGCCTCGAGACAGAGAGGTTGTGGGTTCAAATCACGACTACACCGGTCGAGATTTTTATTTATGATTTCTCTCTGCGACAACCACCCCTGGTCTCAGCAGCGAGGCCCGGCTTGAAACGTTAATTACTCATCGACGGAAAAAATGAGTACCTCCGAAGTCGGAGTTATCTGCCTGTGCGGCGAGGGACTCCTGTACACACTGCTGCCAGGGAAAAATGGATTAACACGCAAAATTCAGTTCCTAGTCTCTAGGGACTTCGTCAGAGGTAAAAGCTGGCGAACGAAAAAAAAAGCCTCTCGTAGTGCTAGAATAAAAGCCTCTCGTAGTGCTAGAATAAAAGCCTCTCGTAGTGCTAGAATAAAAGCCTCTCGTAGTGCTAGAATAAAAGCCTCTCGTAGTGCAAGAATAAAAGCCTCTCGTAGTGCTAGAATAAAAGCCTCTCGTAGTGCTAGAATAAAAGCCTCTCGTAGTGCAAGAATAAAAGCCTCTCGTAGTGCTAGAATAAAAGCCTCTCGTAGTGCTAGAATAAAAGCCTCTCGTAGTGCTAGAATAAAAGCCTCTCGTAGTGCAAGAATAAAAGCCTCTCGTAGTGCTAGAATAAAAGCCTCTCGTAGTGCTAGAATAAAAGCCTCTCGTAGTGCAAGAATAAAAGCCTCTCGTAGTGCTAGAACGCCAAACCTGGACTCAAGAATTGTAAGAAAATAACCAGTACTGACATCAAATGTGTTAGAGACGCAAGACAGGAAACAAACAGCCAGAGAGATAAGACCAGAAAGGAAGAACTTAGAAAAAAAATCTAGGAATAACTTTTACTATAGAAGGGGTAAAGAAACATCGGATTAAATGGTTTGACCACATGATGAGAAAGGAAGACTAAAACATAAAACAGAGAGCCTTTAATAAACGTTGCAAGAACACCAAATTCAAGGGCCGACCACGAAAAAGATATATTGCTGGAATATTAGAAACATTAGGAAGCATAATTGCAGCACAGGACGACAGTCGAGCAAAAGACAACAAATAAGATCTCCCCGCAATGCTCACAGGCAAATTACTAAGGAAAGAAGAAGAAGAAGAATTACTATTGTTATTAATATTATTGTTAACATTATTTTGTGTTATATACATATGGCTTTGTTTTCTAAATAATTTAACCGAAACTAATCTTGTTCCTATGAAATTCTACTATACAAAGCCTCTGTGCAGTTACATTTGTATTAATGTTATCAACAGTCACGTCATGAGAATATAAACTTGTGTTAGTTATGGTTAGTCAAAGGCCCCGGTATCGCAGCCAAGGAATTAAAATCCATAATTGCTCAACCGCCCGTGCCAGTGGAATCATCCGAAAAACATCTAATCTCAATGAAGGTTCCAAACAAAGAAAGACAGCTGCAGTCCCCATCATAACTTGTGTTAGTTCTCATTTCAATTACGTTTCCTCGAACTTCTTTCTCTTTCTTCACTTCCTCTCGTACCCGTCAGGGTGTCGAACAAAGTTCTAATTCTCACTCTTCAATCATTGTCAATTGATGTTGTTGTAGAACTGCTTTCATTGTGTCTGTCTTTGGCCTTACTGCTTCGTCTGTTTCCGTGTTCATCGCCTTGATATTGAGTGGGGTAATGGTCAGCTACGATTCTGTCTATAGTAACCAGTGGCTGACCACTGTCAGCTCTGATGTGTCTGGGTGGCTTGGTCCCACAATTGAAACAATCATGTATGTGTATGTCCGTGTGTGTTTGTATGTATATGTGTGGTTGTGTTTGTGTGTGTGTGTGTGAGTGTTTGTTTGCGTGTCTGTTTGTGTCTGCGAGCATATGTCTCTGTGTGTGTGTGTGTGTGTGTGTGCAGGTGTGCGTGTTTCTGTCTGTGTGTAATGTTGACGTTATTTAACGCAAGAACTACTGTCGAGAAAGAAATGTGGGAAAGTACCAGTCAAATAACAGTGGACAAAGAGATACGATGAAGATGATGGCGCTGGATACACTGGGGAAACCGACTGAGAGTATTACACGAGAGGCCCTTTTATGGAACCCCCAGGAAAGAAGACAACAGGAATACAAAAGAAAATACTTGAGAAGACAGGTTCAAGCAGAGATGAAGAGGACATAGAACGATCTTTAAAAAATGGCAAGAAACAGAACTTGGAAAGTGTTTATTGAAGACCTATACTCCACAGGGTAGAACAAGAAGAGACTGTTGAGAGCGTCTATTATTACATATATAAATAACGAAGCAACATGTGAGAGCGTCTATTATTACATATATAAATAACGAAGCAACATGTGAGAGCGTCTATTATTACATATATAAATAACGAACCAACATGCATTTGCTAATAGAAAACCCTGAAATGAGACACACATAAAGCGCTACAGATATTTCAGCAGTAGTTAACACAAATCGAAAATCGATTAAATAAAACACAGAAAATAAACAGGCACGCTAAACTAGGATTTGAACCGGGCCTTTTCGGCACAGTGCCTTGCCACCAGGTTAATGTACTAGCTAACCTTGCTAGCTCGTTATCTTCCCCCCACCCCTTCTTCCATCCTACAAAAATCCCACACGTTAACAAAAGTGCTGACAGGTCCATCCTACAAGCATATCAAAATAGCTGGACGATAAGACTGAAAATGAGAAGAAACAAATACGAGAAATGCGTCTATATGAAAAGACACAATTATTGTTTAGAATTTCGTTTTTGATGAACACGCACGCGCGCGCACACACACACACACACACACACACACACGTGTGCACGCACTAAATCTTACACAATAGAGCAATACGGTTGTTCGTGTGAGTACAGGTTTGATCCACGTTTAACCTGCCTATTATCTGTTTTATTTCTTTTTGCATTTTCTGCTAAGTTCTAATTTCTGTTAAAATATATGTTACTGTTCCATTTTATTTCTGTTATATATGTTACTGTTCCATTTTATTTCTGTTAAATATGTTACTGTTCCATTTTATTTCTGTTATATATGTTACTGTTCCATTTTATTTCTGTTATATATGTTACTGTTCCATTTTATTTCTGTTAAATATGTTACTGTTCCATTTTATTTCTGTTAAATATGTTACTGTTCCATTTTATTTCTGTTAAATATGTTACTGTTCCATTTTATTTTGTTAAATATGTTACTGTTCCATTTTATTTCTGTTAAATATGTTACTATTCCATTTATTTCTGTTAAAATATATGTTACTGTTCCTGTTATGTTATTTTTGTCTCTCTCCTGTTTCCACCTATTAATAAGTACACTTAATGTGTGGAGAATGTATTTTACAGAAGAATATTGAGAGTACCATGGACAGCTTAGAAGAGAAATGAAGATGTTATGAGAGAGGTCAAAGCAAAAGAGAGCTAATTTCCAATATTAGGAATAAACAATCATCATTTTTTGGCCATGTAATGAGAAGAGAACAACTGGAATATATTGTAACAACTGGAAAAATTGAGGGACGAAAAGATAGAGAGAAGCAAAGAGAAAAAAATAACAGACAGCTTAAGAGAATGGCTTGGCAGGTCAACAAGAGAAATGATAAATAGCTGCCGAGATCGAAAGTTGTGGAGAAACATGATCACCTACGCCAGTAGGCCCGGTACTTGATGATGATGATGATGATGATGATGAATGTGTGGAGTCATGTCAATCTGGAGAGAATAGATTTAGTGCTTATTTGATGATGATATCAGTGGCTACTTTTTCTACCATTGGGGACGTGTAGAGTCAACAATCTGTCTGAATTTGAGTTCTGCTTTCAGGCCAACAGTTTTTGTATGACACCAGCTGGATTTGTCTTTAGCAAGTGCTTCCGCCACTTATATTCTTTGCGGGCGAAGGCACGCCTCACAGCAGCATGGCTGGAAGTTGTCAGCGACCCACAGCCGATGGCTTGCGCCAGGATCGGTGAACCAGAACCATCAAGACCCTGCTCCATCTCTCCGTGTTGCCTTCACTAACAGACTAACCTGTCCAGTCTGGCTAAGTGAGTAGGGATCGAAGAGGGAAGACAACACGGTACTCAGAAATGTCGTGCTGAAGTCGGATGTGTTGGACCGAAAGACGCAAATGTCACAGTTTTACTGAAAACCACAACACAATTCAGACACGCCCACTTAACGTTTTTTTAAGGGCAGATGACGAAGAGGTATACCCCTTTAGTCATCGAAGCAATCATTTTCATTCATTTCACGGAGCCTAACATTTACAGACGTCTTTGTAACGTAGAAGATGTTTTAATTTGTCAAAGACCGTGTGCACGAAACAGCAAGACTCAAAGACTGGGAACCACTGGTTTGTTCTTCGCTCACACCCTTCACAGTGATGACGTAGCGATAGCTTGTGCTACAGCTAGAAACGATTACAAGATAAGACATGCTGGTTATAGAATCCACACAATGAACACAATTCATAAGGATGTTTATATTGTGGCTTTATGTTAAAGATTGTGACTTACTGATTACTGACGGATGATGTCAGGAGAGTCAGTCTTTATATTTATAGATTATAAATATGTATGTACATAAGAGAAGACTTGCATATGTACATGGTTTATAAATATGTGGTTGTGCGGTTAAAGCGCTCGCTTCACAACCAGAAGTTATCCGACTCGAAATCTACCCAGAGAAGTTAGGTTTTTTTTTATCAACTAACCACAATGTAGGCGAGGTTGAGTTAACTGGACCTAAGGTAGGCGAAACTGAGTCAGCTGAGTGACTGCCATGTTGGCGAAATCAAGTCAGCTGAATGACTCCCATGAAGGCGAAATCAAGTCAGCTGGGTGACTCCCAATGTAGGGGAGATCAAGTCAGCTGACCCCAACGTCAGAATTACCTAACTACATACATAACTACATGGAGATAATATACTAGACTATCTAACAAGGAAAATAAGTCAGTCACTTCCCTGTAGTCCGGAACTTGGTCAAACTCCGACTGGCCACTTCCCTGTAGTCCGGAACTTGGTCAAACTCCGACTGGCCACTTCCCTGTAGTCCGGAACTTGGTCAAACTCCGACTGGCCACTTCCCTGTAGTCCGGAACTTGGTCAAACTCCGACTGGCCACTTCCCTGTAGTCCGGAACTTGGTCAAACTCCGACTGGCCACTTCCCTGTAGTCCGGAACTTGGTCAAACTCCGACTGGCCACTTCCCTGTAGTCCGGAACTTGGTCAAACTCCGACTGGCCACTTTCCTGTAGTCCGGAACTTGGTCAAACTCCGACTGGCCACTTCCCTGTAGTCCGGAACTTGGTCAAACTCCGACTGGCCACTTCCCTGTAGTCCGGAACTTGGTCAAACTCCGACTGGCCACTTCCCTGTAGTCCGGAACTTGGTCAAACTCCGACTGGCCACTTCCCTGTAGTCCGGAACTTGGTCAAACTCCGACTGGACTAAAAGTTTTTTTTTAAAAAACCTGTTAAAAGGGAGTAGCAAGTAAAGTATCCCCGTCACGTCAGGTGGCGTATAGGGAATATGGTGTTAGTGACCATACATTTTACAGACCTTCGGCACATAATTTTGGGGTATTGTGGTCGGTATTGCGTCCGTGACGCTTTACTTTCCCAGAAAAAAAGCCGGTACCCATTAAAGGCTAGGTGAACCGGAAGCCGTCGGTTGGGATCGAACCCTACCTCTTGTCCCTTGTAGTACAGTTCACTAACCACTGAGCTATCGCGACTCCCATGTTAAAAGGGAGTACTCATGTAAAAAAATATTTGGGAAGGGTTCTAAAATTGTGTGAAAGTGGATACTGGTTCCCAGACTATGTTACCACTGGAGACGTATATATGAGTGTGAATTCCAATATGTATATCCACATGAAACAATTACATAAAGTTGATAAACGTCAGGACTACAACCGCGCGTGCAAAACATACACATACACATGAACCAATGCGCACACAAATATATACGTGTATGTATGCAACTATGCGTGTGCACACCGACAAGATACAAAAGTGTGCGTAAACAACCGTACATCTATAAATGAATACGTCCATAATACTACTCTACAGCACATCCACAGACACATATAAGTGTCCATATATCAAAGTACACATGCACACACACACACACACACACACACACACATATATATATATATATATATATATATATATATATATATATATAGAGAGAGATATGGAGTCGCGATAGATCGGTCGTTAGTGAACTGGACTACAAAGGACTAGAGGTCGGGTTCCTTCCTGACCGACAGCTTCCGGGTTCACCCAGCCTTAAATGGGTACCCGATTTTTTCTGTGAAAGTAAGCGGTAGAGGCCTAAGACCGACCACATTACCTCAAAAATCATGGACCGTAAGTCTATAAAAACTATGGTCACTAACACCATATTTCTCATACGGCACTTGGCGTGACGGGGCTCTTTACCTAGGTGCTCATGACAGTAAGCTGTGTGCAGTAGACATCCAATGTGTATGAAAGCGGGATATATCCGTGGCTTGTGGGGACAGCGAATCCAACTGGGCACTTTGAGGTCATTCTCATCTCAGGTACAAAATGGCTACGATTGCTGAAGGGACTCGCATATTGGGTTTACCCCTGGGCCTGGATACTTGAAATGGGATGCCACCGGAGTGCTGGTCAACAAGTGTGCTCAACATCGCGAAGATGCTCACAAAATCCTACACCCACACGTCGTTCAGACGCACCAACATAAGTAAGCTGCGATAGATCAGTGGTTAGTGAACTGGACTATAAAGGACAAGAGGTAGGTTTCGATCCCAACCGACGGCTTCTGGTTCATCCAGCCTTTAATGGGTACCGGATTTTTTTTCTGGAAAAGTAAAGCGGCTCGGGCGTAATACCGACCACATTACCCCAAAAATCATGTGTCGAAGGTCTGTCAAATTTATGGTCACTAACACCATATATCCTATATGCCACTTGGCGTGACGAGGGCACTTTATACGTTTTTTAGACGGTTGGAAACAGACGCTGTTCTGCAGTAGTAACGACCCGACGCCGTTTTGTGTAGCAGCTTCTTTCATGACTGGTCATCTTGCTGATATGGAAGTACCAAGTTCGGCTGCTGAACGAGCAAACAGTTTTATGTGGTAGGTTTTCACGTCTTTTCTCCTGCGTCTTTTTTCCCTTGTTATAGTTTATTTTTCTCCATTCTTGAACGCTTTCGCGTGCCGCTTAAAAAAAAAAAAAAATCTTCTCCAAATAACACGATCGTCTGCAAGCTTTTCCTAGTTTTTGTCACTCAGGTATGCCTTGCAGGTCTTCATATCGCAGGTTTGATCTGCCCACAAGCAGCTTGCCATCTATATACTCTCCATGCAATATTAATTACATTATCATTAGTAAAAGTATGCTATTAATTGCTAACGATAAATTTGCGCAATAAAACACCACTCACTAAAGCCTCACGAAAACCAAACTTGCAGACATGCACACAACTGTCACAGGCCAAACTGAGATGGGCTGAACACATTGTACACATGCCACATCAACATATCCTGAAGCAGCTGCTAAGCGGGAAGCCTAAAAAGACCAACCGAGCGGCTGGTAGACAAAAGAAACGCTCCGAAGCTTCTCTTTAAGTAACATCACTACAAGCGCCTGCTTCGTGGAGCAGAGCAGCGCCATCGAGGCACGGATTAAGCGTATAAAGGAGGCACCATCCATATAGACATAAATAATATATGGTAACGGATATTTCACTGCGACTGGGGAAAACATCTACACAAAGAAAGCAAAAACAGATGAAGAAAGCAAAAACAGTTGAAGAAAGCAACAACATTTAAAGAAAACAAAAAACAGTTGAAGAAAACCAAAAACGGTTGAAGAAAACTAAAGACAGTTGAAGAAAACCAAAAACAGTTGAAGAAACCAAAAACAGCTGAAGAAAGCAAAAACAGTTGAAGAAAGCAAAAGCAAGTATACAACCCAGATCATGACTACTCTTCATCTTCTGCGTCCACGTTTAGACGTCAATATTTCAGGTCGAAGGTTCCTCGGCTCAAGGTTGGTGACATCAAAACACAGCTTGCTATGTTGCCGGCTTTGGTCACACGTGCCTTCTCTGTTCATCATCTGTATAACATGATTGTAAAACATGATTGTAGCACATGATTGTAGAACATGATTGTAGAACATGATTGTAGCAGATGTTCACCAGTCACTTTGTCATGTGCCACAGTCACATTCATCAGAGGTTCTCATCCTTAAAGTGTCGAAAAGATGGTACTTCAATCTGTTGCCGCCTGTTCGGAGTCTAAACATTTTTATTTGTTCTTTCCTGTTCAGTTGTTACAAAAAGGGAGCTCCTAAAAAACATCAGAAAGAAACAATCAACATTTTTCGGGCACATCACGAGAAGAGGAAAGTTGGAATATTTGGTTACAACTGGCAAAATAAAAGGAAAGAGAAATCGGGGACGACAAAGAGAGAAAATGCCGGATAGTTTGGTGTCATGGCATGGAAAACAGTCAACAACAGAACTGATACGATGCACCGTAGATAGAAGATTGTTCAAGGACATGATCGCCTACGCCAACCGGTATGGCACATGATGATGATATTCAGTTGTTAGGATGCATCCTTTTTATTCAGATAGCCCTGGTGTTCTGTATTCTATATACTCATTTATTTTTTTCCTAGCAAACCATTTTGATTTCACATATGTTGTACTTGTATCTGGTGTCATTTGCCACCTTTCTTTTTCAAGCCGTCTATCTCATCGTTTCAAGGAATATTTGAAGTGAGATGTAATTCACGGAATCATAGTTCTCTTTGTTTGGCAGAGCTTGTCGAGTATTTCTCTTAGATCATTCAGATCTTTACCAGAGTCCGAATGTAAACTCTTCTGTCCTCTGTTGCAAGATTAAAGTTTGGGTGTTTTCAAAAACAGCATGTCCAGTATCACACAATCAAGCAAATCTAATGGCAGATTGTTTCTACCTGCTTGTGTCTCGCCGGAAGTCAAACACCACTTGAACCAGTTTATTTATAGATACAGTCATCATCATCATGTGTCATACCGATTAACGTGGGTGATCATTTTCTTCCACAATTCTCGGTTCATAGTGCGTCGTATCACTTTCCTTGTTGACAGTTGACCATGCCATGACACCAATCTATCTATATCTTCTCTCTTTGCCGAACGCGATCTCTATTTCCTTGTATTTGTCAGTTGTAACCATGTGTTCCAACTTTTCTCTTCTCATGATAAGCCCGAAAGATGTCGATTGTTTTTTTTTTCTAATCTTTTTATTTGAGATCTCTTTTTTTGTTGACCTCTTTGAGAATTTCCTGGCTGGTCTTTTTAGCTGTCGAGGGAACTTTCAGCATTCTTCTAAGAAACTCCATCTCTGCGGCCTCTAATCTCCTTCTCATTTGTTTGTCTTACGGTCCGGGGTACACTTCCAAATTCCACTTTGGCCTGTGCTATTCTGCTTTGTATTTCTGTGGTACATATTCCGTCTGATATTATTATTTCCGCCAAGTATTTGACCCACTGCATTTGTTTCAGATTTGTCCCGCTTTCTTTTATGCTGCATGATTGCGATGATTTTTGTTTTTTTTTCTGCATGACAATTACTTCTGTTTTCTCACCGTTTAGTGAGAGACATTTCTTTCTGTTTTCATTCACTATTATATCTCTCATTTATAGACACAGTGATCAAATGATGATTAGTTGTCTGAATTGTGTATCGTTAAACATATACCAATCATGTACGGGCGCCCGTGCGCTACCGGCGCCCAAAAGGGGGGTAAATAACTGTAGCGATGTTCCCTACCTGACAAGTTCGTAAGAGGCGACTAAGGAGGGTTGGGCATAGCACTGGCTATCACGTACTGTAAGCAAAAGTAAGGCTCAAAAACTTCACAAACATGGACAAGTCAAAGAAAAGGAAAAAAAAGTAATTCCGCTATCCAGGAAATATAAGCGCTCTCTGTCTATGAGACATACTCTCTGTCTATGAGACACTCTCTGTCTATGAGACATACTCTCTGTCTATGAGACATACTCTCTGTCTATGAGACATACTCTCTGTCTATGAGACATACTCTCTGTCTATGAGACATACTCTCTGTCTATGAGACATACTCTCTGTCTATGAGACATACTCTCTGTCTATGAGACATACTCTCAGTCTATGAGACATACTCTCTGTCTATGAGACATACTCTCTGTCTATGAGACATACTCTCTGTCTATGAGACATACTCTCAGTCTATGAGACATACTCTCTGTCTATGAGACATACTCTCTGTCTATGAGACATACTCTCTGTCTATGAGACATACTCTCTGTCTTCCAACTAATCAGAGATGAAGACGATGGGGAAGGCATGGAACGATCTTAAAGAATGGCAAGAAACAGAATGGCTTGGAAAGTGTTTGTTCAAGAACTATGCTCCACATGGTGTTGAAAGTGTTTGTTGAAGACCTATGCTCCACAGGGAGTTGAAAGTGTTTGTTGAAGACCTATGATCCACAGGGAGTTGAAAGTGTTTGTTGAAGACCTATGCTCCACGTGGATTTGAAAGTGTTTGTTGAAGACCTATGCTCCACAGGGAGTTGAAAGTTTTTATTGAAGACCTATGATCCACAGGGAGTTGAAAGTTTTTATTGAAGACCTATGATCCACAGGGAGTTGAAAGTTTTTATTGAAGACCTATGCTCCACAGGGAGTTGAAAGTTTTTATTGAAGACCTATGCTCCACAGGGAGTTGAAAGTGATTGTTGAAGACCTATACTCCACAGGGAGTTGAAAGGTAGAAGAAGGAGGGTCATGTACATGATTTTAGCTTAGCTGGCAGGTCATTCATACACGCATACACGCGATTGGTCGGTCGCTGACACCCCCATGACCATGTGTGAACATCATGCTCCAACTCTACCAGTGAATTTATATCAGAGTTTGACTTAACGTTCGCCTCTGTACACATACGATGGGTGCAACAACGCATGTGTTAAGTTGTTCTCGCTTTCCATACTATTCATTGTCAAGGAATGCAGGTCTGGTAGGTCGGCTGCCACTGTCAACACACAATACCATTAAAGTAATGGAAAAGGGCATTGCGGTTTTTTCTGACCGGCAGTTCATCATTTACCATATACATTGACTCATTGACAGTACGCGTCAGTTGTTGGTGTCTGTGACTCATCACATTGTCATGTGCAAGAAACTAGAAATTGGTGTTCAGCATATTTTTTAAAAATGTTGTTACACTTAATATTGAATACATGTCAGACAAAGTGTGTAGGCAGATAAATGTAATGTCACAAACGAAAGGTCTGTATTGGTACTTACACTTTATCCTTTTCATCCTTTGCCCCGACTATTTTTGCCTCGTGTTCGTTCGCCATTAAAAGGACGTTAAATGGATGTATATGTATTTTGTCGTGATTTATAGCAAGCTGCGATATTTTCTTCTTTCGATCCAACGCGATTGTCAACTTTTGTTGGCACGTAATGGTAGCTGATTAGGCTCGGTCTCATGAGATGAAGAAATAAAGGAAGAGAGGAAGTAAGGAAGGAAAAGATGGAAGGAGTAAAAAGGGAAGCGAGAAAGGAAGTCGAAAGAAAGAAAGAAAGAAAAAAGAAAGAAAGAAAGAAAGAAAGAAAGAAAGAAAGAAAAAGAAATGAAGAAGGAATGGACGTTAGTTACATCATAGCGTATAGAGAATAATTATATTAGTGTCAAAGTATTTTTTAAGACCATCCACCCTGTTTGGGTACTGTTGAGAACATTATGTCCGACCGCCTTTCATTTGCAAGGGGACACACATTTTATCTTGTATCTAAGGCTGGGTGAACCTAGAAGCCGGTCTGTTAGTGTTCGAGTATTGCCTCTTGTATACACTTAGACTAATTCACTAATCGATGCTCTAAAGTTTCTTCAAGAGGGGACCGTGCCATTTTATCTGTATGTTTTTGTTTGCTTGTTTCTGTTTGGTACATGTTGAAGAAAAAAAAAAAAAAAAGTAAAGTACCCCCTCACGCCAGTGGCGTATAGGGAATATGGTGTTAGTGACTATAAATTTGACAGACCTTCAGTACATGATTTTTGGGGTAATGTGGTCGGTATTACGCCCGTGCCGCTTTATTTTACCAGAAAAAATTCGGTGCCCATTAAAGGCTGGGTGAACCGAAAGCCCACGGTTGGGATCGAACCCTATCTCTTGTCCTTTGTAGTCCAGTTCACTAACCACTGAGCTGTCGCGGCTCCCTGAGTTGGTGTGAAGCTCTGAGGATGCAGTGCCGGATGTAGGCATGAGAGCCTAGGTAGCCTATTTGAGAAAACCACTCGACTGGGCTACCAACGTTCGGACAACCCGTGTTCGATTTCCCACTGGAAGCAGTGTGAAAATTGTACTCGTGGTTGGAAAATACTACCCCCGCGGTCGACCCAGCCGCAGGCAGAAATGGGTACCAGTGTAATACTCTGGGAAAGTGAGGAAGGCCGCCTCACATCGTGAGTTTCGATGCTTGAAGCGACACTATCCAGAAGTCTCTGAACACTTCTGGATAGGCGGCCGAGCACATATGGGTGGAAACTCGCCTGCTAAGATAGGCGGCCGAGCACATATGGGTGGAAACTCGCCTGCTAAGATAGGCGGCCGAGCACATATGGGTGGAAACTCGCCTGCTAAGATAGGCGGCCGAGCACATATAGGTGGAAACTCGCCTGCTAAGATAGGCGGCCGAGCACATATGGGTGGAAACTCGCCTGCTAAGATAGGCGGCCGAGCACATATGGGTGGAAACTCGCCTGCTAAGATAGGCGGCCGAGCACATATGGGTGGAAACTCGCCTGCTAAGATAGGCGGCCGAGCACATATGGGTGGAAACTCGCCTGCTAAGATAGGCGGCCGAGCACATATGGGTGGAAACTCGCCTGCTAAGATAGGCGGCCGAGCACATATGGGTGGAAACTCGCCTGCTAAGATAGGCGGCCGAGCACATATGGGTGGAAACTCGCCTGCTAAGATAGGCGGCCGAGCACATATGGGTGGAAACTCGCCTGCTAAGATAGGCGGCCGAGCACATATGGGTGGAAACTCGCCTGCTAAGATAGGCGGCCGAGCACATATGGGTGGAAACTCGCGTGCTAAGATGCCGATTCAAGTCTCATACTTTACGTTTAGACTTGGTGACGTCCTAAACTAAATGCAACTCTGAGGCCCAACCCCCTTAAAAATGAACACCAGATGGTCTCACAAAACTGGAGATCATTTACCGATATTATAAAAAGTGTTGTCAA
Source organism: Megaustenia siamemsis (assembly GCA_032433765.1). Classification (NCBI taxonomy): domain Eukaryota; kingdom Metazoa; phylum Mollusca; class Gastropoda; order Stylommatophora; family Ariophantidae; genus Megaustenia; species Megaustenia siamemsis. Next base: position 29,833,481 of record JAVIAB010000047.1, read on the forward strand.
AATCAAATTCTGAAAATTGTCGGAGACCCTTCAGTTTGTATGGCCCTACGCTAAAGCTTATTGATCTTAAAGGTAAATCCGGCCCTGGGTCGATGGAGAGACATAATCACCATGGCCTCCGAGCATGGCAGCTGATGATGATGAATTACAATATGTCTTAGGTATTTTATGGGGGGAATGTGACATGGAAAGTGATTGATGCATCGTGTGAAGTGTTGTGCGGGTTATCGTTTGTGGTTGCCAGGAAGTCAGATCCGGTTTGCTCTGATAAGCCACTAGCAAACGTTGCCATGCTGATGTGTGTTGTTATTCTAGTTGATTTGCCAATTGCAAAAATATAACCAGTATGTAACTCTTCTGTGGTACACATTTGACACTGGAGACTGTTACAAGTATCAATATCATGAAATGTTTCTTTTTATAATCATCCATCTTTTTAAAATATCACAAATATTGTGTCCTTCCTTCTTTCCTCAATTTACTTTCAGCGGCGAGGAGAGATATAGTTTGGTGACTTGTACTCTTCTATTGTCTTCTCCTGCTGTTATGTTTCCTAGTATTTCTAATATTCCATCCATCTATCTTTTACGTGGTCTTCCAGTGGATTTGGTGTTCTCCTAGCCTTTCGACTCGTGTCGTGTTTTGATCTTTCTGTTTTATCACGTAGCCACGACATTGTATCTGTTGTTTCTTTATGTATTCAATGACGTGAATTATTCTTAGCTTATGTAAGTTCTTCACTTATGGATTTATCAACCTGACTGTTTCCTATCATGCCTGTACCACATTTCATTTCGACAGTGGTTATTTTTCTTGTTGTCGTTGAGTCTAGGATCCTTTGGTATCACAACGTTGGAATGAAGATTGTATTGTAACAGAAACATCACATTATAATTAACATAGACATCCATGTTTCCCTGCAGTGTAACAAACCAGAACTACCATCTCCCATTGGAATAATAATTTTAAAGATATGTGAAATGTGGTAGACTCAGAGAATCTTTGCCTATTTCGTATGTAATATTTCTAGGGTTAGAATTAAAAATGGCATTTTAAGATTAAATGTAACATAAGAACCGAGCTTGGTACCGCTATGACCTACCCAGTAATGCGACATTTGTGTTGTATTGTTTAAACGCTTAACTCTTTCCCTACGTTTTGACGCACCATGTGCTATGCTGATTTCGGTCATGTACGTTTAGCCGCACAGTGCGTCACTCTCAATTTGATTTGTGTAAACTTTCATCAAACCATATTCTTTTTATCACTTTAGATATAATCTTTTTTATGTCTTATATCACCTTGGTATTGGTGTAATATAATTACTTGTTATATTATTAAAAAATTCATATATAATATGTTAAGTGTTAGATAAATATAAACATGCAGATGAATATTTAGAAACATGAAACATTTTGTCTCGGAAATCTCTACCGCTAAATTGATTATAACCTTCCGTACTGAAAGAGTTAAGCAGGAAAAGCCAAGGAGAAAACCAAAATAAGATTCATGTAGGGGGAACATGTTGGCACTAACGGACATGAGATCAAAAGGCTTCATACAAACCTAGAGTAGGAAAGAATCGTTGGTTTATTTTTCGAGGAGAAACGGCCCTGATAGCAAACGACTGCTGTCTAGCACAATCATGTTGCGTTTTCTCTGTAGAGCCTTCCGCTCATCACAGTCTCCGTCTCTAGCTAGATCTTGAACTTTTTCTGTTGTCAAGTTCAAGGTCTCATTGATGTCTTGAAACCACCTTCTTCTTATTCTGCCCCTATTTCCTAACCATGAAACCACCTTCTTCTTATTCTGCCCCATCTCCTAACCATGAAACCATGTTATCCATTATTCTTCTTCCTAGTCTGCGGTTGACTTTGTCTAACAGGATGGTCAAGGAAAACAGAATGCTCGAGAGGCGCCCTGAACAACTTTGTGACCTCAAGGTGCAAAATGCAACGAAACGCAATCCATGAATAAAAATTTAAAAAAAAGTAAAGTACCCCTGTCACGCCAAGAGGCGTATAGGGAATATGGTGTTAGTGACCATAAATTTTACAGACCTTCGGCACATGATTTTTGGGGTAATGTGGTCGGTATTTCGCCCGTGCTGCTTTACTTTCCCAGAAAAAAATCCGGTACCCACTAAAGGCTGGGAGAACCGGAAGCCGTCGGTTGGGATCGAACCGTACCTCTTGTCCTTTGTGGTCCAGTTCACTAACCACTGAGCTATCGCTGCTCCCTAATCCATGAATAAGCGTATGGGATATTGTTTAAAAGAACAACAAAGAAGCTTGAACTGAGAACAAGACTTGAGTAATGTTGCATGTTATCGTAGAATAAAATAACTGTCAAAGTTCAGCTTTGCGGATAAGAAGAGACTAAACTAACTAACGTTTCTACTCTCAACAGGTAAATGTCTTCGGTGCAGGCAAACACACATGAAACAGATAATAAAACTAAACACAAACATTAAATCGTTATACTCACTGTGTAAATACAGACATATCTATATAAAGAAATAGGCCCTCAGAGTGTCACTGAAACGTGATATAAAAGAACATGATGCATTTTTGAGAGAAAACAGTGAAGAAACAAATATAATTTCCCTTGAGTTGAAAGATTCAAAGCTGGTTGAAGAGAAAACAAAAATCATCTAAAACTAAAGCCGTCCAACTGGATGAATGATCTCATTATTTGTGTACTGCCTCACCTGCTAACGGCCGCAGGGGAAGTACTGTAGTACCTACATGGACATCTGAGCCGCCCTATGACGCTGCACAAGATAATCAGATTGGACGCGACTCAACATGTTGTAAAGGTTTGCTGGATTCAATGATAATGATATTTCATTCGTTGCAGTGCTGATATTTCCTTGTCGTAATCGTTGATTGATGTAATATTTTATTGACGCAATATTCCATGTCTTCTTCTTCTTCTACCTTTCAGCTCCCTGTGGAGCATAGTTCTGCTACAAACACTTTCCAAGTCGTTCTGTTTCTTGCCATTCTTTTAAAATCACTCCATGTCTTCTTCTTCTTCTACCTTTCAGCTCCCTGTGGAGCATAGGTCTTCAACAAACACTTTCCAAGTCGTTCTGTTTCTTGCCATTCTTTCAAGATCACTCCATGTCTTCCCCGTCATCTTTATATCTGCTTCTGTCTGTCTTCTCCAAGAATTTCTTGGTCTTCCTCTTTGTCTTTTCCCCTGGGGATTCCAAAACAAGGCCTGTTGTGTAATACTCTCAGTTGGCTTCCGCAGTGTGTGTCCTAGCCAGCGCCATCGTCTTCGCTGTATATCTTTATCCACTGGTATTTGCCTGGTACATTTCCATAATTCTATGTTAGTGATTTTGTCCTGCCAATATTCCATGTGCCATAACAATATTTCGTTGTCGTAGTGGTTCTTTTGCTGTAATGATATTTCACTGACATAATATTTATTCCACAGAAGTCACAGAGATGGGATTTCTCAGTAGAATGGTGAAAGTCCCCTGGACAGCTAAAAAGACCAACGAAGAAATTCTCAAAGAGGCCAACACAAAAATGGAGCTCATACGAAACATCAAAAAGAAACAATCAACATTTTTCGAGCACATCATGAGAAGAGGAAAGTTGGAATACTTGGTTACAACTGGCACAATACAGGGAAAGAGAGATCGCGGACGACAAAGAGAGAAAATACTAGACAGCTTTGTGTCATAACATGGGTAGATGAGAAGATTGTGGAAGGACAGGATCGCCTTCGCCAACCGGTATGGTACATGATGATGATGATGATGATGAATATTTCGTCGCCGCAATGATTATATTTCATTACCATAAAGATGATTATTCAACGCCGGAATGATATTTCATTGTAATAGAGTTTGATGTTTCATTGCCGTAGCGATGACTTTCCAACAATCGTCGTCCATGTGTTTTGACCTCCCATCCAAAATCTATTAACACGTTCGCTACTTCTCAGATATTTTTCGTGTCACAACACTCACTTCACGAAGCACTACACTCCCGCCGCTATGACCTTTAACCATGTTACTCACTGTGGAATTATGACACACTCCCTCCGTTTGAGCGTTGACTTCTCACACTTTCCTAGACTGGTAGACCGGAATACCTGCCTGACCTCCTGCATCTGTTGTTTCTATGAGTCGTCGGAAGCACTAGTTTCTTGCATTTAAATACATTTACACCAGATACCAGATGTCAAATCTAGGCCAGTGATTCAGCAACGAACCTCTATGGATCTTAAGCAAACCGTTGTTAGAACAACGGAACAACCATATATTCTATATATATATATATATATTTACACACATTCTCTCTCTCTCTCATGTCTTTTTTCAACCGAAGAATATTTAAATGATTTAAGACACATGTTTTATAAGTATTTGTAAACTACGGTTGTTGCCGGGCCTGTTATTTATTACACAACTACTGTATTTATATTTACCAGTTGATATTGGCGTCAGGTTTGTAATAAGGACAAGATATTGTGCGATGTGATCGACACTCCCTGGATGCCCGCCTCACCTTGTCACAAATACCTATCATGTGCTGCCCCTGCTCATGCCCAGTAAAAGAATAATACCGCCTCACCTTGTCACAAATACCTATCATGTGCTGCCCCTGCTCATGCCCAGTAAAAGAATAATACTGCCTCACCTTGTCACAAATACCTATCATGTGCTGCCCCTGCTCATGCCCAGTAAAAGAATAATACCGCCTCACCTTGTCACAAATACCTATCATGTGCTGCCCCTGCTCATGCCCAGTAAAAGAATAATACCGCCTCACCTTGTCACAAATACCTATCATGTGCTGCCCCTGCTCATGCCCAGTAAAAGAATAATACCGCCTCACCTTGTCACAAATACCTATCATGTGCTGCCCCTGCTCATGCCCAGTAAAAGAATAATACCGCCTCACCTTGTCACAAATACCTATCATGTGCTGCCCCTGCTCATGCCCAGTAAAAGAATAATACCGCCTCACCTTGTCACAAATACCTATCATGTGCTGCCCCTGCTCATGCCCAGTAAAAGAATAATACCGCCTCACCTTGTCACAAATACCTATCATGTGCTGCCCCTGCTCATGCCCAGTAAAAGAATAATACCGCCTCACCTTGTCACAAATACCTATCATGTGCTGCCCCTGCTCATGCCCAGTAAAAGAATAATACCGCCTCACCTTGTCACAAATACCTATCATGTGCTGCCCCTGCTCATGCCCAATAAAAGAATAATACCGCCTCACCTTGTCACAAATACCTATCATGTGCTGCCCCTGCTCATGCCCAGTAAAAGAATAATACCGCCTCACCTTGTCACAAATACCTATCATGTGCTGCCCCTGCTCATGCCCAATAAAAGAATAATACCGCCTCACTTCCGCATTAACAAAGACGTCAGTGGGCGATATGAAAGACTGGACAATTAAGAACCATCATCATCATCAAGTACCGGGCCTGCTGGCGTAGGTGATCATGTCTCTCCACAATTTTCGATCTCGACAGTTATTTATTATTTCTGTTGTTGACCTTCTGCCAAGCCATTCTCTTAAGTTGTCTGGTATTCTTTCTCTTTGCTTTCCTTTATCTCTTCGTCCCTCAATTTTCTCAGTTGTTACAATATATTTCAGTTGTTCTCTTCTCTTTATATGGCCAAAAAATGATGATTGTTTCTTCCTAATATTGGAAATAGTTATCTTTTTTGCTTTGGCCTCTTTCAGAACGTTTTCATTACTCTTCTTAATTGTCCATGGTATTCTCAACATTCTTCTGTAAAACCACATTTCTACAGACTCCAGTGATTTTCTTGTCTGTTGTCCTATTGTCCATGATTCACATCCATATGTTAAGACTGGCTCTACATAACATTTAAGAACTCTTTTTCTTGTTCCGATTGTCAAAAATGGATTGCATAGTATCTTCCTCATTTGTTGAAAATCTGCTTTTGCCCAATTAAGAATAGATCTGTGTATTGAGAATTGTAAGGATAAGCGAAAGTGTCAACTTTAATGGAGTGACCTTGGAGAAGGGGGTAGGTAATCGATCAACAGATCGTTCTATTTTTGTATTGACAATAAAAAGTTGACAAATTTAATTAAACAAGAGCATTAGAGACCTGACATAGCTTTTCTCGTGTTGTGGAATTAGACGACAGAGTTGCACTACACGTTTTGCTTATTACTAAAAAGAAAAACACCATTCCATATACGTGTTTGTATATACATCATATCACGTCGAACTTTTTTCTTTCTTTCTTTCTTTCTTTCTTTCTTTCTTTCTTTCTTTCTTTCTTTCTTTCTTTCTTTCTTTCTTTCTTTCTTTCTTTCTTTCTTTCTTTCTTTCTTTCTTTCTTTCTTTCTTTCTTTCTTTCTTTCTTTCTTTCTTTCTTTCTCTCTCTTTTTCTTTCTTTCTTTCTTTCTTTCTTTCTTTCTTTCTGTCTTTCTTTCTCTTTCTTTCTTTCTCCCCCCCCCCTCTCTCTCTCTGTATATCTCCCTCATCTAAGGTCGTGAGATCGAGCTGTATCTCCTAGATGCTGTTTGGGAGGCAGAAATGTTTTTTTTCAATTTTCAGGTTCTGATGAAGAGCCTCTTTTTGAGGTTTCCAGGTTTTATTAATTATATCACAAACATTGAACCCCATCTATATGTCCCTTGTTCATTTGCTGCCTACGGATTCTGTCAGTGTTAAGTCTTCTTGATCAACAGACCCCCCACCTCTGAGAGAGACACGTTTTTGTCATCTTTGTGGCTTTCACACTTCTTGGCGAGTCACGAACCTTCAACCTCAGACCGCAATTGCCGTCCACAAATAAACATCACTATAACAACAACATTATAGACGTTGGCCCTATTGGAAATGCTTCGACCCTCGCCTCTAGTGTTACCCAACCTGTTGGGATTCAGACACTTACCAGGAAAACCACCTGTGAGGTCAAGGTGAGGTTTGCCTCAGGTGATCGTCCACCGACGCTAGGATCTCTCTATGAGATATTGTTAAAATGTAAAGGTAGACATATATCATGTTATTGCTTTAAGAACGTTTCGTACTACTGCGACTCCCTCATTCAATCATTTACACATTTTCGTCATTAGCCCTTAAAAGAAGCGCCCTAACTGGGCTCAATTATACAGTGTCGTCATTTACAGCAATACACCACATCCATTCCTATAGGCCTAACACATCCGAGCTCAGTTTGCCATTTGTGGGTTGTCTTCTCTATTTTTCAATTCCCTTTTGCATTTTCTTTCTGTGCTCGCTTCTAGATTTGACAACTTTTCTATCAAAAAAAAAAGAAGGAGAAGAAGAATGAAAGAAAAGTATTTTTTTACTTAACTAGGATGTACTGTAATATAATCTTGTTCAGCCTATTAATTGCAATGATTAACGGAGCATGCACAGCTTAAATATTTTAAAGAAACAAATGAGGGGTGGAAATTCCCATAATTGACCATATTGATAAACAGAAAACTACGTCATCTGAATCAGCTGCTCTGATTGGCCTCTCTGAAGGACATAACAATGGCGAGATACTATACATAAACAGCTTAACTCTATCACTCACTTCCAAATATTCTTCTTTGTCAAAGCGTTCATTTGAGTGGGCATGGGTGCGTCGTGTCGCTAATTTCCGGCAGAGCCGCGATATCTACGCTTTTCAGTCCGGCACATCTGGCTTCGGCAAGAGTAGATTTATGTTTTATAAATGTTCCCCAGTAACAGGCTTCTGACTTTAGCGGTTTTTTTTTTTTTTTTAATTGTTGTTATCCGAAAGGGCTAGATATCGGATCTCACTACCCAGAGAGGACTAGACATCGGATCTCACTACCCAGAGAGTACTAGACATCGGATCTCACTACCCAGAGAGTACTAGACATCGGATCTCACAACTCAGAGACCAGGGTAAATTAAAGCCACGAAGAAACCACAGATTCCAAGAGACAAATTTCCATCGTCTGTGACGGGATGCAAACCCGGGACCTCCATGTCTAAAAGCCGACATATTATCTCTAGACCACCTAAACCCTTACTCATTCTGTAATGATTTTGATAGTTTGGATAAAGTGACTTAACCGGAAGTTGTGAACTACCCGTTGTCTTCATGTTCAAACGTCGGCATAGATTGTTCAGTCTACAAAAACAATTCATAGCGTAAATGAAATGAAGGGAAAAATGAACATGACATTAATGTTAAGATAAGAAAATATTATTAATCAAGTGAATAACAGGTTATAGTTGACTGGTTCAACTGGAATTGTTTAAATTAAGCAACGTGCATTGCAGAGAGAGAGAGAGAGAGAAAGAGAGAGAGAGAGAGAGATAGAGAGAGAGAACGGCCTGCAGAAATAGACCAAAAATATATTTTAGAATTGTATTTGTGTTCAAGGGCCATTGTACCCGGCCTGTGTTTGAAGATGATCTCTTGACTAAACTAAACTAAACTAAACTAAACTAAACTAAACTAAACTAAACTAAACTAAACTAAACTAAACTAAACTAAACTAAACTAAACTAAACTAAACTAAACTAAACTAAACTAAACTAAACTAAACTAAACTAAACTAAACTAAACTAAACTAAACTAAACTAAACTATTGTTGCAGTTCCTTAAGATTTTCCTTCTAGCAAGATTGTGTGTGTGTGCACAGCCCTGCAGTTATTGTTATTTCCGTCCTTTCTCTAAGTTCCTTCCCATATTCCAAAGTGACTTGACTAACAGTTTAACAAGCATCGTTTCACTGCCACACAGTTCGCTCCTATTTGCTTGCTAAACAAAGTTTCGAGACACTTGTCAACTGATAATGCTCTCTGTGTTTGTGTGATCGTCAATATCTTCCTTCATTATTAGAATCCAGCTTCCCTATATATCATTCATTTTTTGTATATAACATTATATATACTTTTTATTTTTAAAGATACTTTGCATAAACGAAATGAAATGTATATTTAATGTGCACCATCATCATGTGCCATACCGATTGGCGAAGACGATCATATCCTTCCTCGATTCTCTATCCACAGTACATTTGATCATTTCTGTTGTTGACTGTTTTCCATGCCATGGCAACAAGCTATCCAGTATTTTTTCTCTTTGTCGTCCACAATCTCTCCTTCCCCCTATTTTGCCAGTTGTAACCAATTATTATAACTTTCCTTTTCTCACGATGTAGCCGAAAAAGTATGATTGTTTCTTTCTGATGTTTCTTAGGAGCTCCCTTTTTGTGTTGGTCTCTTTGAGAATGTCCTCGTTGGTCTTTTTAGCTGTCCAGGGAACTGTCAACATTCTTCTGAAAAATCCCTTCTCTGTTTCCTCTAATCGTCTTTTAATGTGTTCGTTTGCTGTCTATGATTCATTTAGGTCAGAATTGGTTCTATATAGCACCGATAAACTCTCTTTCTCACTTCTATTGACATAGATTTGTTGCACAATATGTTTTTCGTTTTCTGAAATGCTAATTTGGCCTGTACTATTCTGCTGTTTATTTATGTGCTGCATCTTCCATCTGATGTTATTATTGTGCCCAAATATTTGACGAGTTGCACTTGTTTCAGATGTGTCCTGTTTATTTTTATGCTGCATGATGGTGATGATTATTTCTTCGATATGACCATTACTTCTGTTTTCTTACTATTCAGACTGAGACCTTCCCTGTTGCTTTTTTTCACTGTTATGTCTATTATTTCTTGTAGTCCATCTCCGTCTCAGATAATAGAGTTTGTCTTCCGCCTATCACATATTGTTTATGTTGTGACCGTTGACTTTAATTCCCTTTTTTTCCCTCTACTTTTGATCTCATAATATTTTCTCTGTCATGTGAGAATAAATCCAGCGACAGCCATGTCTTGCTTCTTGTTTTACGGATCTTAACTGTTCAGGTACGTTACTATTTAATGTTAGAACGCTATAAAACACATTGTTTTATCCATATCCCACTTGTATTGTGTTCTTTATATCCTCAATTACATGCCACAGAGATGGGATTTCTCAGAAGAATGTTGAAAGTTCCCTGGACAGATAAAAAGACCAATAAGGAAGTTCTGAAAAAAGCCAACACAACAAAAGGGAGCTCTTAAAAAACATCAGAAAGAAGCAATCAATATTTTTCGGGCACATCATGAGAAGTGGAAAGTTGGAATACTTGGTTACAACTGGCAAAATAAAAGGAAAGAGAGATCGCGGACGACAAAGAGAGAAAATACTGGATAGCTTGGTGTCATGGCATGGAAAACAGTCAACAACAGAACTGATATGATGCACTGTAGATAGAAGATTGTGGAGGGACATGATCGCCTACGCCAACCGGCAGGGTACATGATGATGATGATTATCCTCAATTTAGCCGCTAATTTTTGCTGATAGAATACAGTCTTCCTATACTTTTATTTTCATTCGTTTTCCTCCTCCATCTCTTTTTCTTTTCTTCGTATTGTTATTATTGTTGTTTATTTAAAATACACTTTACCGGAACGCTATCATCCCATCCATTAAAACGATATAATCATAGTGTACTGATGTCGCTGCAGATGTGTTATCGATGTCAACGACCATACCATAAGAATATCAACTGACGACGGTCCTAGTTTTCAGTTACTTTTAAAATATCTATCTCGGGACCGTTAAAGCCTCTGAAGTTTATTGGAACGCGTTCTGGACCACCCCGGCTGAAAAAAAAAAACCTAATTATATTATTGTTGGTTTAACTGTCTACGAATCAACAACCTAATCTCCAGTTTGTTGGGTTAAACACATGATGAGCAATGTTGTGCCTTGTGTCGCAATAAACTCCCACCAGTTTGTTGGGTTAAACTTTATGAGCAATGTTGTGCCTGTGTCGCAATAAACTCCCACCAGTTTGTTGGGTTAAACTTTATGTGCCATGTTGTGCCTTTGTGTCATAATAAACTCCCACCAGTTTGTTGGGTTGAACTTTATGAGCAATGTTGTGCCTTTGTGTCACAATAAACTCCCACCAGTTTGTTGGGTTGAACTTTATGTGCCATGTTGGGCCTTGTGTCACAATAAACTCCCACCAGCTTGTTGGGTTAAACTTTATGTTCCATGTTGTGCCTTTGTGTCACAATAAATTCCCACCAGTTTGTTGGGTTGAACTTTATGAGCAATGTTGTGCTTTTGTGTCACAATAAACTCCCACCAGTTTGTTGGGTTGAACTTTATGTGCAATGTTGTGCCTTTGTGTCACAATAAACTCCCACCAGTTTGTTGGGTTGAACTTTATGTGCCATGTTGTGCCTTTGTGTCACAATAAACTCCCACCAGTTTGTTGGGTTGAACTTTATGTGCCATGTTGTGCCTTGTGTCATAATAAACTCCCACCAGTTTGTTGGTTAAACTTTATGTGCCATGTTGTGCCTTGTGTCATAATAAACTCCCACCAGTTTGTTGGGTTAAACTTTATGTTCCATGTTGTGCCTTTGTGTCATAATAAACTCCCACCAGTTTGTTGGGTTGAACTTTATGTGCCATGTTGTGCCTTGTGTCGCAATAAACTCCCACCAGTTTGCTCGGTCTTTAGTGGCCATCCTTTTTAGGGTACCCTAAATCTGGTCCAATTGCGTATCTTTGTTCCCAAGTATTTCCCGCTAGGTTTCCTTTCTACCATAGACTCTCATAGTTATGGAAACATCCTGCATTTATTTTTAGCCACATACATTCTTACAGGTTGACACTGAATCATATTGCTTCAATCGCTAGAGCTTCATACAAAAAGACAAACATTTAATTCATAACTGCTGTGTGGGAGTCTATGAAGGTCACACGTGGCGTTTAACAAAGTTGATAATTATGATTTCAAGGTCACGCGTGCAGTCATGCGCAGTAACATATTCGCGTGAAATGCTCATAACATCTGCACCTGGGAGGGAGGGGTCACAAAGAGCGACGAACCAGTAACCGGGCGCAACTGGTTTTCTCGCTATCTGTGTGGTTAATTTTAACCATCCTTTATTTGTTCTTTCATTCCTACTTCACGACAGCGTGCGGCCTAATCTTATGGATAATTAAATAAATGAATATACTCACGTAATGTCAATGTCAGTCTCAAGATTAATTTTGTTTAAATGTCTTGACAGTAGAGTGATTTCTAACATTCTTGTCAGTAGAAGTATTTCTAAAATACGTGTCAGTAGAAGTATTTCTAAAATACGTGTCAGTAGAAGTATTTCTAAAATACGTGTCAGTAGAAGTATTTCTAAAATACGTGTCAGTAGAAGTATTTCTAAAATACGTGTCAGTAGAAGTATTTCTAAAATACGTGTCAGTAGAAGTATTTCTAAAATACGTGTCAGTAGAAGTATTTAAAAAATACGTGTCAGTAGAAGTATTTCTAAAATACGTGTCAGTAGAAGTATTTCTAAAATACGTGTCAGTAGAAGTATTTCAAAAATACGTGTCAGTAGAAGTATTTCTAAAATACGTGTCAGTAGAAGTATTTCTAAAATACGTGTCAGTAGAAGTATTTCTAAAATACGTGTCAGTAGAAGTATTTCTAAAATACGTGTCAGTAGAAGTAATTCGAATATACTTGTCAGTGTAAGTATTTCTTAATATTCTTGTCAGTAGATATACATCTAACATTCTTGTCAGTGTAAGTATTTCTTAATATTCTTGTCAGTGTAAGTATTTCTTAATATTCTTGTCAGTAGATATACATCTAACATTTTTGTCAGTGTAAGTATTTCTTAATATTCTTGTCAGTAGATATACATCTAACATTTTTGTCAGTGTAAGTATTTCTTAATATTCTTGTCAGTAGATATACATCTAACATTCTTGTCAGTGTAAGTATTTCTTAATATTCTTGTCAGTAGATATACATCTAACATTCTTGTCAGTGTAAGTATTTCTTAATATTCTTGTCAGTGTAAGTATTTCTTAATATTCTTGTCAGTAGATATACATCTAACATTCTTGTCAGTGTAAGTATTTCTTAATATTCTTGTCAGTAGATATACATCTAACATTCTTGTCAGTGTAAGTATTTCTTAATATTCTTGTCAGTAGATATACATCTAACATTCTTGTCAGTGTAAGTATTTCGAACGTTTTTGTCAGGATAAGTATTTCTGACAAATCTGAACTGTCTATATGTGTGAGATATATGTGTGTATATATATACAAACGAAAGACTAATTCATCAACAATACCACTAGACATAACAGCTTTAAATAAACAAATGATTAAAGATACTTATATAATACAAGTAACGAACACATATCAGAAGCTGCTAGAAGAAGGGACTGAGCAGTAAAGAAGAAAAAAACCTGATGAAAAACTACAGCAAGAAGGCAATGCATAAACAAAAGCGTAAAAAAAAACTTGCGATATCTTACCCAAAAAGGAAAGAGCAAAACACAATAATGGATAACTGATGTCATCTTGAAAAAAATGGATGAAAGAAGACACATGAAGAACACTACCCAATAAACCAAAATAGATAATGAAATACGCAAAATGTTCAAAAAGGCAAAAGAAGTCTGGCTCTGCCAAAGATGTCTAAAAATCGAAACTGTGGAAAATAAATAAGATTTAAGAGGATTGAACACAGAAATAAAGAGAATGGATAATAAAAATAAAAAAAAAACAACAGAAAGTGAATGTATTGCAAACGAAGAAGGAAAAGTTCTAACAAACAACAGGGATATAATCAACAGATGGCAGGAATATATGAAAGAATTATTTTATGACGAAAAGGACAAGAAACCAATTATAAATGTGTATATCAGGCTATGAAATCTTAAAATCAGAAAGGGAGAAAGCTATACAAACAATGAAAAAGGGAAAAGCTGCAAGACCTGACAACATATAGAAATGATAAAGACACTAGAGGTTTTGGTATATTGAAGTGATCACATACATATGCAATGACATATACCATAAAGAATACATACCAAATGAACTAAAACATAAACATTCATTGCATTCCCTAAAATTAATGGTGCAGTTGAATACAGTGATTTTAGAACAATAAGCCTAATGAGCCATGTAATAAAGATCTTGCTAAAAATTATACAAAGAAGGATTCAAAATAAAATCAATATGGAATTAGAAGAGCAACAATTTGGATTTAAAAAAAAAAAACAGTTGGAGAAAAGAAGCCATATTGTGCATGAGGACATTAATAGAAAAGTACACAGAAGTAAACAAACCAATATATGCCTGCTTCATAGACTACACCAAAGCTTTTGATAGAATACCCCATAAACAACTTATAGACTGCCTAAAAGGTATACATTAGATGACACAGACATACGACTAATATGTAATTTATATTTGGAGCAAACAAAAATAATAAAATATAACAAAGAGAACTCTAAACCTCTTGATATGTAGAAGGGGAGTAAGATAGTGATGCATCCTATCACCAAGCTTGTTCAATCTATACACTGATCAATTCTTGAAAAACATCACAGAGATGACAGGCTTAACATTAATGGAAAGATTCTAAAATATGCTGGTGATAATGTATTACTAGTAACAAAAAATCCTAAAGATATATAACAATTACTTAATGAAATAAACACGACAAATAAAAAATGTGGATTAGATATGAATATCAAAAAGACTAAAGCTATGATCATAGGAAAAAGAAAATACTCTAAATCTACACTTGGATATCAAGGTTGAAGGAATAGATGTGGTGACAGTTCAGAGCTACAACTCGTCATCATCAAGAACCATGCCTGTTGCTACAACCACCTTGGACATACTATAACCAGTGTAAAATGTAAAACTGAAATAAACAAAAGAATAGGAATGGCAAAAAGTAATTTTAATGCCCTGAAAAATATACTAACATCAAAACAAATAACACCAGGGCTAACACTAAGTATAGCAAAATGTTAAATCTTCTCAACACTCATGTATGATGCAGAAACATGGACATTAGACAAGAAAACAGAACAGAAAATTTAAGCTTTTGAAATGTGGATTTATAGAAGAATAGGTAGAATTGGATGGAAAGAAAAGAAAACAAACGGTGTAGTCTTAAAACAACTAAAAAATGAAAAGAGAACTACTAAACAATTCAAACAAGACATGAGATTTATTGGGGCATGTTAAAAGACACGGCAGCCTACTAAAAGTAATCTTGGAAAGAAAAATACAAGGTAAACAAGGCAGAGGCAGACCAAGACTAACATAGACGAGTAACATCACAAGATGGACAAGTCAACCTATGACAATCTGCACTATCAAAGCAAGACAAAGAGCAGAATGGCGTTCCATGGTAGCCAAACTTCGATGCGGAGACGGCACTCATTGATAATGATACGCATGAGCAATATGTTAGATATTTGACAGATTGTGGATAAATTAAAGATATATTATTTGTGCATGATTCCACTCCTAAAAACAACAGTTGAAGCCATCACAATCTTCAGTTGAAGTTGAAATAAATAAACGAAGTATGTCATTTGGTAATCTTATTCCGTGTGGATTTGATGGAGGTTCTCATTTTTCAGGCAGTATATTCTGGTTTCACAAAAATATGTAAGATAAATCAGTAAGTACTATTCCCTGTATACCTTGTAGGGCTCATGTATTCAAGTGCAAAAAATCAGTTCCCCTACGTGAAACGTTTTTTTTTAATGTAGTCAGATAAATAGAAGCTGCTCCACCAATCTTCAAAACGAGATGCAGTTATCTGTAACATTCCAAGAATATTAGAAGATATTATCCTGAGATTTCCAGAGGCTACATAGCTGGCTCAGTCTTTATAACACCATTCACAACATTAAGAAATGTTATGGGTAAATCATGATGACTTGTGAGCGTTTACATAAGGATGGGGCAGATCTAGCTTCGTTGGCTGGAGGATTACTTCCTGAAGTGGAAAAACCTACTTTCATGTTAAAACTTTGTCTCTTGGTGGAGATACCAATAGCTGTTTCTAATTTAAGAAAATCCTCGCAGAAGCTGGAATGTCAGTTGTCAATTCTACCAAAGCTAATTTCAAGCACATCTTCACATCTTAAATCAATGTCAGAGACCAGAAAAACACGAGCATAGTGATTTTACTGTAACGCATAAAGAATTGAAAGATAAGATGTCACACATCCGGACAATAAAAACAGATGTCTCTGATGACAAAAATTGTTTCCAGACACTTGCTAAATTCACAGATACTATAATATCTGAAATGGGTTAATGGTTTAGCAAACAAGTCTTGGAATTCAGTTCAGCGTGTTCATTTTTTGTATCATTTCATCACATTCAGCTGATCAAAGAGTCAGATAAAACACAGTGTCAGTATTTGCACGACATAGACCAAGATCATTTGTAAACAGATCTTAAGTATTTTAAATATCTGGCCCACATGTGAACAACAAACAATGTATCACCTATATATTCTTCAATTGGTTTTGACAAACTGAAAAATGCTAGTGTAAAAATATCGACTGTGTAACAACAGTATAAGACAAATCTGAAACAAGTGCAACGTTTGAAATACTTGGGCACAGTGATAACATCAGATGGAAGATGCAACACAGAAATAAAAAGCAGAATAGCTCAGGCCAAAATAGCATTTCAGAAAATGAAAAAATATCTTAAGCAACACATCTATGTCAATAGAAATGAGAAAGAGTAGTTCATCGATGCTACATAGAACCAATTCTGACCTAAGGAAGCGAATCATGGATAATATACAAACAAATGAAAAGACGATTAGAGGCCACAGAGATGGGATTTCTCAGAAGAATGTTGAAAGTTCCCTGGACAGCTAAAAAGACCAATGAGAAAGTTCTCAAAGAGGCCAACACAAAAAGGGAGCTCTTAAAAAAACATCAGAAAGAAGCAGTCAAAATTTGTTGGTCACATCATGAGAAGAGGAAAGTTGGAATACTTGGTTACAACTGGCAAAATAAAAAGAAAGAGAGATCGCGGACAACAAAGAGAGAAAATACTGGATAGCTTGGTGTCATGGCATGGAAAACAGTCAACAACAGAACTGATACGATGCACTATGGATTGATGATTGTGGAAGGACATGATCGCCAACGCCAACCGGTACGGCACATGATGATGATGAACAACAGTATAATAATAACAACAGCCTCTGTTGAAAGGTACTTTAGTGCTAAGATCAGAATAATGACTCCACTAAGAAACCAGCTAGGAGATAGTTCACTGGATCACTGCTTGAGGTTTTCTATTGAAGGAGAAGAGGATTCCAAGCCAAGAATTATTATTCAAAAGTCTGGAGAGCTAACCCATTAGAAACCAAACAAACCAAAAATAAAACAAAACAAAGGAAAGTACGTTTGCTTAAAGTTAGGACCTAAACAAGGGACAGAAACTATAGATAAGTGAGAGATATTGGTGAAGACTTTAAATTGTCTTTCCTTTAAGTGCTTTTTTCTAATCCACCACGGAATGGACACCCCCCTCCCCCCAATTTTCTTCTAAAAGAAACACTCTCACACACACACACTAATAGTAATAAAGCCACGAGTGGAATTTTCCGAGACAAGAAACAGATTACACCTACTGTTGTTTTAATCTAACAAATATCAGAAAATATAGAGGATAATAGATAGCCAGAACTAGGATCGGACTCGAGCCCAACACTGTTGCTGTCCAAGAGTACTGTTTCGATCCTAGTTTGGTATACGTATTCTCTATGTTTTCTCTTGATTGTCTGTGCATTTTTCCCAGTACTGTAAACATATCTATCTATCTATTGTCCTTTCGAGCCGAAGACGGCACATAGGGCAGAGCTACATCCTCAAAAACAGAAACCTTGCTTGCCAAAATGGCACATTTTGCAGAGATCACTGCTTCTAAAATCTATGGTTCTGTTTCCATAACAATACTTTTTACAAAGACATCTTGTCAAGCCATCAATCAACCTCCTGAGTCCCCTCTTACGGCATGCCTGGAAGGTCACAGTTTCACTATTCTTTACTTCCCACATAATGAGGCCCGGGTAACACACAGGAGCTATAAAACAATGGCACTGATAAAAGTGTGTCATCAACAAAGATATAAAGTTTTACCTGCATGTGGTGCTCTAAACTATTTGACTATCTGTATTATATTATTATTGGCTGTAAACATATCAACGTGTGTCATTTGTCAGTCAGTAAGTAAATGTGTAACGTTTTACTCGGTATGTAAATCAGTTACAATCCTGTCATTATAGTAAAGTAAAGAGCCCCGTCAGGCCAAGTGGCGTATAGGGAATATGGTGTTAGTGACCATCATTTTTACAGATTATTTTTGGAGTAATGTGGTCGGTATTACGCCCGTGCCGCTTTACTTTCCCAGAAAAAAAAATCCGGTACCCATTTAAGGCTGGGTGAACCCGGATGCCGTCGGTTGATATCGAACCCTACCGCGTATCCTTTGTCGTCCAGTTCACTAACCACCGCGCTATCGCGGCTCCCCCGTTATTATATAATTGTATCATATTTCTGTCTTAATAGAAATGTGTGCTGTTAGTAGATATTTTTAAGACAGTCACTACAAAATTCTTTGTGAGGGACTTGGTGGTCCAGATGTAAGACGCCGGCCTGTGGACGTCGGTCCTCGTTCAAATCCCGCCACAATCTGTGAGAACGTTTCTCCGTGCTGAGACTCTGGGTGGTAGGAACCGGTGACTAGCCCTCTCGGATAGTGGCGAAAAAAAGGTCATATGTATTCGCTGCGCACGTTAAAGAGCTTTGGAAGTTGTCAAAAAGAGATGCCAAAATGACCACTGCCGGTGCAAAATTTTTAAGTAATTAAAAATCCACTCATGCTGGATGCGCCGGGTCTAAAGGCGTAACTATCTCGGCTGGTTGTAAAATAGCGACATGGCGCATTATCGCCCACTTTACGAGTGAACGCTAAAGAAGAGGACATTCTTTGCAACATTCTATGTAACATTCTTTCATTTTAAATATTTGTAAAAATTCGTTTGGGTCTAAGATTTCGTTTATTTAATTTGCATAATAAAACATTGTAAATGTTCTTCTCATGGTAGAGTTTTGTTATAGTTGTCCTCATTATAGAACTTTAAAATATTTCTGTAGGTAAGAGATTTGTATTTCTTCTCTTATTTGAGAGTTGTAGGGGGTTGTGGCACAGATATACAGAAAAGAACAATACAAAATATTGACGCTGCGGCATTCTTCAGAAAACAGGGACAACACAAACGGACAGTGAACAACACAAACGGGCAGTGAACAACACAAACGGACAGTGAACAACACAAACGGACAGTGAACAACACAAACGGACAGTGAACAACACAAACGGACAGTGAATTGAAGATAATGAGAGTAGAAATGGCCGTAGAAAAGAGGCGAAGCTAACGTAAAGTATCTAACTAGAAGAAAGAACATGAATGATGCTAGACAAACACGAAGTTGTAGGGTATAAGATAAACAGTGAACAGATATATAATTGCAGTGCTGCGGTAAAGCTGGTGGCAGGGAACAAGTGGTGGTAGGCCGAAACGTCAATATTATAGTATAGTCCTTCCTTGTAAAGCAGTCACCATACTTTGTTGGAGTGTGTGTTACACTACCCCACTTGATCCCTGATGCCAGCTTTACCGCAGCAATGCATTTATCAGTTTGCATGATAAACTATTGAGAACCGGTGAAGACCTCAAACGCGCCGTCGTGTTTGTGACCCAAGCTGGTCTAAACGTTTAAATGCATAGCAGTGGGCTAATCGCTTTAGATAAGAAGAACGTTACAGCATTCATGTCCGTTTTTTATATTTCTCTCAACTTCATCGTGTGCCATACCGGTTGCTGCTGGCGATCATGTCCTTCCACAATCTTCTATCCACAGTGCATCGTATCAATTTTGTTGTTGACTGTTTTCTGCGGCATGACAACAAGCTATCTAGTATCTTCCCTCCTTGTCTCTGCGATCTCTTTTGCCTCGTATTTTGCCATTTGGAACCAAGTATTCCAGCTTTCTTCTTCTCATGATGTGCCCACAAAAATGTCGATTGTTTCCTTATGACGTTTTTAATGAGCTCTCTTTTTATGTTCGCCTCACTAAATTCCCTCGCTATATATTTGTCTCAATGTAAATATTTGTAACATTTCTGAGATGTAAAATAGATTATAAATACACGGTTACTTATACTACTTGTTACTAATCATGCCGTAAAGGATCAATGTTATCATCTTTAAAAGTACTTTTAGTTATTGAAGCGTGAACTCATGAGGATGTGCTTGGGAGCATGTGTGGTCTTGTTTATCAACTCCATACTTTCACAAAAACATGTACTAAACTGTGACACTACTGAGAACCCTTTCCTTTCTTTGTTGGCACCCCTCTCAATTCCCCACCTCCATCTCCCTTCCCCCTAGTGTGCTCCACATTTTCAACAAAGATCGTAGTTACGTTTCCCATCTTGTGTTTGCCGAATAATTGCCGCCATTAAGTTGTTTGTGCTGAATTAAAACGCTTTGTGTCTGATTGTTCCTTTTTTGTTGACTTTTTTTTTGTGCCAACCAAAATTTTCCTTGCTTTTGATCTGTCTTGTTTGGTGCACCTTTTCATTTACCATCCTTCTTTGTTTTGTATTTTTCTGGTCTATCTTTGTTTGCTTTCAATTTTTTCAAATTTATATCTCAAGTTTTTTTTTTCTAGTCTCTTCCTTTATCTCTCATTTTTATTCTGGTCCACATTTATTTATCAGTTTTTCCTTATCTATGCATTACTTCTGGTATCTATTTGTATTTCATTTTTTTGGCTGTTTTTTTTTTGGCTTTCGATTTAAAAAACAAAACATTTACCATTTTCTTGTTATCTTATCTGACTTATCAATAACTGTATATATTCTCCATCTTCTTATTATTTCTCAGTATATTGTTTGGGCTATTTTTAAAAATTATCTCTACCATTATATCTTTCTGCATTCTCTGGCTTATCGTCATATCTCTTCATACTCTCTGGTTTATAATTATTTCTCTCTATATAATCTCTGGCTTATCAGTATCCCTCAATACATTGGCTGACATATTTTATCTCTTCAATTTTCTAACTTATCTTTATCTCTGTGTTGCCTCGCCTGTTTGTATTACAGCAGATGTACATTTTAGTTAAATGACTTGGTAAGAGATCGAGGTAGGGTATCTCATGGCAACTTTGGTCGGGTCAGGGACTCATTAAGAGCTCATTTAACATCCAAATTGATCTTGCCAGTATGTGTATCATAACAGACTAACTAAAATGTAAAGAAAGGTGCAGTGCCTGAAGTGCTGCAGTTTGTTGATATAGCAGACCTAGGATTGTGGTACCTCTGGTCTCCATAGTGATAGTGATATACAATCTGTTGGTATAGAAGATCAAGGATTGTGGTACCTCTAGTCTCCAAAGTGATAGTGATATACAATCTGTTGGTATAGAAGATCTAGGATTGTGGTACCTCTAGTCTCCAAAGTGATAGTGATATACAATCTGTTGGTATAGAAGATCTAGGATTGTGGTACCTCTAGTCTCCATAGTGATAGTGATATACAATCTGTTGATATATAGCCTATGACTACCTGCACCATCAAAGCAAAAGACAGAGCAGAATGGCGCTCCATGGTAGTCGTCGTACTCATGGTAATGAGTAGAAAACCGTCGCTGCGGAGATGATAAATGATAATTATATTTATTAAATGTAACAGCACGCAAAAGAAATGAACAATGGGAGGATATATAAGAGCCAGATAGATAAACAATGTTACAAAAACCCCGTAATAGCTCCGGCTATAAACCTGCAATGCAACACACTTGATGAAGACGAAACTTCCGGTTCTCACGGAGCATCACGAGGCTCATCAATAGATCAGGATAACATCAAAACAAAATACAATGAGTAAATGTTATTTAACATCTTTTAAGAACTTTATTTTTGTTATCTCTTCTTCTTCTTTGAACTCCCTATAAAGGAGAGATCTTTAACAAACACATTCCAAGTCGTTCTATCTGGCGCCATTTCCTTAAGATCACTCTATGTCTTCGCCATCCTCTTCATCTCTACTTCCACCTGTCTTCTCCAAGTATAATTTGGCCTTCCTCTTTAACTCCTCCCCTTGGATTAATTTTAAAAAAAGGGTTTGTCACCTAATGCTCTCAGTTGTCTCCCACATTCTGTGTCTTATATCCTTGTCTGCTGGTTTTTGTCTGGTACTTTCCTGTAGTTTAAAGTTGGAGCTTTTGTCCGGAAATTTCTATCCTTTTTTTACCTGCTCAAGCATCCATTAATGAAAGTCTGTATCATCTTGACTATCATTTTGTTGTTCTCTGTGCTTCACAGTCATGTAATATAGAATTGATTTAACATTGGAGTTCAACATTTTATTTTTTGTTTTTAATCAAAGTTCTTTGATTTTCCACATTTCTTAGCATAGAATACCTATCTTGATTTTGTATCCTTATCTTGGTCATTTTATTTGAACTTATTTATTTCATTTACTTATTGTTTTCTTGACAAATATTGAAAGAGCCCAATCACGCCTCTAATTTGACATATCAGGAGTGTGTGACTTTGGTGCATATGTGTATGGTTAGCACTAGAGTACCGCATACTTCCCAGACAAAAACCTTCAGTAACCAATTGGAAATACCTATGGGTCGGTCCTGGGGATGACATCCCGCCTTCTATAATCAGTGAACCAGTTGACTAACCTCTGATCCATCCCTGCTTCATATTTCCTTTCAGCAACTCAGAAGCGTATCATTAGCTAAGTTCTAGCTCTGATATCACAACTCAGAAGCGTATAATTAGCTAAGTTCTAGCTCTGATATCACAACTCAAAAACGTATCATTAGCTAAGTTCTAGCTCTGATATCACAACTCAAAAACGTATAATTAACTAAGTTCTAGCTCTGATATCACAACTCAAAAACGTATAATTAGCTAAGTTCTAGCTCTGATATCACAACTCAAAAACGTATAATTAGCTAAGTTCTAGCTCTGATATCACAACTCAAAAAAGACAGAATTAGCTAAGTTCTAGCTCTGGTATCACAACTCAAAAAGTGTAGATATTCTTTCCTGAAAGACGCTCTCCATTTAAAAAAAATTGACTTGGAGGTCTTGCATTCATCTTGGCTGTGAACGATCGTTTCATCCTCAAACTATGTTGTCTTCAGAGTTAGCTTTGACTGCAGCTGCTGTTTACACAAAAATTATTATGAAAACAAGGCAATTTCTGTGAAAACACCCGGACGGAATTGGAACTGAGAAGCACTTAGCCCTAGAGGTGAAAGGCAACGCGTTTCATTCGAGACAGCCGTAAACATGTCATGCTGACGCAATGAAAGATGTAAGGTAATTACAGCAAAACTCTTTCGATTCCAACAAGGTGGATTAGTGAAATATCAAACTGTAGGCAAACTACTACAGGAAACAGACCGCAGAACTGTTCCTAGCCTAGAAATGCAATATTTCCATCAACACTCTACAGTATTAGGAGAAGGAGAGAGAGAGAGAGGGGGGGAGAGAGAGAGAGAGAGAGAGAGAGAGTGAGAGAGAGAAAATGGATGGGTGTTTGTGTAAGTCGACCGCCAGCATCATCAATATCCTTCACCTACTGCTTATCAACGAGACAGTGTTATCGAGCGGTTGGTTGTATCAAAGCCTTAACGATATCACTAGTGTTGGCCTTGATAAACTTTATTTTGTTTTGTTTGTTTTGTGTTGCGTCTTTTGACTTTAAAAATTAAAACAAAAACTATAACCAGGAATAAGAAGGAAGTATGAAATATTTGTATGTCAGCATAATTTTTTTCCCCTTACCCTTCTTTACATTATTAAACTAATTAATGTCTTCCTTGTTCCACACTCTTTCCTTCCTTAGCTTCTCTCTGCCTATCCCTTGTCCTATTATCCTATGTCGCCATCATTATCGTTGCCGTCTCGTCGTTGCTATCCCCCTTTTTTTATAGCGCAGTCCGTAAGGTTTCTATTGACGACAAATAAAAATGCATTAATCATTGACATATTCAATGTAAAAACTGTACACATTCTAACAAGTGTATAAACGATTTCCCCGTATGTGTCAAGAAATGGTGGGAGAAGAGAAAAAAAAAATAAACAAAGCAAAAAAAAAAGTAGTTAAAATGTCTATGGCTGCAGGTTTTATTTTAAAATGTATTTTCTTAATCTCCAAGGTAAAAAGTCGTCTCGATGCTCAGCATTTTTATTTGTTTTTCTTGTCAAGTCTATTTTTAGCATATAAATTCAGCCCCCGTGTTGTTGAGAGTAATTACTCGTAAGTTAGATTCAAATTCACTTTGAACTCACATTTGTAAAGATACGAATGGCCTAACATAACTTAGAGGACGTAGTGTGAGCTTGAGCGGATCGTGTCTCGCCAGGAAGGAGGCCAAGCCTCAAGGTCAAGCTTCATGGCCAAGCATCAAGGTCAAGCCTCATGGCCAAGCCTCAAGGTCGAGCCTCATGGCCAAGCCTCAAGGCCTAGCCTCAAGGTCAAACCTCATGGCCAAGCCTCAAAGCCGAGCCTCATGGCCAAGCCTCAAGGCCGAGCCTCATGGCCAAGCCTCAAGGCCGAGCCTCATGGCCAAGCCTCAAGGCCGAGCGTCATGGCCAAGCCTCAAGCTCAAGCGTCGAGGTCAAGCATCAATGCCGAGCCTCATGGCCAAGCCTCAAGACCAAGCCCCAAGGCCGAGCCTCATGGCCAAGCGTCAAGACCGAGCCTCATGATCAAGCCTCACGACCGAGCCTCATGGTCAAGCCTCAAGGTCAAGCCTCAAGGCCAAGCCTCATGGCCAAGCAGCTGATAGTCATTGGTGCAGCATTTACTGCGGTAAATACAATTTTAAAAACACGTAACGGTTCTTTCCACGCTAGACATGGAGAAATGTTTCAGTTACCATGTTTCATTACCAACAGCTCAATGTTTTTGAGTCATGTGGTCAGTGTAACGTCAGGTCGCATTTACTTCCACAAAAAATATCTTATACCCATTTTTTAGAGGCTGAGCTAACCTCGCAGACACGTCAATCGAAAAAGAGGCCACTGCTTCAGGGAATTCAACCTGGACCTTTCTTATCAGAAAGCGATCACTCTGCCCACTCAGCCACCAAAATTCCTAATTGATAAACAAGAGTCCGATTCATCCTGATTTTTTTTTTTTTAAGAGTCAAGAATGATGTTCCTATCTCTCCTTACTGCTGGACATAGACAATTAGATGTTCTTTCATTATTGGTTGTGTCCGGTTAGCGCAATCGATAGGCGGTTGGCTTACCACGGCAACAGCCGGGGTTCGTAATCCTGGCGAGGACACCTGGGTTTTACTAATTCCCTAAAAATTAGTAGGAGCCGCGATAGCTCAGTGGTTAGTGAACTGGACTACTACGGACAAGGGGTAGGGTTCGATCCCAACCGACGGCTCCGGAATGGGTACCGGATTTTTTCTGGGAAAGTAAAAATAGCACGGGCGTAATACCGACCACATTACCCCAAAAATCATGTGCTGAAGGTCTGTAAAATATAGGGTCACTAACACCATATTTCCCTATACGCCACTTGGCGTGACGGGGGTACTTTACTTTTTTACTCATTATTGGTTATTGGTTATGGGAGGCCCCGGTATCACTGCAAACGAATTAAAATCCATAATTGCTCAACCGCCCGTGCCAGTGGAATCATCCGAATTACTAACACATCTCCCAAACAAAAAAAGGTAACTGTAGTCCCCATCGTAGCAGTCTCAGCAGATGCCAAAAGTCATAAGGCGAAACCGCGCAGAAAGTGAACACAGCCAACTGTTCCCTGTCATACGATATCATCATTCATCGTAAACAAGCGGGATATCGAAACAGGATCAAAACGGATGAGAGACACAGCCCACGGTGTGCACAGAGCACTTAACTCAGTAGCTCCTGCAACAAGCCGGACTTGGAATATGAGGAAACTGCAAGAAGGAACACTTTTCAGACATAGCCTTCAATGGTTCCCGCCGCCTATCCACCATAAACCATGGAAGTTCGCGTCCTCTCGAAAACGATGATCGTCGTAGCACTCGATGATGTTAGGCCATCACTGATGACTCCAATTCCAAACACATAGACACACAGTGGTGGTAAGTTATCATTTCCAATCCAACAGAAGCCACATGACCTGTAGTTAGTAAAACCACAGAGAGAATATGATTTTGTGACCTTCACTGATTCACTCTTGGATGTGAATGTGTAGTTTACACAAGAGG
Source organism: Megaustenia siamemsis (assembly GCA_032433765.1). Classification (NCBI taxonomy): domain Eukaryota; kingdom Metazoa; phylum Mollusca; class Gastropoda; order Stylommatophora; family Ariophantidae; genus Megaustenia; species Megaustenia siamemsis. The sequence continues at coordinate 29,859,677 of JAVIAB010000047.1, forward strand.
AGAAGTTTTCAACTACAGTGATCCAATTTAAGGCAATTCTGTGATAGCAAGGCAATTCTCCTTTATAGCAGCAGAACTTGATGTTCTCTGCTCCCTTCTTGTAGCTGCTGCCACACGATTCTGATGTCTCATTAACTTGGACATCATTCAAGAACAATGTCAGATTAACATTCCATAGATCTGGCTCTGCTGATGGAGTGCTTGGTGCAACAGTTGTATCAATCATACAGGAGGCTCCTGGTTTGTGTTCATTAATATCACAGACGGCATATGATGTTGTTATATTCAGTATTTCTTTCTGGGGGTAAATATGTGGCACACACATGGAGAGTGGTTTGTGGTCACAGTAATCACATTAAAGGCAATTCTAGGGTAGCATGGCATAGCTGTTTCAGAACAGCACAATCCTATGATGTTTTCTGTGTTCGCTATAAAGCTGCTGCTGCTACACAATCCTGACCAATTATAGGTGTGGACATTATTCACTTGCAATAACAAAACTGCTTTGTTTACATCATAAACCTATGGAAGCGAATCATTTATGGGACTAATAATACAATTTATTCTTCCATCGGGGGTATCTTCCTTGAGTCCCCCCCCCCAAAAAAAAGGTCTTTGGTTAAAAAGCACATATGCTTTTGAGTTAAACACAAAATGAGCCCACTTCAAAGATTCAAAATGATCCTTGCCAATGCCATCCGTTTGCACAAGTTAGGTCCTTAGCTACCAAGATCACATACGAAGCCATCAAATTAAAGACTTTATCTACAGCGAAGGTTGACGAACTGTGAACAAACATTTATGTTCAAACCCTTGAATACATTTTCAAAAATCTGCCAACTCGCTGCAATAACAGATATCGTGGTGTTCAAAGTAAACATTGCTTAGTCCATGGCTCGAATATAAATAAGCTGCCATTTTGGTGCGTCCCATGACGTCCAAACGTCTTTCATTATACTATTTATTTTCATATAAAATACTTCTGGTAGCATACCCCACAATATATTTTTTTTATTGTCGTGTACAGAACGTTTACCTTTTTACGGTATTCATTTTATTATTATTTCACTAAAATTAATTACTTTCCTGTGCAATACAAAATTGTGTTGTCTGTGTTTCTTTTAGTCGAGCATTGAAATATTTAAATTCTTCCTCTGTGTTAGCTCGATGACTACTCCTCTTCATCGCCTGCCCCTATGAGGACGTTAAATTGGCTTAGATACTGTGTTGTAGTTTACAGCAAATTGCATTTTAAACAACTTTTTGGCCCGAGTATCCGTCTTCAACTTGACATTTGTGAGTACCGGGTTCTCTTCCCTCTCAATCCCTACTCAAATCGCTTTGCCCGTCTGACACATAGAATGTGGAGTAGGATCTGATTCACTAATCCTAGCACTAACAGTCAGCTGTGAGTCGCTGATCGTTTTCAGCCCTGGTACTGACAAGCCTCTTCACCCCTGTATAGATTCAAGATTTGTTGTATGAATTAGATATTTTTTTATCATGTGTTTTTATATTTGCTTTAGTCACGTTCTTGGATATTCCTAGATATTCTTAATTATTCTCAATAATAATTTTCTGGATGCTGTCTGATCGTTAGATATTCTATATATTTTATTCGTTATATATTTTTTAAAGCAATCAAAGGAAAATGACTTGCAGTCAACACTGATTTCAACAATAATGGTGCCTCTTACTTCGATCTTAATTCGTAATGTTGTTCGAGGTCTCACTATTTTGTTTTCCTATTTGAAATAAGGAAAGTGAATTAATCCATTCCCACACCCTAATTATCGATTGAGATTATCTAAAAACATGAAATACGTATAATTTAAGTTTAAAAATAAACAGAAGTAACTTAAACTGTGAATTAAAGCTTGACAACAATAAATAAATGACGTAAATGCTGTATAATAAAATGAAAATTGCATTTACTGTAACTTAGTGAGGAGTGTAGATGCACCGTACTTGTGGTGAGAGGATGAGACATGTTTGGAAATGGAGTTCCCTTCTATATAACAACAAAAAAAATGTGCTTTTAGTGTTCTCTCTCCCTCCCCTCTCTCTCTCTCTCTCTTTGTCCCCTCCCGTTGCTGATTGAGTGTGTTGGCTCACTTACCATTTTTCTTTATGTGAATCGTTGACTACATCCATGCTTCATGACAGGTTCCTTCTTCACTTCATTCGTTGATACAATCATCTTCATCTCAGGTTTTGTTGCTTCCACATCCTTCTTGCTTGCTGTCAGTAATTCATCATCGTCTCCACATCGACATTTGGCTACCATTTGGAAATTTGGAGCGCCATTTTACTCTTTCTCTTGTCGTGATGGTGCAAGTTGTCATAGGTTCACGTGTCCATCTGTTGATGTTATCAGTCCACTTTAGTCTTGGTCTACCTCGTTTACCTTGTACTTTCCCTTCCAAGATGACTTTTTGTAAGGTATATTAATAGATAATAATTATATACAAGGACGCAGGCTCAAAATAAAGAAGAAAATAGAAACCCACTGAAAACACACGATCAGTACACAAGTAATGTTTTGAGTGCATAACAAAAAATCATCGAATGCGTTTAAAGATGACATATTTTTTTCATTGTATCTGCGCACGCAAGCACATTTCGAACGTAGAAGCATCGTTTCAATTCCTGATCAACATTCTCTCGGTTTCAGTTTTCAAACTTCTTGACCGATTGAAGTTATTAGGGTACTTCAGTATGAGACCACACTGTATTTAAATCCTGTAGTGCAGCAAGAGTATAAAGCTAAGTAAAAGTAAAGAGCCCCCGTCACGTCAAGTGGCGTATAGGGAATATGGTGTTAGTGACCATAAATTTTACAGACCTTCGGCATATGATTTTTTGGGGTAATGTGGTCGGTATTACGCCCGTCCCGCTTTACTTTCCCATGAAAAAATCCGAGTTTAACGCTAGCTGGTATATATTTCATTTATCGATCTTTTTTTTTTTGTAGGGGGGGGGGGGGGTTTGCTTTAGATAAATATAATTTTAAAGCATTTTATATTTTAGGGTCAAGGCATGCAAATGCTCCCACATGAATAGAATCTGGAAGCTACTGTAAAGCTGATAATAAGAATGAAAAGGAAAAAGGTGATAAAGTGCAAAGAAATGAACAAATAAACATAGAAAAATTGGTGTCGTTAAAGCTTCACGCAACAAGTGCACTAATTAAACTGTATTTATCTATTTTTGTATTTTAAAAACATATTTGTACACTCTATCACGAAGCTTGTTCAATCTATACACTGAGCAAATCTTTAAAAACATCACAGAGATGCCAGGCCTAAACATTAATGGAAAGATAATCAATAACCTAAGATATGATGATGATACTGTATTACTAGCAGAAAATCATAAATATCTACAACAATTTTATCTATCTATCTATTGTCCTTTCGAGCCGAAGACGGCACATAGGGCAGAACCACAATCTCAAAAACAGAAACCTTGCGTGCCAAAATGGCACATATTGCAGAGATCACCACTACAACAATTACTTAATGTAAAAAACATGACCAGCAAAAAACATGGACTACATATGAATATTAAAAAGACTAAAACTATGATCATAAGAAAAAGAAAATACTCAAGACCTACAAATAAATATCACAGTGGGAGACAGTTCAGAGCTACAACTACCTGGGACATACTATAACCAGTGATGGAAAATATATAACTGAAATAAACAAAAGAATAGGAATGGCAAAAAGTAATTTTAATGCCATTAAAAATATACTAACATCAAAACAAATAACACCAGGACTAACACTAAGAATAGCAAAATGTTACATGTTCTCAATATTTCTGTATGGTGCAGAAACATGGACATTAAACAAGAAAACATAACAGAAAATTGAAGCATTTGAAATGTGACTTTACATATGAATTGGTAGAATTGGATGGAAAGAAAAGAAAACAAACGATGAAGTTTTAAAACAACTAAAAATGAAAAGAGAACTACTAAACACAATTAGAACAAGACAAATTAAATTTTTGGGGCATGTTAAAAGACACAACAGCCTACTAAAAGTAATATTGGAAGGGAAAATGCAAGGTAAAAGAGGCAGAGGCAGACCATGACTAACATGGACGAGTAAGATCAAAAGTCAGACTATGATAACCTGCACCATCAAAGCAAGAGACAGAGTGCAATGGAGCTCCATGGTAGCCAACCTTTCAATGGAAATTTCAAAATGTCAAACGATTTATGTATTATACCAGTGTCCATTGCAGATATATCATCCCATTCATAAACCACATGTACTGGAATGATTCTCCGCGTTAGCTTTCACATCATTCGTACACATAAATCACAAAATACCACCAAGACCATACTATTTAATCCTTGCACTTTAGTCCAGCCAGCTTATTTGTTAACAAAGTACAAGACATCATCACCCTCAGCTCATGGCCGTTTCTTATTAAACGCCATCAGCCATGAGAGCTATCACCTGCAGTTTCCACAAATTGCCACAGTATTAATGGATACCTCCTTTTTTTGGGGTCTCTTTCCTGGCCACGTCTAGTTTGGTCGATTGTCATTAACGCAAATCTCGTTATTGGCGTCATTAACACCGCGTTTTGCGGGAAAAAAACGTGTACCGGAATTTCTGAAACAAAAAAGATCATAAAGTGTTCACTAGTTCTGCATCATCATTATTATCAAGTGCCGTGTCTGATGGCATACTCGATTTTGTCTTCCCAAAGTTTCTATAATTCTTTATAATTTGTCATATTGGCTTTCTACTGTTCCATTCTCTTAATCTCTTAAGCTGATGTATTTTCTTCCTGTCTCCTTTTACCTTTTCTCCCCTTACTTGTTTCATCTATGTTCATTTCAACTCCTCCCTTTTCTTTTAAGTGTGCAGACGTGACGAACATAACGTAAATATATTAACAGGGCAGAGAAATTGCAAATGTCAGACAGGACAGGTCTTGTGCTCAACACTTTATCTAACCAAGACTAAGATGAACGAGTAACAGCAAAAGATGGACATGTCACCCTATGACAACCTGCACTATCAACGTAAGAGACAAAGCGGAATGATGTTCCATGGTAACCACCTTCGATGCGGAGGCGGCACTTAATTAATGAAAATCAGTACTGGCTCTCCTTTTCGTACCTCCAGTACCATCGATGATGTCGCGTTGTAGATGACTTAGAAATACATACAATGGTAGGTAACATTGATTTGATTTTGGTATTGGCATCTAGAGACCGCGTCAATGCAGTCAGAACATTTCCATATCCGCTCCAACTAACTTTCCGAAAGCCAACGCAAAGTATGTACTTAACATTGGAGTTGAGAGTTTTTGTTGTTGTAAAGGTTAAGGTATAGTACGAGACTTAAATTGGCGTCATAGCGCTCGAGTTTTCAACCATATGTGCTTGGCCGCCTATCCAGAAGTGTTCGGAGACTTGTGGATAGTGTCGCTTCAAGCTGCGAAATTCACGATGCAGGCGACATTCCTCATATTCACAGAGTACTACCCTGGTATCCATTTTTGTAAGCGGCTGCGTCGACGGCGGGGGTATTTGTTTCCAACCACGAGTACAACTCACACTGCTTCCAGCGAGAATCGAACGCGGGTTTCCGAACGTTGGTAGCCGAGTCGGGTGGTTTTCTCAACTAGTCTACCGAGACCCCCAAATTGCTGTATTTAACCTAATTTTTTTAGATTTCTTTCCCTGTGAAATTGACTCATCAATTAGACAGTTTAGTTTAGTTTAGTTTAGTTTAGTTTAGTTTAGTCGATACACCAGCATCATTGCACAGTTTCATAGTGTTCAAGTCAGCTCTTTAGCACATTTACCAGTATGGTACACGCTCGCCACAAACTAGTGAAAAACACTGAAGATGGCTTCAGCTCCGATGCACGAACTCCATAACACCGACGACGACCTCGATCCCAACCTCTTTAGCTGTCTTATCCGACATGGACAGCATGTGACAGTGGATCTTTACCCCAATAACACCCCCGACCACGGTCAGGGCCCCGGTAGCCACGAGAACCGTAGTAAACAGACCTTTGTTGAGAGTCACGACGCAGGCCACACGCTGACAGATTCAAACGCTGAGGTCGCTTGTTTGATGATAACTGATTATGGGTGCAATCTCCTCTTGACTCTTCTTAAAGGACACAGTTCACGAAGGAAAGAACAGTGAGAAAAGGCTATGATGCTCTTTACCTCAAAATCGACGGCCCTGTATTGTTTAACTTAAAAAAAAAAACGTCTTCATTTATATAAGAGATTACATGCTACAGAAGATACTTTTTATATATTTTACAACTTCGAGCCATACATCCGGCTTATTTTTTCCTTATTCGGACAATGAGCCATACGTTCCGCTACACTTGGGAGTTTGATTACAAGGAAAATCCCTACATTCTCAGCTTTATTCTTTCTGCACGTACTTTTTGTCTTTCGCCCTGATCGATACATCGCTGAGTTTTTGACACGTTTTATAATGTCTTGCTCAACACAGACACAAACTCTCCACTTGACCCCATATTTTACGATGTAAAGCAGGTCATGACCCTAGTTTTGCCCAACATAATGCATCTCCAGGTCTCCATCAGACTGGTTTTACCTACCGCCATTCCATTCTTTCGCTTAATGTCTGAGGTCCACAGGATGACTGTTACATTTCTGATTAAGGGCTGTAAAACGTGACCTATAGGGATGAATGTTACATTCCAGATTAAGGGCTGTAAAACGTGACCTATAGGGATGAATGTTACATTCCTGATTAAGGGCTGTAAAACGTGACCTATAGGGATGAATGTTACATTCCTGATTAAGGGCTGTAAAACGGGACCTATAGGGATGGCTGTTACATTTCTGATTAAGGGCTGCAAAACGGGACCTATAGGGATGACTGTTAAATTTCTGGTTAAGGGCTGTAAAACAGGGCCTATAGGGATGACTGTTACAATCCTGATTAAGGGCTGTAAAACGGGACCTATAGGGGTGGTTGTTACATTCCTGTTTAAGGAATGTAAAATGGGACCTATAGGGGTGGTTTTTACAATCCTGTTTAAGGAATGTAAAATAGGACCTATAGTTCATTTCACTTACCGGTAATGCTATAATCTGGATAATAAGGAAGCTAATTTAGACGAATGACAGGAAATAGTCTAAGAGATAAGATCAGAAATGAAGAACTGAGACAAAAGTTGGGAATAGTCTCCGCCTTATAATATATAAAGATACAACGAATAAAATGGTTTGGCCACATGACAATGCAGAGTAATAAAAACACGACACAACGAGCCTTCAATAAACGCTGCGAGAATACCAGACCAAAGGGTCGACCACGAAAATGATGGATTGTGGAATATTAGAAGCACTAGGAAACATAACAGCAGCAGAAGCGAACAGAAGAGCAAAATACCTCAAACTATATCTCCCCTCGACGCTGAAAGGCAAACGAGGAAGGAAAGAAGAAGAATTACAGATTGATTCATGTGTCCTCAAAAGCAGCAGAGCCGTTTGTGGAAATCCGTGCCAACGGACTGGGCATCTGTCAGTTGTCAAATTCTTAAAAGATTTGAACACACCGCTGGTTACATTCGTTGTAGAGGCGTATGACTTCAACAAAATGAAAACAAGGGATCCTTACTGGACTTCTAAGTCAGAATAAACTGTGTTATTTATTTATGTACCATCGTGTTAAAACTAACATATGAGGATTGGATGATATGCATGCTGCATTTCATGAGATTAAAATGTGAGGTAGTCATTTATTTATGAGATTAAAATGTGAGATATTTATTTATTTATGAGATTAAAATGTGAGGTATTTATTTATTCATGATTTTAGAATGTAAGGTATTTATTTATTCATTAGATTTGAATATGAGGTTTTTGGACTTCCGATCAATATGGCGGATAGGCGGCAGGAACCGTTGAGGCACTGTCTGAAAAGTGTTCCTTGTTGCAGTTACCTCATATTCCAAATCCGGCTTGCAGCCGGAGCTACTGAGGTCAGTGCTCTGTGTACACCGTGAGCTGTGTTTTTCATCCGGATGGTGTTTCTATATTATATTTTGATTAAGATGAATGATGATATCGTATGACGAAGGACAATTCAGCTGCGTTCACTTTTGGAGCTTAGACGCCTTATGTCTTTTGACGTGTGCTGTGTTTATTATCATGGGGACTGCAGCTGCCTTTCTTTGTTTGTATATTCGATAAGATGTTTATTCTGATGATTCCACTGGCACGGGCGGTTGAGCAATTATGGATTTTCATTCGTTTGGAGTGATACCGGGACCTTCGAATAACTATATCTATTCATAATTTTTTCCTGTTTTTTTTTTTTAAATCATGCCTGAATGTGAAGCCTGACTCTATCGCTTGCTGTTGTCACTGTTTACACTGTTTATTAGTTTTATAAAGAGATTGGAGTTAATATGGACACAGCCAGAAATGAGAAACTTAGTGGCCGTGTAAGAAGACTTATCAACCAACATAGAACTGGAGTCGTCAGTCGCTGGACACTGATGGAATTGCTGAAGAGGGGATCTGAGCACCTATGGACATGTTCGGAGTGCAATGATGATGACCCGCAAATAACTCAATAACTCTCTCAACCCTGTATTTTGATGTGTGTTTAGCACATGAATGTTGTTGGCCAAGTTTACGCTCACACAAGGTTTTTGTGCTGTCTTTGTTGCTGTTTTTTCCCTCCAAATTTACGAAACTTCCAATACATTTGTATGTAGATAATTTGTTCATCTAACGACTGTCAATGAAGCACACACACACACACACACACACACACACACACACACACACACACACACACACACACACACACACACACACACACACACACACACACACACACACACACACACACACACACACACACACACACACACACACACACACACACACACACACACACACACACACACACACACACACACACACACACACACACACACACACACACACACACACACACACACACACACACACACACACACACACACACACACACACACACAAAATCACTTTGAAAACATTTTAGAGTTCTAGAGAAGAGATTACCACACACACACACAAATCCCGCGTCTACTTGTTTACATTTTGACTTTCTTAGGGATTTCCAAGTTTGACTACACACAAATCTAGGTCAATGGCTGCGCATTTACCAGGAATCGTTTGACAGGCATGAGTGGGTGGGAGGCGGATCAGAGAGAAGTCAGGCATACAATAGACATCTTTAGAGGACTTATCAAAACAGTGAAGTTTAAAGACTCGACAAACCTTGCACTTCTACTTTGAACCTTATGATTTTATACTGCTGGGAACTAACTCATGACTCATTTTAAAATAGAAAATACTCATCATCGACAACTTCAGTTGCTTGCTGTCGTCCTCTAAATCTGCATCATAAACTGCTTCACATTCCTGCAACTCCAACTCTTCTCTTTTTTTTATTTTTTATTCACTTTCCGATTTAGCAGCTTGGATAGAAAAATAAGCTCATGTCTCAATGTTTCTACTTGTGTCTGGGTAGCGGTTAACTATCTGTTATTTCTGCACCGACAGACTCCATTATTTCTATACTTTGCTCCTTCAGTATTTGTCTTTTATTGAAAGACTCTCAACTTCGGTGATAATGTTATCAGACTCCATGACTCCTGGATTTGTTCAAAGTTCTGCTGTGAATCTGCAACTCTGTACCGACCTCTCTCCTATAAGTTTTCGGCTGACTTTCGTTTGTCTTTTGTTTGTTTGTTTGTTTGTTTGTTTGTTTGTTTGTTTGTTCTTGTATACCCAATTTCTGAACTATAAATTAACTTTGAATAAACGTGATTTCTACTATTCTGCTACCACTATATCAACACATTTCGTCACAATCTGTCTCCATTAGTTTGGTCTGTCTTCATTGGTTTGGTCCGTCTTCATTAGTTTGGTCCGTCTTCATTAGTTTGGTCCGTCTTCATTGGTTTGGTCTGTCTCCACTGGTTTGGTTCGTCTTTATTGGTTTGGTCTGTCTCCACTGCTTTGGTCCGTCTCCATTGGTTTGGTCTGTCTCCACTGGTTTGGTCCGTCTTCATTGGTTTGGTCAGTCTCCATTGGTTTGGTCTGTCTCCATTGGTTTGGTCTGTCTCCATTGGTTTTATCTGTCTCCACTGGTTTGGTCCGTCTTCATTGGTTTGGTCAGTCTCCATTGGTTTGGTCCGTCTTCATTGGTTTGGTCAGTCTCCATTGGTTTGGTCCGCCTTCATTGGTTTGGTCAGTCTCTATTGGTTTGGTCTGTCTCCATTGGTTTGGTCTGTCTCCATTGGTTTTATCTGTCTCCACTGGTTTGGTCCGTCTTCATTGGTTTGGTCAGTCTCCATTGGTTTGGTCTGTCTCCACTGGTTTGGTCCGTCTTCATTGGTTTGGTCAGTCTCCATTGGTTTGGTCTGTCTTCATTGGTTTGGTCAGTCTCCATTGGTTTGGTCAGTCTCCATTGGTTTGGTCTGTCTTCATTGGTTTGGTCCGTCTTCATTGGTTTGGTCCGTCTTCATTGGTTTGGTCCGTCTCCACTGGTTTGGTTGACATTGCTCCTAGCCCCTATGTAATCTACATCTACAAAACTTAGAAATTCTTTCATTTTGGTTCAAAGACGGCACATATGGCAGAAATCATAACTCTCCATGTTTGGCGATTCACAGCATGTCTTGTCTGTCATGATGCCCTTAGTTGAGCCATCTCTGTTAATTTTTCTTCTTTCAGTCATCTTTGTTTTCTTTTATCACCCGGTGTCCACCTGAAGGCCTGGCACTTTTAATTTAATTTTTTCTGAGTATTTGACTTATGCACTTTAGAAAGTGGAAAGTGCTTGATTAGTTACTTTCGTTTAAATATTGGTGGCATTTTGAGACAGTGTGTCGTACCCACAATTATTGTAGAAATTTCGTGTCTTCAATATTTGTAGAGAATGTAGACGTATCTTACTGACAGTTGTTTAACTAATAAAACATGTCAAAATATCGGACATTGTCGCCACTGCTATCCCACAAAGAAATAACTCTAGAAGCAAAACGGGGACTCAACTAAGCATTCTTTCTTCCAATGTTGTGTTATCAATGCCAACCAGACCTGTACTCTAGACTCAAGAATAATAAACAAACAAAAAAGTCAGAAAAATAACCGGTATTGAAATGACATTTATTTGAACCATGAAAGGAAACTGCCTGTTATATGGAAGGAGCTAATGAAAAAAGGTAGGATCATTTTCGCCATATAATACATGAAGAAGCAACAATGGTTTAGCCACGTGACAGAAAGATCGGGATGCAAAAATAAAGAGCCCTCAACAAGTACTACAAGAACACGAGACGCTAGGATCAGCCAGAAATAAAGATGGATTGATAAAATGTTAGAAACAGTAGAAAACATAACAGCAGAAGAAGCCAACAGTATAGCTAAGAACCGCAAACTATATTTCCCTTCAATGGGGAGGGGAGCAAATGCGCGAGTGAGCGACAGGGCTGCTGTCAGCGACCCATAGCTGATGGATTCACCAGGGTCAATGTACCAGAACTAGCCAGACCCTACTCCCACCTCTTCGCGGTCTAGTCAGACAAAGTGACTTCGGATCGAAGGGGAAGGCAACCAGTTGCTCAAAAAATGTTGTCCTGAAGTCGGATGTTGGTTGGTTTGTTGGTTGGTTGGTTGGTTATGGAAAGCCCCCGTTTCACTGCAAACGAATTAAAATCCATAATTGCTCAGCCGCCCGTGCCAGTGGATTCATCCGAATTAATATTTCATCTCCCAAACAAAGAAATGTAGCTGTAGTACCCATATAGCAGTCTCTGCACACGCCAAAAGACATAAGGCGAAACCGCACAGAAAGTGAACACAGCAAACTGTTCCCTGCCATACGATATCATCATTCATCGTAAACGGATGTATTGGGCAGAAAGGCATAAATATCACAGTTCTGCTGTAAACCATAACACAAGGCATCCACGTAACGTTCATTGAATGTGGATGATGAAGAGCTATGTTCCTACAGTCATCGGATGAACTCAAGCAAACATCAGATCCCCTGTGGTTCCTCTCAACACGGGGCGAGGACCCTTTGTTCTATATCAATTTTGTACATTTGAACAACTGTTCTATAGAACTACGTGTTTACATAAAACTCTTGCTGGGTAGGCTCTTAATTCAGCCTCGTTGATCGCTTGGCTTCAACTGTTTGCATATCAGGTCTTCAGTTTGTACACGCAAACACGTTTTTTTTTTCTATATTATTACATACCCAATTTCTTGGCGTGTTCATTGCCCATAGCAAATATCTTTCTTCTTTCTGTACCTCCAGCAATTGGCGTTTCTTTCTTTCTTCCTTTTAATAGATTGAACCGTCCTGTAGATTTGGGAAGGGGGAGTGGTGTTTTATCAAACTTATGTGCTACCATGAAGAGATTCGAGGCTTTGTGTTATCAGCGTTTGGGCTGAAAGCAGTCAGCGACTCATAGCGGACTTCTTGATTAGGGTCAACGAACCAAAGCTGCTCAAGATCTCACTTGAACTTCTCTCTGTGGGTCGGGGAACAGACTAACCAGTTAATTCAAGTGAATAGTGATCGATACAGGAAGGCAACCTGATACACAAAATGTCGTGTTGAAGTCGGATGTGTTGGGCCGAAAGACGCAAGGTATCACAGCTTTTATGCTACCCTCCCTTCGACTAATGTCATTTATGGTTTTAACTCACTGTTTAAAATAATTCATAATTGAAAGCTACGTGTATCCTACTATCTCTCCAACATTTACTTTCTCCACATCAGGATCAAGGACCTCAATCAAAGCTACGTGTATCCTACTATCTCTCCAACATTTACTTTCTCCACATCAGGATCAAGGACCTCAATCAAAGCTACGTGTATCCTACTATCTCTCCAACATTTACTTTCTCCACATCAGGATCAAGGACCTCAATCAAAGCTACGTGTATCCTACTATCTCTCCAACATTTACTTTCTCCACATCAGGATCAAGGATCTCAATCAAAGCTACGTGTATCCTACTATCTCTCCAACATTTACTTTCTCCACATCAGGATCAAGGACATCAATCAAAGCTACACATAATGTATGCTATCGTTTTATGTAATTGTAGCACCATAGCATTTGCTACTAAGCCTCAGCTTCTTGAGATGGAGTGCCAGTTCCCTTCCCCGTACCCATTTAAAGCGGCTGGGTCTTTTGGGTTAAGAAAAAATAATAATTGTTTCCCCTTATTTGGTGTTTGAACCGCGAACCTTCAAGTCTAAAGGCAAATGTTGAATCACAACGCCATCGGACTCTCGATTTCATTGTTTTGTGTTGGGAATGAAAAATAATGAACGTAAAATATACAGATCATCCCAGCTCAAACAAAGTTTAATTGGGGGGGGGGGGTGTTTTGGTGTTAATATCCAAGTAATAGATGTCCACTATTGCATTTTTTGTGTATTTGTAAGCAGCGCTATGTGGCACTGGCTCCTTTCCTAGAAAAAAAGCTTATAAATCTGTCCGTCCTCCCGACCGCCATCCCATCTGTCTATCCATCCATCCATCCATCCATTCATCCATCCATCCATTCATCCATCCATCCGTCCGTCCCTCCGTCTGTCTGCTTGCCTACCTGTCTATTTGTCTGTCTGTCTATATGACCGTCTGCACAATTGCCCGCCACCCACTTGTCTGCCTGCCTACCTACCTGCCTGTTTGTTTGTCTGTCTGTCTGTCTACATGACAGTATGCACAATTGCCCGCCACCCACTTGTCTACCTGCCTACCTACCTGCCTGTTTGTCTGTCTGCCTGCCTACATGACCGTCTGCACAATTGCCCGCCACCCACTTGTCTACCTGCCTACCTACATGCCTGTTTGTTTGTCTGACTGTCTGTCTATATGACCGTCTGCACAATTGCCCGCCACCCTCTTGTCTACCTGCCTACCTACCTGCCTGTTTGTTTGTCTGTCTGTCTGTCTACATGACAGTATGCACAATTGCCCGCCACCCACTTGTCTACCTGCCTACCTACATGTCTGTTTGTTTGTCTGTCTGTCTGTCTACATGACAGTATGCACAATTGCCCGCCACCCACTTGTCTACCTGCCTACCTACCTGCCTGTTTGGTTGTTTGTCTGTCTGCCTGCCTACATGACCGTCTGCACAATTGCCCGCCACCCACTTGTCTACCTGCCTACCTACCTGCCTGTTTGTTTGTCTGACTGTCTGCCTACATGACCGTCTGCACAACTGCCCGCCACCCACTTTCTGCCTGCCTACCTACATGCCTGTTTGTTTGTCTGTCTGCCTACATGACCGTCTGCACAACTGCCCGCCACCCACTTGTCTGCCCGCCTACCTACATGCCTGTTTGTTTGTATGTCTGTCTGCCTACATGACCGTCTGCACAACTGCCCGCCACCCACTTGTCTGCCTGCCTACCTACATGCCTGTTTGTTTGTATGTCTGTCTGCCTACATGACCGTCTGCACAACTGCCCGCCACCCACTTGTCTGTCTGCCTGCCTGCTTGTCTCCTTGTATGTCTATATGCCCGTCTGCACAATTGTTTTTTTTTTTTGCCAGACTCGGTGAACATAAAAGCCGATCAATTATGGAACCAAACCTCTTGTCTTAAGGAGGCCAGTTCGATAGCAACTGCTTTATCTCGGCCTCTGACATTGAAGAAGACTATTTGCTATTACAGTTCTTGTATTTTTTCTCTCAGAAAGATAGCTGCAGAAATATAAAGTTGTGAGAGACATGATCACCTACATCAGCAGGCATTACACTTGATAATGATGATTGTTAAATGTGTAGTTTTCGCAGCACATAATATTCGACGTCATGGATGTAATAATAATAATCATCATCATCGAGTGATGTCTCCGCATCGAAGTGGCTACCATGGAGCGCCATTCTGCTCTGTCTCTTGCTTTGATGATGCAGGTTGTCATAGTCTGACTTGTCCATCTTTTGGTGTTACTCGTCCATGTTAGTGTTGGTCTGCTTCTGCCTCTTTTACCTTGTATTTTCCCTTCCAATATTACTTTTATTAGGCTGTTGCGTCTTTTAACATGCCCCAAAAATTGCATTTGTCCTGTTTGAATTGTTTAGTAGTTCTCTTTTCATTTTTAGTTCTTTTAGAACTTCATCGTTTGATTTTTTTTCCTTCCATTCAATTCTACATATTCTTCTATAGATCCACATTTCAAAGGTTTCAATCTTCTTTTCTGTTTTTTTTTTATGTAATGTCCATGTTTCTGCACCATACAGGAATATTGAGATATGTAACATTTTGCTATTCTTAGTTTCAGCCCTGGTGTTATTCGTTTTGATGTTAGTATATTTTTCATAGCAATAAATTTACTTTTTGCCATACCTATTCTTTTGTTTATTTCAGTTGTACATTTTCCATTTCCCATCACTGGTTATAGTGTGTCCCAGGTAGTTGTAGCTCTGAACTGTCTCCAGATGTATTCCTTCCACTTTGATATTTAATTGTAGGTCTTGCGAATTTAATAATAATAATCTTCATCGTCTTCTTTATCATCATCATCGTCTTCTTCATCATCATCATCGTCATCTTCTTCTTCCGATACTGTAGACTGGGTGGAATACCTCAACCCGGACATTGTTGAGACACAACTGGCAAACTTCATCAACCTTCTCCATTTCTCTCTAACTTCAGTCATTCTTTGGTACTGTGTAAAGTCAAGGCCTGTCCATTCTTTGATGTTATCTTCCCATCTCTATCTCTGCCTATCTTTAATGTTCCCTCCTTTCACAGTTCTTTGCAGAGTTGGAATATTTACGATCAACCAAAATGTGTGTCATGTTGCGTAGTTTAACCCCCCTGCGATTGAGGGACAGAATGACGTAGAAGTTACAGGTAAGAATTTCTTTGAAGTGATTCAGAAGCGATTCAGCACCTGGCGACTAGTTACATTCTCTTCTGCGTTTGATTTTGACCTCTGAAGGCAGGTGCAAGCTGATTGTCACCTTTTATTGGGTGTTCAAGACTTTTGAGTTTGTTCATCTTCTTTGTCGCTTCTCTTCAGGTTTGCAATGACTGCACTCTTAAGTGTTTTGTGTCGTGCAGCATTTAAGATAACGACGCGTGCGCGCCAAGAAGATGGGTGTTTAGAGCGTGCCGCACTCCTCAAATAGCGGACGATGCTCGTAATTGCCGCGGTAATTGTTCCGTTTACTGTAAAGAGGGTGAGGTTTTTAAATTTGAGGGGCGGGTCAGCTTGACATTGATTTCAGGTTAGAATGTCCGTCCATTTTTTTTCTTCATCTTTAAAGTTTCTCTCTCTGTCTACCGTTCTCTCTCTCTCTCTCTCTCTCTCTCTCTCTCTCTCTCTCTCTCTCTTTCTCTGTCTTCTGTTCTCTCTCTTTCTCTGTCTACTGTTCTCTCTCTCTTTCTCTGTCTTCTGTTCTCTCTCTCTCTCTGTCTTCCGTTCTCTCTCTCTTTCTCTGTCTTCCGTTCTCTCTCTCTTTCTCTGTCTTCCGTTCTCTCTCTTTCTCTGTCTTCCGTTCTCTCTCTCTCTTTCTCTGTCTTCTGTTCTCTCACTCTTTCTCTGTCATCCGTTCTCTCTCTCTTTCTCTGTCTTCCGTTCTCTCTCTTTCTCTGTCTTCCGTTCTCTCTCTCTTTCTCTGTCCTCCGTTCTCTCTCTCTTTCTCTATCCTCCGTTCTCTCTCTCTCTTTTTCTGTCTTCCGTCTCTCTCTCTTTCTTTCTCTGTCCTCCGTTCTCGCTCTCTCTCTATTTCTGTCTTCCATTCTCTCTCTCTCTTTCTCTGTCTTCTGTTCTCTTTCTCTTTCTCTCTCTTCTGTTCTCTCTCTCTTTCTCTGTCTTCTGTTCTCTCTCTCTCTTTCTCTGTCTTCTGCTCTCTCTCTCTTTCTCTGTCTTCTGTTCCCTCTCTCATTCTATGTCATCCGTTCTCTTTCTCTGTCTTCCGTTCTCTCTCTCTCTTTCTCTGTCTTCTGTTCTGTCTCTCTCTTTCTTTGTCTTCTGTTCTCTCTCTCTCTCTCTTCTCTGTCTACCGTTCCTCTCTTTTTCTCTGTCTTCCGTTCTCTCTCTCTTTCTATGTCTTCTGTTCTCTCTCTCTTTCTCTGTCTTCCGTTCTCTCTCTCTTTCTCTGTCTTCCGTTCTCTCTCTCTCTTTCTCTGTCTTCCGTTCTCTCTCTCTCTTTCTCTGTCTTCTGTTCTCTCGCATTTCTCTGTCATCCGTTCTCTCTCTCTTTCTCTGTCTTCCGTTCTCTCTCTTTCTCTGTCTTCCGTTCTCTCTCTCTTTCTCTGTCCTCCGTTCTCTCTCTCTTTCTCTGTCCTCCGTTCTCTCTCTCTTTTTCTGTCTTCCGTTCTCTCTCTCTCTTTCTCTGTCTTCCGTTCTCTCTCTTTCTCTGTCTTCCGTTCTCTCTCTCTTTCTCTGTCCTCCTTTCTCTCTCTCTTTCTCTATCCTCCGTTCTCTCTCTCTCTCTTTTCTGTCTTCCGTTCTCTCTCTCTTTCTTTCTCTGTCCTGCGTTCTCTCTCTCTCTATTTCTGTCTTCCATTCTCTCTCTCTCTTTTTCTGTCTTCTGTTCTCTTTCTCTGTCTTCTGTTCTCTCTCTCTCTCTTTCTCTGTCTTCTGTTCTCCCTCTCTCTCTTTCTCTGTCTTCTGCTCTCTCTCTCTCTTTCTCTGTCTTCTGTTCTCTCTCTCATTCTATGTCATCCGTTCTCTTTCTCTGTCTTCCGTTCTCTCTCTCTCTCTTTCTCTGTCTTCTGTTCTGTCTCTCTCTTTCTTAGTCTTCTGTTCTCTCTCTCTCTCTTTCTCTGTCTTCTGTTCCCTCTCTTTTTCTCTGTCTTCTGTTCTCTCTCTCTTTCTATGTCTTCTGTTCTCTCTCTTTTTCTCTGTCTTCCGTTCTCTCTCTCTCTTTCTCTGTCTTCCGTTCGCTCTCTCTTTCTATGTCTTGTGTTCTCTCTCTTTCTCTGTCTTCTGTTCTCTCTCTCTTTCTATGTCTTCTGTGCTCTCTCTCTCTCTCTTTCTCTGTCTTCTGTTCTCTCTCTATTTTACTCTGTCCTCCGTGCTCTCTCTCTTTCTCTGTCTTTCCTTCTCTCTCTATCTTTCTCTGCCTTCTGTTCTCTCTCTCTTTTCCTCTTTCTCTATCTTTCACTCTCTGTCTTCATTTCTATCTTTCTTTCTCATTCTCTCTGATATCTTTTTTCTTTTTCTCTCTCAACTATATCTCTTCATCCTATGATTTCATTGTTTCTATTATCCTTTCTTTCTCCCTTTACTTTGTTTTGTCTATACCTCATTTATATCATACTGGTCTGTATACCTCTTACATGCTTCTCATATACCACCCTAAATTCATCATCCTCATTTACCACCCTATATTCATCTTCCTCATATCCCACCCTATATTCCTCTTCCTCATATACCACCCTATATTCATCTTCCTCATATCCCACCCTATATTCATCTTCCTCATATCCCACCCTATATTCATCTTCCTCATATCCCACCCTATATTCATCTTCCTCATATCCCACCCTATATTCATCTTCCTCATATCCCACCCTATATTCATCTTCCTCATATCCCACCCTATATTCATCTTCCTCATATCCCACCCTATATTCATCTTCCTCATATCCCACCCTATATTCATCTTTCTCATATCCCACCCTATATTCATCTTCCTCATATCCCACCCTATATTCATCTTTCTTATATCCCACCCTATATTCCTCTTCCTCATATACCACCCTATATTCATCTTCCTCATATCTCACCCTATATTCATCTTCCTCATATCCCACCCTATATTCATCTTCCTCATATCCCACCGTATATTCATCTTCCTCATATCCCACCCTATATTCATCTTCCTCATATCCCACCCTATATTCATCTTCCTCATATCCCACCCTATATTCATCTTCCTCATATCCCACCCTATATTCATCTTCCTCATATACACTCTATAATACACTCTATCCTCCTCATATATCACCCTCTTTATACCACCCTCAAATTTACTTCCACTTCCTGATCATCATTATAATCAGGTCGCATTTCGTTTACAGAACGTTGCATTCACCACAACCCGTCTTAAAGAATCTCTGTCTCTAGCCAGATCTCCCACAGAACGTTGAATTCACCACAGCTCGTCTGAAACAATCTCTGTCTCTAGCCAGATCTCACACAGAACATTGCAATCACCACAGCGCGTCTGAAAGAATCGTTGTCTCTAGGTTTTCTCTTACAGAACATTACAATCACCACAGCGCGTCTGAAAGAATCGTTGTCTCTAGGTTTTCTCTCACAGGACGTTGAATTCACCACAGCTCGTCTGAAAGAATCTCTGTCTCTAGTCAGATCTCCCACAGAACGTTGCATTCACCACAGCTCGTCTGAAAGAATCTCTGTCTCTAGTCAGATCTCCCACAGAACGTTGCATTCACCACAGCTCGTCTGAAAGAATCTCTGTCTCTAGTCAGATCTCCCACAGAACGTTGCATTCACCACAGCTCGTCTGAAAGAATCTCTGTCTCTAGTCAGATCTCCCACAGAATGTTGCATTCACCACAGCTCGTCTGAAAGAATCTCTGTCTCTAGTCAGATCTCCCACAGAACGTTGCATTCACCACAGCTCGTCTGAAAGAATCTCTGTCTCTAGTCAGATCTCCCACAGAACGTTGCATTCACCACAGCTCGTCTGAAAGAATCTCTGTCTCTAGTCAGATCTCCCACAGAACGTTGCATTCACCACAGCTCGTCTGAAAGAATCTCTGTCTCTAGCCAGATCTCCCACAGAACGTTGCATTCACCACAGCTCGTCTGAAAGAATCTCTGTCTCTAGCCAGATCTCCCACAGAACGTTGCATTCACCACAGCTCGTCTGAAAGAATCTCTGTCTCTAGCCAGATCTCCCACAGAACGTTGCATTCACCACAGCTCGTCTGAAAGAATCTCTGTCTCTAGTCAGATCTCCCACAGAACGTTGCATTCACCACAGCTCGTCTGAAAGAATCTCTGTCTCTAGCCAGATCTCCCACAGAACGTTGCATTCACCACAGCTCGTCTGAAAGAATCTCTGTCTCTAGCCAGATCTCCCACAAAACGTTGCATTCACCACATTCCGTCTGAAAGAATCTCTGTCTCTAGCCAGATCTCCCACAGAACGTTGCTTTCACCACAGCTCGTCTGAAAGAATCTCTGTCTCTAGCCAGATCTCCCACAGAACGTTGCATCACCACAGCTCGTCTGAAAGAATCTCTGTCTCTAGCCAGATCTCCCACAGAACGTTGCATTCACCACAGCTCGTCTGAAAGAATCTCTGTCTCTAGTCAGATCTCCCACAGAACGTTGCATTCACCACAGCTCGTCTGAAAGAATCTCTGTCTCTAGTCAGATCTCCCACAGAACGTTGCATTCACCACAGCTCGTCTGAAAGAATCTCTGTCTCTAGCCAGATCTCCCACAGAACGTTGCATTCACCACATTCCGTCTGAAAGAATCTCTGTCTCTAGCCAGATCTCCCACAGAACGTTGCTTTCACCACAGCTCGTCTGAAAGAATCTCTGTCTCTAGTCAGATCTCCCACAGAACGTTGCATTCACCACAGCTCGTCTGAAAGAATCTCTGTCTCTAGTCAGATCTCCCACAGAACGTTGCATTCACCACAGCTCGTCTGAAAGAATCTCTGTCTCTAGTCAGATCTCCCACAGAACGTTGCATTCACCACAGCTCGTCTGAAAGAATCTCTGTCTCTAGTCAGATCTCCCACAGAACGTTGCATTCACCACAGCTCGTCTGAAAGAATCTCTGTCTCTAGTCAGATCTCCCACAGAACGTTGCATTCACCACAGCTCGTCTGAAAGAATCTCTGTCTCTAGTCAGATCTCCCACAGAACGTTGCATTCACCACAGCTCGTCTGAAAGAATCTCTGTCTCTAGCCAGATCTCCCACAGAACGTTGCATTCACCACAGCTCGTCTGGAAGAATCTCTGTCTCTAGTCAGATCTCCCACAGAACGTTGCATTCACCACAGCTCGTCTGAAAGAATCTCTGTCTCTAGCCAGATCTCCCACAGAACGTTGCATTCACCACAGCTCGTCTGAAAGAATCTCTGTCTCTAGCCAGATCTCCCACAGAACGTTGCATTCACCACAGCTCGTCTGAAAGAATCTCTGTCTCTAGCCAGATCTCCCACAGAACGTTGCATTCACCACAGCTCGTCTGAAAGAATCTCTGTCTCTAGCCAGATCTTCCACAGAACGTTGCATTCACCACATTCCGTCTGAAAGAATCTCTGTCTCTAGCCAGATCTCCCACAGAACGTTGCTTTCACCACAGCTCGTCTGAAAGAATCTCTGTCACTAGCCAGATCTCCCACAGAACGTTGCATTCACCACAGCTCGTCTGAAAGAATCTCTGTCTCTAGCCAGATCTCCCACAGAACGTTGCATTCACCACATTCCGTCTGAAAGAATCTCTGTCTCTAGCCAGATCTCCCACAGAACGTTGCTTTCACCACAGCTCGTCTGAAAGAATCTCTGTCTCTAGCCAGATCTCCCACAGAACGTTGCATTCACCACAGCTCGTCTGAAAGAATCTATGTCTCTAGCCAGATCTCCCACAGAACGTTGCATTAACCACAGCTCGTCTGAAAGAATCTCTGTCTCTAGCCAGATCTCCCACAGAACGTTGCATTCACCACAGCTCGTCTGAAAGAATCTCTGTCTCTAGCCAGATCTCCCACAGAACCTTACATTATAGGAATTGTGTCATCAGCCGTATCTGAGTTCTGGAATTACGTTGTCATATGCTTCCTCTTCATATACTTCCCTGTACACATGCTCCTCATATGCCACCTTATATACCCCTCCTCATCATACCTCCATATACATCACCTCCTTACATACCTCCCTGTACACCACTTCCTCATATAACTCTATATACACCACCTCTTCATATATCTCCCTCCTCATATATCTTCTTATATATCTCCTGCCCATATAACTCCTGCCCATATATCTCCTGCTCATATATCTCCTGCTCATATATCTCCTGCCCATATATCTCCTGCTCATATATCTCCTGCTCATATATCTCCTGCTCATATATCTCCTGCCCATATATCTCCTGCCCATATATCTCCTGTCCATATATCTCCTGCTCATATATCTCCTGCTCATATATCTCCTGCCCATATATCTCCTGCCCATATATCTCCTGCTCATATGTATCCTGCTCATATATCTCCTGCCCATATATCTCCTGCCCATATATCTCCTGCTCATATATCTCCTGCTCATAAATCTCCTGCCCATATATCTCCTGCCCATATATCTCCGGCCCATATATCTCCTGCTCATATATCTCCTGGTCATATATCTCCTGCTCATATATTTCCTGCCCATATATCTCCTGCCCGTATATCTCCTGCCCATATATCTCCTGCCCATATAGATCCTGCTCATATATCTCCTGCTCATATATCTCCTGCTCATATATCTCCTGCTCATATATCTCCTGCTCATATATCTCCTGCCATATATCTCCTGCTCATATATCTCCTGCGCATATATCTCCTGCCCATATATCTCCTGCCCATATATCTCCTGCTCATATATCTGCTGCTCATGTATCTCCTGCTCATGTATCTCCTGCTCATATATCTCCTGCCCATATATTTCCTGCCATATATCTTCGGACACCTCCTCCTAATATATCTCCCTCCTCATATATCTTCCTATATATCTCCTGCCCATATATCTCCTGCTCATATATCTCCTGCCCATATATCTCCCTATATATCTCCTGCCCATATATCTCCTGCTCATATATCTCCTGCTCATATATCTCCTGCTCATATATCTCCTGCTCATATATCTCCTGCTCATATTTCTACTGCTCATATATCTCCTGCTCATATATCTCGTGTTCATATATTTCCCTCCTCATATATCTCCTGCTCATATATCTCCTGCTCATATATCTCCTGATCATATATCTCCTGCTCATATATCTCCCTATATATCTCCTGCTCATATATCTCCTGCTCATATATCTCCCTCCTTATATATCTCCCTGCTCATATATGTCCTGCTCATATATCTCCTGCTCATATATCTCCTCCTCATAAATCTCCTGCTCATATATCTCCTGCTCATATATCTCCTGCTCATATATCTCCTGCTTATATATCTCCTGCTCATATATCTCCTGATCATATATCTCCTGCTCATATATCTCCCTATATATCTCTGCTCATATATCTCCTGCTCATATATCTCCCTCCTTATATATCTCCTGCTCATATATGTCCTGCTCATATATCTCCTGCTCATATATCTCCTCTCATAAATCTCTGCTCATATATCTCCTGCTCATATATCTCCTGCTCATATATCTCCTGCTTATATATCTCTTGCTCATATATCTCCCTCCTCATATATCTCCTGCTCATATATCTCTTGTTCATATATCTCCTGCTCATATATCTCCTGCTCATATATCTCCCTCCTCATATATCTCCTGCTCATATATCTCCTGCTCATATATCTCCTGCTCATATATCTCCTGCCCATATATCTCCTGCCCATATATCTCCTGCCCATATATCTCCTACCCATATATCTCCTGCTCATATATCTCCTGCCCATATATCTCCTGCCCATATATCGCCTGCTCATATATCTCCTGCTCATGTATCTCCTGCTCATGTATCTCCTGCTCATATATCTCCTGCCCATATATTTCCTGCCATATATCTTCGGACACCTCCTCCTAATATATCTCCCTCCTCATATATCTTCCTATATATCTCCTGCCCTATATCTCCTGCTCATATATCTCCTGCCCATATATCTTCGGACACCTCCTCCTCATATATCTCCCTCCTCATATATCTTCCTATATATCTCCTGCCCATATATCTCCTGCTCATATATCTCCTGCTCATATATCTCCCTATATATCTCCTGCCCATATATCTCCTGCTCATATATCTCCTGCTCATATATCTCCTGCTCATATATCTCCTGCTCATATTTCTACTGCTCATATATCTCCGGCTCATATATCTGTGCTCATATATTTCCTCCTCATATATCTCCTGCTCATATATCTCCTGCTCATATATCTCCTGCTCATATATCTCCTTATCATATATCTCCTACTCATATATCTCCCTATATATCTCCTGCTCATATATCTCCTGCTCATATATCTCCCTCCTTATATATCTCCCTGCTCATATATCTCCTGCTCATATATCTCCTGCTCATATATCTCCTCCTCATAAATCTCCTGCTCATATATCTCCTGCTCATATATCTCCTGCTCATATATCTCCTGCTTATATATCTCTTGCTCATATATCTCCCTCCTCATATATCTCCTGCTCATATATCTCTTGTTCATATATCTCCTGCTCATATATCTCCTGCTCATATATCTCCCTCCTCATATATCTCCCTCCTCATATATCTCCTGCTCATATATCTCCTGCTCATATATCTCCTGCTCATATATCTCCTGCCCATATATCTCCTGCCCATATATCTCCTGCCCATATATCTCCTGCCCATATATCTCCTACCCATATATCTCCTGCCCATATATCTCCTGCCCATATATCTCCTGCTCATATATCTCCTGCTCATATATCTCCTGCTCATATATCTCCTGCCCATATATCTCCTGCCCATATATCTCCTGCTCATATATCTCCTGCCATATATCTCCTGCCATATATCTCCTGCTCATATATCTCCTGCTCATATATCTCCTGCCCATATATCTCCTGCCCATATATCTCCTGCTCATATATATATCCTGCTCATATATCTCCTGCCCATATATCTCCTGCCCATATATCTCCTGCTCATATATCTCCTGCCCATATATCTCCTGCTCATATATCTCCTGCTCATATATCTCCTGCTCATATATCTCCTGCCCATATATCTCCTGCCCATATATCTCCTGCCCATATATCTCCTGCTCATATATCTCCTGCTCATATATCTCCTGCTCATATATCTCTGCCCATATATCTCCTGCTCATATATCTCCTGCTCATATATCTCCTGCCCATGTATCTCCTGCTCATGTATCTCCTGCTCATGTATCTCCTGCTCATGTATCTCCTGCTCATATATCTCCTGCCCATATATTTCCTGCTCATATATCTCCTGCCCATATATCTCCTGCCATATA
This sequence comes from Megaustenia siamemsis, assembly GCA_032433765.1. Taxonomy (NCBI): domain Eukaryota; kingdom Metazoa; phylum Mollusca; class Gastropoda; order Stylommatophora; family Ariophantidae; genus Megaustenia; species Megaustenia siamemsis. Next base: position 29,884,921 of record JAVIAB010000047.1, read on the forward strand.
TCTTCGGACACCTCCTCCTAATATATCTCCCTCCTCATATATATTCCTATATATCTCCTGCCCATATATCTCCTGCTCATATATCTCCTGCCCATATATCTTCGGACACCTCCTCCTCATATATCTCCCTCCTCATATATCTTCCTATATATCCCTTGCCCATATATCTCCTGCTCATATATCTCCTGCCATATATCTGCGGACACCTCCTCCTAATATATCTCCCTCCTCATATATCTTTCCTATATATCTCCTGCCCATATATCTCCTGCTCATATATCTCCTGCTCATATATCTCCCTATATATCTCCTGCCCATATATCTCCTGCTCATATATCTCCTGCTCATATATCTCCTGCTCATATATCTCCTGCTCATGTTTCTCCTGCTCATATATCTACTGCTCATATATCTCGTGCTCATATATCTCCCTCCTCATATATCTCCTGCTCATATATCTCCTGCTCATATATCTCCTGCTCATATATCTCCTGCTCATATATCTCCTGATCATATATCTCCTGCTCATATATCTCCCTATATATCTCCTGCTCATATATCTCCCTCCTTATATATCTCCCTGCTCATATATCTCCTGCTCATATATCTCCTGCTCATATATCTCCTCCTCATAATCTCCTGCTAATATATCTCCTCCTCATAAATCTCCTGCCCATATATCTCCTGCCCATATATCTCCTGCTCATATATCTCCCTCCTCATATATCTCCTGCTCATATATCTCTTGTTCATATATCTCCTGCTCATATATCTCCTGCCCATATATCTCCTGCTCATATATCTCCTGCCCATATATCTCCTGTTCATATATCTCCTGCCCATATATCTCCTGCCCATATATCTCCTGCCCATATATCTCCTGCTCATATATCTCCTGCTCATATATCTCCTGCTCATATATCTCCTGCTCATATATCTCCTGCTCATATATCTCCTGCTCATATATCTCCTGCCCATATATCTTCGGACGCCTCCTGCTCATATATCTCCCTCCTCATATATCTTCCTATATGTCTCCTGCCCATATATCTTCTGCTCATATATCTCATGCCCATATATCTCCTGCCATATATCTCCTGCTCATATATCTCCTGCTCATATATCTCCTGCTCATATATTTCCTGCTCATATATCTCCTGCTCATATATCTCCTCCTCATATATCTCTGCTCATATATCTCCCTCCTCATATATCTCCTGCTCATATATCTCCCTCCTCATATATCTCCTGCTCATATATCTCCTGCTCATATATCTTCGGACACCTCCTCCTCATATATCTTCCTCTTCATATATCTCCTGCTCATATGTCTCCTGCTCATATTTCTTCGGATACCTCCTGCTCATATATCTCCCTCTTCATATATCTCCCTCCTCATATATCTCCTGCTCATATATCTCCCTCCTCATATATCTCCTGCTCATATATCTCCTGCTCATATATCTTCGGACACCTCCTGCTCATATATCTCCCTCCTCATATATCTCCTGCTCATATATCTCCCTCTTCATATATCTCCTGCTCATATATCTCCCTCCTCATATATCTCCTGCTCATATATCTCCTGCTCATATATCTTCGGACACCTCCTCCTCATATATCTCCTGCTCATATATCTCCTGCTCATATATCTTCGGACGCCTCCTCCTCATATATCTCCCTCTTCATATATCTCCTGCTCATATGTCTCCTGCTCATATATCTTCGGACACCTCCTGCTCATATATCTCCCTCTTCATATATCTCCCTCCTCATATATCTCCTGCTCATATATCTCCCTCCTCATATATCTCCTGCTCATATATCTCCTGCTCATATATCTTCGGACACCTCCTCCTCATATATATCTCCCTCTTCATATATATCCCTATATAACTCGTCCTCGTCCACTATATACACCACCTCCATACATACCTCCCAATTATATCCACTTCCTCATATAACTGCACATACACCACCTCCTCATATATCTCCCTATATATCTACTCCTCATATACCTTCCATATGTCCTCGTCATGTACCTCCATAAATATCGTTTCATTATCTACCTATTTATATACCACCTAGTCGAATACCTTCCCATCTACCTCTATCTCATATACTTCCCTCTGTCATATTCTGCAATATATCTCCCTATATACCTGCACCTCATAAAACTCCCTATATACCCCCTCGACATATTCCTCCTATGTACCTCCTCTTCATATACCTCCCTATATACCTCCTAATCATATATATTGCTCCCTATATAGTATTTTTTATATATCTCTCTGTAAACACCATCAAATACCTCCTTATATACCTCATTCTCTCATATTATCTCCCTGTATACTTCCTCTTTAAATGCCTCCCTTTATACGTTCTCTCTCTCTCTTTTTCTGTCTTCCGTTCTCTCTCTCTTTCTTTCTCTGTCCTGCGTTCTCTCTCTCTCTATTTCTGTCTTCCATTCTCTCTCTCTCCTTTCTGTCTTCTGTTCTCTTTCTCTGTCTTCTGTTCTCTCTCTCTCTCTTTCTCTGTCTTCTGTTCTCCCTCTCTCTCTTTCTCTGTCTTCTGCTCTCTCTCTCTCTTTCTCTGTCTTCTGTTCTCTCTCTCATTCTATGTCATCCGTTCTCTTTCTCTGTCTTCCGTTCTCTCTCTCTCTCTTTCTCTGTCTTCTGTTCTGTCTCTCTCTTTCTTAGTCTTCTGTTCTCTCTCTCTCTCTTTCTCTGTCTTCTGTTCCCTCTCTTTTTCTCTGTCTTCTGTTCTCTCTCTCTTTCTATGTCTTCTGTTCTCTCTCTTTTTCTCTGTCTTCCGTTCTCTCTCTCTCTTTCTCTGTCTTCCGTTCGCTCTCTCTTTCTATGTCTTGTGTTCTCTCTCTTTCTCTGTCTTCTGTTCTCTCTCTCTTTCTATGTCTTCTGTGCTCTCTCTCTCTCTCTTTCTCTGTCTTCCGTTTCTCTCTATTTTACTCTGTCCTCCGTGCCTCTCTCTTTCTCTGTCTTTCCTTCTCTCTCTATCTTTCTCTGCCTTCTGTTCTCTCTCTCTTTCCTCTTTCTCTATCTTTCACTCTCTGTCTTCATTTCTATCTTTCTTTCTCATTCTCTCTGATATCTTTTTTTCTTTTTCTCTCTCAACTATATCTCTCATCCTATGATTTCATTGTTTCTATTATCCTTTCTTTCTCCCTTTACTTTGTTTTGTCTATACCTCATTTATATCATACTGGTCTGTATACCTCTTACATGCTTTCATATACCACCTAAATTCATCATCCTCATTTACCACCCTATATTCATCTTCCTCATATCCCACCCTATATTCTCTTCCTCATATACCACCCTATATTCATCTTCCTCATATCCCACCCGATATTTCATCTTCCTCATATCCCACCTATATTCATCTTCCTCAATCCCACCCTATATTCATCTTCCTCATATCCCACCCTATATTCATCTTCCTCATATCCCACCCTATATTCATCTTCCTCATATCCCACCCTATATTCATCTTCCTCATATCCCACCCTATATTCATCTTCCTCATATCCCACCCTATATTCATCGTTTCATATCCACCCCTATATTCATCTTCCTCATATCCCACCCTATATTCATCTTTCTTATATCCACCCATATATCCTCTTCCTCATATACCACCCTATATTCATCTTCCTCATATCTCACCCTATATCATCTTCCTCATATCCCACCCTATATTCATCTTCCTCATATCCCACCGTATATTCATCTTCCTCATATCCCACCCTATATTCATCTTCCTCATATCCCACCCTATATTCATCTTCCTCATATCCACCCTATATTCATCTTCCTCATATCCCACCCTATTTCATCTTCCTCATATACACTCTATAATACACTCTATCCTCCTCATATATCACCCTCTTTATACCACCTCAAATTTACTTCCACTTCCTGATCATCATTATATCAGGTCGCATTTCGTTTACAGAACGTTGCATTCACCACAACCCGTCTTAAAGAATCTCTGTCTCTAGCCAGATCTCCCACAGAACGTTGAATTCACCACAGCTCGTCTGAAACAATCTCTGTCTCTAGCCAGATCTCACACAGAACATGCAATCACCACAGCGCGTCTGAAAGAATCGTTGTCTCTAGGTTTTCTCTTACAGAACATTACAATCACCACAGCGCGTCTGAAAGAATCGTTGTCTCTAGGTTTTCTCTCACAGGACGTTGAATTCACCACAGCTCGTCTGAAAAGAATCTCTGTCTCTAGTCAGATCTCCCACAGAACGTTTGCATTCACCACAGCTCGTCTGAAAGAATCTCTGTCTCTAGTCAGATCTCCACAGAACGTTGCATTCACCACAGCTCGTCTGAAAGAATCTCTGTCTCTAGTCAGATCTCCCACAGAACGTTGCATTCACCACAGCTCGTCTGAAAGAATCTCTGTCTCTAGTCAGATCTCCACAGAATGTTGCATTCACCACAGCTCGTCTGAAAGAATCTCTGTCTCTAGTCAGATCTCCCACAGAACGTTGCATTCACCACAGCTCGTCTGAAAGAATCTCTGTCTCTAGTCAGATCTCCCACAGAACGTTGCATTCACCACAGCTCGTCTGAAAGAATCTCTGTCTCTAGTCAGATCTCCCACAGAACGTTGCATTCACCACAGCTCGTCTGAAAGAATCTCTGTCTCTAGCCAGATCTCCCACAGAACGTTGCATTCACCACAGCTCGTCTGAAAGAATCTCTGTCTCTAGCCAGATCTCCCACAGAACGTTGCATTCACCACAGCTCGTCTGAAAGAATCTCTGTCTCTAGCCAGATCTCCCACAGAACGTTGCATTCACCACAGCTCGTCTGAAAGAATCTCTGTCTCTAGTCAGATCTCCCACAGAACGTTGCATTCACCACAGCTCGTCTGAAAGAATCTCTGTCTCTAGCCAGATCTCCCACAGAACGTTGCATTCACCACAGCTCGTCTGAAAGAATCTCTGTCTCTAGCCAGATCTCCCACAAAACGTTGCATTCACCACATTCCGTCTGAAAGAATCTCTGTCTCTAGCCAGATCTCCCACAGAACGTTGCTTTCACCACAGCTCGTCTGAAAGAATCTCTGTCTCTAGCCAGATCTCCCACAGAACGTTGCATTCACCACAGCTCGTCTGAAAGAATCTCTGTCTCTAGCCAGATCTCCCACAGAACGTTGCATTCACCACAGCTCGTCTGAAAGAATCTCTGTCTCTAGTCAGATCTCCCACAGAACGTTGCATTCACCACAGCTCGTCTGAAAGAATCTCTGTCTCTAGTCAGATCTCCCACAGAACGTTGCATTCACCACAGCTCGTCTGAAAGAATCTCTGTCTCTAGCCAGATCTCCCACAGAACGTTGCATTCACCACATTCCGTCTGAAAGAATCTCTGTCTCTAGCCAGATCTCCCACAGAACGTTGCTTTCACCACAGCTCGTCTGAAAGAATCTCTGTCTCTAGTCAGATCTCCCACAGAACGTTGCATTCACCACAGCTCGTCTGAAAGAATCTCTGTCTCTAGTCAGATCTCCCACAGAACGTTGCATTCACCACAGCTCGTCTGAAAGAATCTCTGTCTCTAGTCAGATCTCCCACAGAACGTTGCATTCACCACAGCTCGTCTGAAAGAATCTCTGTCTCTAGTCAGATCTCCCACAGAACGTTGCATTCACCACAGCTCGTCTGAAAGAATCTCTGTCTCTAGTCAGATCTCCCACAGAACGTTGCATTCACCACAGCTCGTCTGAAAGAATCTCTGTCTCTAGTCAGATCTCCCACAGAACGTTGCATTCACCACAGCTCGTCTGAAAGAATCTCTGTCTCTAGCCAGATCTCCCACAGAACGTTGCATTCACCACAGCTCGTCTGGAAGAATCTCTGTCTCTAGTCAGATCTCCCACAGAACGTTGCATTCACCACAGCTCGTCTGAAAGAATCTCTGTCTCTAGCCAGATCTCCCACAGAACGTTGCATTCACCACAGCTCGTCTGAAAGAATCTCTGTCTCTAGCCAGATCTCCCACAGAACGTTGCATTCACCACAGCTCGTCTGAAAGAATCTCTGTCTCTAGCCAGATCTCCCACAGAACGTTGCATTCACCACAGCTCGTCTGAAAGAATCTCTGTCTCTAGCCAGATCTTCCACAGAACGTTGCATTCACCACATTCCGTCTGAAAGAATCTCTGTCTCTAGCCAGATCTCCCACAGAACGTTGCTTTCACCACAGCTCGTCTGAAAGAATCTCTGTCACTAGCCAGATCTCCCACAGAACGTTGCATTCACCACAGCTCGTCTGAAAGAATCTCTGTCTCTAGCCAGATCTCCCACAGAACGTTGCATTCACCACATTCCGTCTGAAAGAATCTCTGTCTCTAGCCAGATCTCCCACAGAACGTTGCTTTCACCACAGCTCGTCTGAAAGAATCTCTGTCTCTAGCCAGATCTCCACAGAACGTTGCATTCACCACAGCTCGTCTGAAAGAATCTATGTCTCTAGCCAGATCTCCCACAGAAACGTTGCATTAACCACAGCTCGTCTGAAAGAATCTCTGTCTCTAGCCAGATCTCCCACAGAACGTTGCATTCACCACAGCTCGTCTGAAAGAATCTCTGTCTCTAGCCAGATCTCCCACAGAACCTTACATTATAGGAATTGTGTCATCAGCCGTATCTGAGTTCTGGAATTACGTTGTCATATGCTTCCTCTTCATATACTTCCCTGTACACATGCTCCTCATATGCCACCTTATATACCCCCTCCTCATCATACCTCCATATACATCACCTCCTTACATACCTCCCTGTACACCACTTCCTCATATAACTCTATATACACCACCTCTTCATATATCTCCCTCCTCATATATCTTCTTATATATCTCCTGCCCATATAAACTCCTGCCCATATATCTCCTGCTCATATATCTCCTGCTCATATATCTCCTGCCCATATATCTCCTGCTCATATATCTCCTGCTCATATATCTCCTGCTCATATATCTCCTGCCCATATATCTCCTGCCCATATATCTCCTGTCCATATATCTCCTGCTCATATATCTCCTGCTCATATATCTCCTGCCCATATATCTCCTGCCCATATATCTCCTGCTCATATGTATCCTGCTCATATATCTCCTGCCCATATATCTCCTGCCCATATATCTCCTGCTCATATATCTCCTGCTCATAAATCTCCTGCCCATATATCTCCTGCCCATATATCTCCTGCCCATATATCTCCTGCTCATATATCTCCTGGTCATATATCTCCTGCTCATATATTTCCTGCCCATATATCTCCTGCCCGTATATCTCCTGCCATATATCTCCTGCCCATATAGATCCTGCTCATATATCTCCTGCTCATATATCTCCTGCTCATATATCTCCTGCTCATATATCTCCTGCTCATATATCTCCTGCCCATATATCTCCTGCTCATATATCTCCTGCGCATATATCTCCTGCCCATATATCTCCTGCCCATATATCTCCTGCTCATATATCTGCTGCTCATGTATCTCCTGCTCATGTATCTCCTGCTCATATATCTCCTGCCCATATATTTCCTGCCATATATCTTCGGACACCTCCTCCTAATATATCTCCCTCCTCATATATCTTCCTATATATCTCCTGCCCATATATCTCCTGCTCATATATCTCCTGCCCATATATCTCCCTATATATCTCCTGCCCATATATCTCCTGCTCATATATCTCCTGCTCATATATCTCCTGCTCATATATCTCCTGCTCATATATCTCCTGCTCATATTTCTACTGCTCATATATCTCCTGCTCATATATCTCGTGTTCATATATTTCCCTCCTCATATATCTCCTGCTCATATATCTCCTGCTCATATATCTCCTGATCATATATCTCCTGCTCATATATCTCCCTATATATCTCCTGCTCATATATCTCCTGCTCATATATCTCCCTCCTTATATATCTCCCTGCTCATATATGTCCTGCTCATATATCTCCTGCTCATATATCTCCTCCTCATAAATCTCCTGCTCATATATCTCCTGCTCATATATCTCCTGCTCATATATCTCCTGCTTATATATCTCCTGCTCATATATCTCCTGATCATATATCTCCTGCTCATATATCTCCCTATATATCTCCTGCTCATATATCTCCTGCTCATATATCTCCCTCCTTATATATCTCCCTGCTCATATATGTCCTGCTCATATATCTCCTGCTCATATATCTCCTCCTCATAAATCTCCTGCTCATATATCTCCTGCTCATATATCTCCTGCTCATATATCTCCTGCTTTATATATCTCTTGCTCATATATCTCCCTCCTCATATATCTCCTGCTCATATATCTCTTGTTCATATATCTCCTGCTCATATATCTCCTGCTCATATATCTCCCTCCTCATATATCTCCTGCTCATATATCTCCTGCTCATATATCTCCTGCTCATATATCTCCTGCCCATATATCTCCTGCCCATATATCTCCTGCCCATATATCTCCTACCCATATATCTCCTGCTCATATATCTCCTGCCCATATATCTCCTGCCCATATATCGCCTGCTCATATATCTCCTGCTCATGTATCTCCTGCTCATGTATCTCCTGCTCATATATCTCCTGCCCATATATTTCCTGCCATATATCTTCGGACACCTCCTCCTAATATATCTCCCTCCTCATATATCTTCCTATATATCTCCTGCCCATATATCTCCTGCTCATATATCTCCTGCCCATATATCTTCGGACACCTCCTCCTCATATATCTCCCTCCTCATATATCTTCCTATATATCTCCTGCCCATATATCTCCTGCTCATATATCTCCTGCTCATATATCTCCTATATATCTCCTGCCCATATATCTCCTGCTCATATATCTCCTGCTCATATATCTCCTGCTCATATATCTCCTGCTCATATTTCTACTGCTCATATATCTCCGGCTCATATATCTCGTGCTCATATATTTCCCTCCTCATATATCTCCTGCTCATATATCTCCTGCTCATATATCTCCTGCTCATATATCTCCTTATCATATATCTCCTACTCATATATCTCCCTATATATCTCCTGCTCATATATCTCCTGCTCATATATCTCCCTCCTTATATATCTCCCTGCTCATATATCTCCTGCTCATATATCTCCTGCTCATATATCTCCTCCTCATAAATCTCCTGCTCATATATCTCCTGCTCATATATCTCCTGCTCATATATCTCCTGCTTATATATCTCTTGCTCATATATCTCCCTCCTCATATATCTCCTGCTCATATATCTCTTGTTCATATATCTCCTGCTCATATATCTCCTGCTCATATATCTCCCTCCTCATATATCTCCCTCCTCATATATCTCCTGCTCATATATCTCCTGCTCATATATCTCCTGCTCATATATCTCCTGCCCATATATCTCCTGCCCATATATCTCCTGCCCATATATCTCCTGCCCATATATCTCCTACCCATATATCTCCTGCCCATATATCTCCTGCCCATATATCTCCTGCTCATATATCTCCTGCTCATATATCTCCTGCTCATATATCTCCTGCCCATATATCTCTGCCCATATATCTCCTGCTCTAATATATCTCCTGCCCATATATCTCCTGCCATATATCTCCTGCTCATATATCTCCTGCTCATATATCTCCTGCCCATATATCTCCTGCCCATATATCTCCTGCTCATATATATATCCTGCTCATATATCTCCTGCCCATATATCTCCTGCCATATATCTCCTGCTCATATATCTCCTGCCCATATATCTCCTGCTCATATATCTCCTGCTCATATATCTCCTGCTCATATATCTCCTGCCCATATATCTCCTGCCCATATATCTCCTGCCCATATATCTCCTGCTCATATATCTCCTCCTCATATTATCTCCTGCTCATATATCTCCTGCCCATATATCTCCTGCTCATATATCTCCTGCTCATATATCTCCTGCCCATGTATCTCCTGCTCATGTATCTCCTGCTCATGTATCTCCTGCTCATGTATCTCCTGCTCATATATCTCCTGCCCATATATTTCCTGCTCATATATCTCCTGCCCATATATCTCCTGCCATATATCTTCGGACACCTCCTCCTAATATATCTCCCTCCTCATATATCTTCCTATATATCTCCTGCCCATATATCTCCTGCTCATATATCTCCTGCCCATATATCTTCGGACACCTCCTCCTCATATATCTCCTCCTCATATATCTTCCTATATATCCCTTGCCCATATATCTCCTGCTCATATATCTCCTGCCATATATCTGCGGACACCTCCTCCTAATATATCTCCCTCCTCATATATCTTCCTATATATCTCCTGCCCATATATCTCCTGCTCATATATCTCCTGCTCATATATCTCCCTATATATCTCCTGCCCATATATCTCCTGCTCATATATCTCCTGCTCATATATCTCCTGCTCATATATCTCCTGCTCATGTTTCTCCTGCTCATATATCTACTGCTCATATATCTCGTGCTCATATATCTCCCTCCTCATATATCTCCTGCTCATATATCTCCTGCTCATATATCTCCTGCTCATATATCTCCTGCTCATATATCTCCTGATCATATATCTCCTGCTCATATATCTCCCTATATATCTCCTGCTCATATATCTCCCTCCTTATATATCTCCCTGCTCATATATCTCCTGCTCATATATCTCCTGCTCATATATCTCCTCCTCATAAATCTCCTGCTAATATATCTCCTCCTCATAAATCTCCTGCCCATATATCTCCTGCCCATATATCTCCTGCTCATATATCTCCCTCCTCATATATCTCCTGCTCATATATCTCTTGTTCATATATCTCCTGCTCATATATCTCCTGCCCATATATCTCCTGCTCATATATCTCCTGCCCATATATCTCCTGTTCATATATCTCCTGCCCATATATCTCCTGCCCATATATCTCCTGCCCATATATCTCCTGCTCATATATCTCCTGCTCATATATCTCCTGCTCATATATCTCCTGCTCATATATCTCCTGCTCATATATCTCCTGCTCATATATCTCCTGCCCATATATCTTCGGACGCCTCCTGCTCATATATCTCCCTCCTCATATATCTTCCTATATGTCTCCTGCCCATATATCTTCTGCTCATATATCTCATGCCCATATATCTCCTGCCCATATATCTCCTGCTCATATATCTCCTGCTCATATATCTCCTGCTCATATATTTCCTGCTCATATATCTCCTGCTCATATATCTCCTCCTCATATATCTCCTGCTCATATATCTCCCTCCTCATATATCTCCTGCTCATATATCTCCCTCCTCATATATCTCCTGCTCATATATCTCCTGCTCATATATCTTCGGACACCTCCTCCTCATATATCTTCCTCTTCATATATCTCCTGCTCATATGTCTCCTGCTCATATTTCTTCGGATACCTCCTGCTCATATATCTCCCTCTTCATATATCTCCCTCCTCATATATCTCCTGCTCATATATCTCCCTCCTCATATATCTCCTGCTCATATATCTCCTGCTCATATATCTTCGGACACCTCCTGCTCATATATCTCCCTCCTCATATATCTCCTGCTCATATATCTCCCTCTTCATATATTCCTGCTCATATATCTCCCTCCTCATATATCTCCTGCTCATATATCTCCTGCTCATATATCTTCGGACACCTCCTCCTCATATATCTCCTGCTCATATATCTCCTGCTCATATATCTTCGGACACCTCCTCCTCATATATCTCCCTCTTCATATATCTCCTGCTCATATGTCTCCTGCTCATATATCTTCGGACACCTCCTGCTCATATATCTCCCTCTTCATATCTCCCTCCTCATATATCTCCTGCTCATATATCTCCCTCCTCATATATCTCCTGCTCATATATCTCCTGCTCATATATCTTCGGACACCTCCTCCTCATATATCTCCCTCTTCATATATATCCCTATATAACTCGTCCTCGTCCACTATATACACCACCTCCATACATACCTCCCAATTATATCCACTTCCTCATATAACTGCACATACACCACCTCCTCATATATCTCCCTATATATCTACTCCTCATATACCTTCCATATGTCCTCGTCATGTACCTCCATAAATATCGTTTCATTATCTACCTATTTATATACCACCTAGTCGAATACCTTCCCATCTACCTCTATCTCATATACTTCCCTCTGTCATATTCTGCAATATATCTCCCTATATACCTGCACCTCATAAAACTCCCTATATACCCCTCGACATATTCCTCCTATGTACCTCCTCTTCATATACCTCCCTATATACCTCCTAATCATATATATTGCTCCCTATATAGTATTTTTTATATATCTCTCTGTAAACACCATCAAATACCTCCTTATATACCTCATTCTCTCATATTATCTCCCTGTATACTTCCTCTTTAAATGCCTCCCTTTATACCTTCTTAAATAAAACTCTATATAGCTCCTCCTCATATACCGCCCTAAATACCTCCCCATATACCTCCTCATATCCATCATCATCATGTGTCATACCGGTTGACGTAAGCGATCATGTCCTTCCACAATTTTCTTTCCACAGCGCATCGCATCTATTCTGTTGTCGACTGTTTTCTATGCTTGACACCAAGTATTTCTCTCTTTTTTTGTCCGCAAACCCCGTGTTTTACCAGTTATAACCAAGTATTCCAACTTTCTTCTTCTCATGATGTGCCCGAAAAATGTTGATTGTTTTTTTTTCTGATGTTCTTTTTTAGGACTCCCTTTTTGCATTAACGTCTTTGAGAATGTCCTCGTTGGTCTTTTTAGCTGTCCAGGGAACTTTCAACATTCCTCTGAGAAATCCCATATCTGTGGCCTCTGATCGTCTTTTAATTTGTTTGTCTACTGTCCTTAATTATATCCTCCTCATATGCAGCCCTAAATCCTTCCCATATACCTCTCTATATACCACCTCCTCACATACCCCCCTATATACCTCCTCATCATATATCACCCATATTGCTCTTTCTTGAGTGCTTCCCTAAATACCTTTTCCTTATTGACATATTATGGCAGAACAAAATAACCAACTTAACTGTCCTGCAACGTGCTAAGACCCCAACAATCATGTCGATGCTCAGAAGTCGAAGACTAAGATTGCTAGGGCATGTTCAACGAATGGAAGAAAAGCGCATCCCCAAACAAATACTATATGGGGAACTAACACACGGAAAAAGACAAATCGGCGGACCTAAACTACGATATAGAGATATCTGTAAATTATTTCTGAATGACTTCTTTATCTGTGAAAATGACTGGGAACATCTGGCAAGTGATCGCACAGCATGGAGAGCATGTATAAGGAATGGTATAACATCTTTCGAGACTGTGCTAAGGCAACACTTAGAAGAGAAAAGACTCATGAAAAAGGATGGAAAACCTTGTGGTTCAGTGGGCCTGACGTGTTCATTCTGTGGCCGTGTGTTTGTCAAACATTGGTAGAATTAGCCACGAGAGAAGCTGTTTGACAAAAACAAAACAAATACACAAAAGCCTCCACTAGACCGTCTGACAAGACGAAAAGGGCCATATATATTTACATATCCCTTCCCATGTACCTCCATCTCATATACTTCCCTCTATGCATTATTCCCCATAAACCTCACTAACCTTACACTACCTCATCCTCATTTTCAGCCCTATAATCTCTCCCTCATATACCTCCTTATACACCTCCTACTCATATGCCTCCCTAAGTACCCCCTCTTCATATGCATCGGTATATACCTCTCCTGATATACCTCGGTATATACCTCTCTTCATATACCACGGTATATACCTCTCCTCATATACCTCGGTATATACCTCTGCTCATATACCTCCCTATATACTTTCTTCTTTATCCATCTATAAGTACCTCCTCTTCTTATACCTCCCTAAATAGCTCATCCTCATATAGTGTCTCCCTATATACCTCAGAGGCCACAGAGATGAGATTTCTCAGAAGAATGTTGAAAGTTCCCTGGACAAGCTAAAAAGGCCAATGAGGAAGTTCTCAAAGAGGCCAACACAAAAAGACAGCTCCTAAAAAAACATCAGAAAGAAACAATCAACATTTTTCGGGCACATCATGAGAAGAGGAAAGTTGGAATACTTGGATACAACTGGCAAAATAAAAGGAAAGAGAGATCGCGGACGACAAAGAGAGAAAATACTGGATAGCTTGGTGTCATGGCATGGAAAGCAGTTAACAACAGAACTGATACGATGCACTGTAGATAGAAGATTGTGGAGGGACATGATCGCCAACCGGTATGGTACATGCTGTTGCTGATATTCCTCATCTTTGTATATCAATCTGTAAACACCCTCATAAACCTCATCCTCATATAGTGTCTCCCTATATACTTCCTCCTTATATATCACCCTATAAACCTCATCCTCATATAGTGTCTCCCTATATACTTCCTCCTTATATATCACCCTATAAACCTCATCCTCGTATTGTCTACCTATATACTTCCTCTCATATGGCTCCCTATATATTTCCTCTTCTTATACCTCCCTATATACTTTCTCATATCATATACATATATCTCTCTATAAAACATGTCATCATATACCGCCCTATATACCCCCTCCTCTTCATCATCATCATCATGTGGCTTAACAGTTGGCGTAGGCGATCATGCCCTTCCACAATCTATCTGTCCGTCCGTCTGTATGTCTGCCAGTATTTCTGCCTGCTCACCGCCCACTTGCCTACATAATTATTTCTCTATCTGCTTGTTCTGTCTTGCACCTTCCATTGTTTTTATTTTACTAGTTTGTTTTACGCACAATTGAGTTATTCGTTTCTGTGTACAGTCTGTCTCTTATAGTCATTGTTGGTTAAAGTAACATTACCATCATCTAGTCCGAGGCAACAACAAATGTTTGGTATCCTGTGATACAGTATTGGTGGTTAAAGACGCTGGTAATGGTGGTGATGATAATGATGATGATGATGATCTTAGGACAAGATAGCAAATCAAAGATTTTTGTTTTCTTGATTTTTAATGAAATTGTCAAACTTCAATATCCTGGTGTAGGAGTCGGATTTCATCAAGAGCTATAGACGACTACCGGTAAGGAAAAGATGTGGCTAGTTCGTATTTTGTATATGTCGCCATTATAACTTCTACAGAACATAAATATATCCTACAATAACTGACAGGTTGCCACTACAATTGCCAATTCAAAGAGTGCTCTAGTTCAATACTCCGTGCTGGTTATACTATCTTACTATAAATGATGCCTTCTCACTAACTGAGCATCTGTGGCTCCCTGCTTCTAACTATTTCTGAGTCCTTATCTCTTGCTGATTCTGATTTGACTTTCTGACGGAAGAGCTCGCCATATATGCAACAAGTCTCACTGTCTACGTACCTTCACTCCTGTATGACAGGAAATAGACAACGTGTCAACCACTTGTTCATCTAGTACTGTTGTTCACTGAGCCAAATACAATGTTTGTCCCCCGACCGGAAGTTGCCAACGTGTCAACCACTTGTTCATCTAGTACTGTTGTTCAATGGCCAAATGCAATGTTTGTCCCCCGACCGGAAGTTGCCAACGTGTCAACCACTTGTTCATCTAGTACTGTTGTTCACTAAGCCAAATACAATGTTTGTCCCCCTACCGGAAGTTGCAACGTGTCAACCACTTGTTCATCTAGTACTGTTGTTCACTGAGCCAAATACAATGTTTGTCCCCCGACCGGAAGTTGCCAACGTGTCAACCACTTGTTCATCTAATACTGTTGTTCACTGGGCCAAATGTTTGTCCCCCGACCGGAAGTTGCCAACGTGTCAACCACTTGTTCATCTAATACTGTTGTTCACTGGGCCAAATGTTTGTCCCCCTACCGGAAGTTGCCAACGTGTCAACCACTTGTTCATCTAGTACTGTTGTTCACTGAGCCAAATACAATGTTTGTCCCCCCGACCGGAAGTTGCCAACGTGTCAACCACTTGTTCATCTAGTACTGTTGTTCAATGGGCCAAATGCAATGTTTGTCCCCCGACCGGAAGTTGCCAACGTGTCAACCACTTGTTCATCTAGTACTGTTGTTCACTGAGCCAAATACAATGTTTGTCCCCCTACCGGAAGTTGCCAACGTGTCAACCACTTGTTCATCTAGTACTGTTGTTCACTGAGCCAAATACAATGTTTGTCCCCCGACCGGAAGTTGCCAACGTGTCAACCACTTGTTCATCTAATACTGTTGTTCACTGGGCCAAATGTTTGTCCCCCGACCGGAAGTTGCCAACGTGTCAACCACTTGTTCATCTAATACTGTTGTTCACTGGGCCAAATGCAATGATTGTCCCCCGACCGGAAGTTGCCAACGTGTCAACCACTTGTTCATCTAATACTGTTGTTCATTGGGCCAAATGCAGTGTTTGTCCCCCGACCAGAAGTTGCCAACGTGTCAAGCCCCAGGTTCGAGAAAAATCTGCCTTATAAATACGTTGACATTAGACAAGAAAACAGGACAGAAATGAAAGCCTTTGAAATGTTGATTTATAGAAGAATAGGTAGAATTGAATGGAAAGAAAAGTAAACAAACGACGAAGTTTTAAAACAACTAAAAATTAAAAGGGAATCACTAAACACAATTAGAACAAGACAAATGAAATTTTGGGGGCATGTTAAAAGACACAACAGCCTAATAAAAGTAATATTGGAAGGAAAAATACAAGGTTAAAGAAGCAGAGGCAGACCAAGACTTAAATGGACGGGTTACATCAAAAGATGGACAGGTCAACCTATGGCAATGTGCACCATCAAAGCAAGATCCTGAGTGGTATGGCGCTCCATGGTAGTCAACCTTCGATGCGGAGACGACACTCAATGATGATAATAAATACGTAGGTTTGACCATAAGTTGCTAGTGTCATAAGTGTCTAACATCTGATTTTTCCTTTCCAGCTGTTGTCTGGACTCCGACCGGAAATGTATAGTACAGTATCTCTGCACATATCCCCTAATGTACATACCCACCCTTCAAATTCCTATTACATGATCATTATTGAGTGCCGTCTCCGCATCAAAGATTGGCTACTATGGAGCGCCAGTCCACTCTGTCTCTTGCTTTGACAGTGCAGGTTGTCATAGGCTGACCTCTCCATCTTTTGATGTTACTCGTCCAACTATTACATATCTTTCCAAATTAACTATGTTTTTGCATACCAATAATTATAATCGTTCCTTATTTGGAGCGACCTAATCTGTTTAAGTAATTCCTTATAAACCTTAACTATCAATGCTATTTTCTTGGCTTATAGAAGTTTATTTTCTGAACTCTTCGAACTTGATTCGTCGTTGCATATCTATACATTCATGCATTTTGTATGTGCAATATTCTTTAATGTAATCCATGTAATAACGTCATACATAAATATTATATAATTTTTAAACATGAAATCGTAGGCTAAAAATGCACTAAGTTCATGAAATAGTTTGTTGAAAGTACATGAAGTAGAGTGCTAAAGTACACGAACTAGTGCGCTGATAGTAAACGAAATAGTACATAAATAGAACAGGTGAAATAAAGAAAATGCGCAATTAATAATGTAAAAAGATACATGAAATATTATTTTAAAATAATCCTTGATTGAAAGAGATGCCGTATTGAACTAATGTGTGTGCGTGTGTTTATGTGAGAGAGAGAGAGAGAAAGAGAGAGAGAGAGAGACGTGTATTATTGTTCACAATTTTTGTAATTCGAACTTCGGATATGTTAAATATAGCTCCAACACTCCGTCAAATTTCGAAACTCAATGCAGTCCTCGCTTTATATGAAATCTGAGCTATAAATAACTCTGGTGTGGCGAGGTTAAAACTGATTATCCAAAAATACCTTAAGAAAATATAAAGGTAATTGAAATATAAAGATAATTCAAATATCTAAAAAAATGTATCATCATCGTCATCTGTTATTATCTCGTGTGTAGCCGATCTGCTCCACGTGATCTTCTCCCCGGTGTTTCTTATCAGTTTCTTTGCGAACGTTTTTTCTATGTTCTGGTTTTACTCACAGGTGAGCCATATATTGTCATTTCTGCTGTTGATATTTTTCCATGTCAGACTGTTTAAATGTCTAATATTCTCTGGCGTTGTTTTCCTCTGTTTCTCTTGTCTTTCTATGTTGCCCATTAGTGCAATATTTTAAAGTAGGGTTACCAAATTAATACATAATTGGAATGAAAATGAAGGCAGAACATTAAATCTCAAAAATGAGAATTTTTAACACAAAAAGCAGAACATTAAATCTGAAAAAGGAGAATTTTTAACACAGAAAATTAAATCTGAAAGTGGAGAAATGTTAACACAAAATAGCAGAACATTTAAATGATAAATAGGAGAACTTTTAACACAAAAAAAGCAGAACACTCAATCTGAAAAAGGAGAATTTTTAACACAAAATAGCAGAACATTTAAAGGAGAAATAGGAGAACTTTTAACACAAAAAAGCAGAACACTCAATCTGAAAAAGGAAAATTTTTAACACAAAAAAGCAGAACATTCAATCTGAAAAAGAAGAATTTTTAACACAAAAAAAGCAGAACATTAAATCTGAAAAAGGAGAATTTTTAACACAAAAAAGCAGAACATTCAATCTGAAAAATAAGAATTTTTAACACAAAAAAAACAGAGCATTCAATCTGAAAAAGGAGAATTTTTAACACAAAAAAAAGCAGAACATTAAATCTGAAAAAGGAGAATTTTTAACACAAAAAAGCAGAACATTAAATCTGAAAAAGGAGAATTTTTAACACAAAAAAGCAGAGCATTCAATCTGAAAAAGGAGAATTTTTAACACAAAAAAAACAGAGCATTCAATCTGAAAAAGGAGAATTGTTAACACAAAAAAAGCAGAAGACGATAATGTGGCCTTTATTTTCAAAACTTTACAAAAATAAGTAAAATACCTGATCCGAATCAGAACAGGACATATCCGGCGAAATACTGACCTCTGTACTAAAACATACAATACTGACCTCTGTACTAAAACATGCAATACTGACCTCTATACTAAACATACAATACTGACCTCTGTACTAAAACATACAATACTGACATCTGTACTAAAACATACAATACTGACCTCTGTACTAAAACATACAATACTGACATCTGTACTAAAACATACAATACTGACCTCTGTACTAAAACATACAATACTGACCTCTGTACTAAAACATACAATACTGACCTCTGTACTAAAACATACAATACTGACCTCTGTACTAAAACATACAATACTGACATCTGTACTAAAACATACAATACTGACCCCTGTACTAAAACATACAATACTGACCTCTGTACTAAAACATACAATACTGACCTCTGTACTAAAACATACAATACTGACATCTGTACTAAAACATACAATACTGACCCCTGTACTAAAACATACAATACTGACCCTGTACTAAAACATACAATACTGACCTCTGTACTAAAACATACAATACTGACCTCTGTACTAAAACATACAATACTGACCTCTGTACTAAAACATACAATACTGACCTCTGTACTAAAACATACAATACTGACCTCTGTACTAAAACATACAATACCACCCCCTGTACTAAAACATACAATACTGACCTCTGTACTAAAACATACAATACTGACCCCTGTACTAAAACATACAATACTGACATCTGTACTAAAACATACAATACTGACCTCTGTACTAAAACATGCAATACTGACATCTGTACTAAAACATGCAATACTGACCTCTGTACTAAAACATGCAATACTGACATCTGTACTAAAACATACAATACTGACATCTGTACTAAAACATACAATACTGACCTCTGTACTAAAACATACAATACTGACATCTGTACTAAAACATACAATACTGACCTCTGTACTAAAACATACAATACTGACATCTGTACTAAAACATACAATACTGACATCTGTACTAAAACATACAATACTGACATCTGTACTAAAACATACAATACTGACCTCTGTACTAAAACATACAATACTGACCTCTGTACTAAAACATACAATACTGACCTCTGTACTAAAACATACAATACTGACCTCTGTACTAAAACATACAATACTGACCCCTGTACTAAAGCATGCAATACTGACCTCTGTACTAAAGCATGCAATACTGACCCCTGTACTAAAACATACAATACTGATCCCTGTACTAAAACATACAATACTGACCTCTGTACTAAAACATACAATACTGACCTCTGTACTAAAGCATGCAATACTGCAGTGACATATGTTCAATAGAACGACATATGTTGCAGTTGCTGACAACTACGACATCCTTTTTAAGATTTAATAACTTCTTCTTATTCTTCTTTCCTTCCTCCTTTGCCTTGTAGCGTCGAGAGGAGATACAGTTTGAGGTCTTTTACTTTTCTGTCGACCTCTACTGCTGTCATGTTTCCTATTGTTTCTAATTTTTCATCAATCAATCTTTTTCGTGGTCGACCGCTGAGTCTGGTTGTATTGTCATCATCATCATCATGTACCCTGCTGGTTGGCGTAGGCGATCATGTCCCTCCACAATCTTCTATCTACAGTGCATCGTATCAGTTCTGTTGTTGACTGTTTTCCATGCCATGACACCAAGCTATCCAGTATTTTCTCTCTTTGTAGTCCGCGATCTCTCTTTCCTTTTATTTTGCCAGTTGTAACAAAGTATTCAAACTCTCCTCTTCTCAGATGTTCCCGAAAAAATGTTGATTGTTTCTTTCTGATGTTTTTTATGAGTTCCCTTTTTGTGTTGGCCACTTTGACAATTTCCTCGTTGGTCTTTTTAGCTGTCCAGGGAACTTTCAATATTCTTCTGTAAAATCCCATCTCTGTGGCCTTAAATCGTCTTTTCATTTCTTTGTCTACTGTCCATGATTCGCATCCATAGGTCAGAATTGGTTCTATTTAGCACAGATGAAGAAATAAAATTCCACTTAAACATCCAAAATCTCACTTGATCTCTGTCGAACGGGGAGTAACTGTGAATATATTGTCATAATTATGGTCTGTGAGAGTTAATGTTCTCACTTGTATAGAATTGTGATGTAGTTAATTATAAAGATCTTCATAATTATGAGGTAATAAATGTAAAGATCTTGTATCATCAAGAGCTCATCTGCCGTCTCCGCACTGAGGATTGCTTACTGTGGGTCTGCAACATCGTTTGCCACTTACTTTTACAGTAAATTGTAAAGTTTGCTACAGGTTAGATATATAGAGATTTGATTTTTGTCGGTAGAATAATGCTCAGAGATATATACAGTAATGCTGACTTAACAAAGGCAAAGATATTTCATAGTTTTACTGTTGTTGAGGATAAAAGTACTCTTTCTTTCCCTTTCTTCCTTTTTGTCTTTCTTTCTTTCTTTCTTTCTTTCTTTCCCTTTCTTCCTTTTTGTCTTTCTTCTTTCTTTCTTTCTTTCTTTCTATCTTTCTTTCTCACACACCAATAGTTACTGGCGCGCTTCAAAACAATCACAGTCTTTAATTAATATATTTATTTATGTCTTCCGTATTTAATTTTTTTTTTAATGAAATAAGCAAAAACTTATTAAAAAAGAAAAGAAAACTGTCCGCTTCCCTTTTTTTGTTTTTACTTCCTCTTCTTCTTCTTTTTTCCTTTTTCTTCTTCTTCTTTTCCTCATTTGCCTTTCAGCGTCGAGGGGAGATATAATTTGCGGTCTTTTGCTCTTCTGTTCGCCTCTGCTGCTGTTATGTTTCCTAGTGCTTCTAATATTCCATTGGTTTTTACTTGATCTTGCAAATAAAGCATTCACATCATCAAACATTTTTTGTCCCTACACCTTGTTCGTGTGTGTGTGTGTGTGTGTGTGTGTGTATGTGTGTTTGAGTGCGATTGTAGGTGTGTGTGTGTATGTGTGTTTGAGTGCGATTGTAGGTGTGTGTGTGTGTGCGCGCGCATACGGCGTTATCGTCATCATTATTGTGTTTGAACATTGTCATTTAGCGCTCCGAGCTCTCTTACCTAATCACACAAAAAGATGTCGGCGTAGAGCACGACCTCCGCAGCACCGACGTGGGTCTGTTGGGCACTTTCATCGAAGCAGAAGAATGAATAATCCTAGTCGGCCACTCGTGGTGTAGCGTGTGTGGAGTGCGGTGTTACAGCATTCATCTTTTATGGCCGTCGACACTTTTCTTTTAAAGTGGTCAGCCATACACCATGTTGCTATCCTTTCCCAGAAATACAGAATCAGGGTACACATTTAAGACTTTGTGAATGTAGAGGCCGGTAAATCAGGGCGCTTAACCCAACCTCCTGTGCTCAGTAGTAGAGTAGCCACCGCTTTACCGCGACTGTCGTGGGCACTTACTGATGGTCTCTAAGAGGAATACAGGATTTGGAGATGTTTTTTTTGCTTGCGTTCGCCCGATAATTAAAGGAGTATTCCTCTTCATCGTCCGCCCTTAAAATGACGTTCAGTGTGTGTGTCTGCGTTGTGTTGTGGTTTGCAGTATAACTGTGATATTTGCGCCTTTCGCCCAACACATCCGACTTCAACACGATATTTTTGAGTACCGGGTTGTCTTCCCTCTTCGATCCCTACTCGCTTGGCCAGACTAGAGAGGTTAGTCTGTTACTAGAGGCACCGCGGAGAGGTGGAGCAGGGTCTGGATGGTTCTGGTTCACGATCCTGGCGCGAGCCATCAGCTGTGGGTCGCTAACAACTTCCAGCTGTGGTGCTGTGAGGCACGTCTTTGCTTCCGGATTTGGAGATTAAATGTTATAGAAAGATATTACACGTATCATAGAGAGAACGAGTGCGGCGAAACATCACTTTTTCGCTGGTTGAAAAGCTGACGTAAAGTGTCCGAAGCTCATGGTAATGGTAGACAGAGGCGCTTTTATTTCTACCGTGAAGGGGGAGCGGGGGGGGGGGGTGAATTAAAAATCCTGAGTCTCACACGTCTTGGCGACTGCTTTGACCAAGCGGCCGTTATTTCTTTGGTTCCGTCGAGATCCCCCAGACATACACCACCAGTCAGATGTGTGTGGTAGATGTGTCGTAGGATCTTTAATTTTTTTATATACAGAGAACATATCACCAATGAAGAAGTGTGCGAAAGAATGCAACGATGCACTGGACCAATAAAAGGCCTATTGTCAATAGTTAAAGAGCAGTAACTGACATGGACACGTCACACGGTCCACAGGCCTTCACAAAACCATCCTGCAAGGCAGAGTAAAAAAAAAAGTAAAGTACCCCCGTCACGCGAAGTGGCGTATAGGGAAATATGGTGTTAGTGACCCTATATTTTACAGACCTTCTGCACATGATTTTTGGGGTAATGTGGTCGGTATTACGCCCATGCTGCTTTACTTTCCCAGAAAAAAATCCGGTACCCATTTAAGGCTGGGTGAACCCGGAAGCTGTCGTTTGGGATCGAACCCTACCCCTTGTCCTTTGTAGTCCAGTTCACTAACCACTGAGCTATCGCGGCTCCCGCAAGGCAGAGTACCAGAGAAAAAAATTGGTAGGGAGGACACAAGAAAAATTGGTAGGGAGGACACAAGAAAAATTGGTAGGGAGGACACAAGAAAAATTGGTAGGGAGGACACAAGAAAAAATGGTAGGGAGGACACAAGATAAAATTGGTAGGGAGGACACAAGAAAAATTGGTAGGGAGGACACAAGAAAAAATGGGTGGATTACATCAGAGAATGGGCATGAATGTCTTTCCTTACATACCAAAGGGCTGCTCTAAATGGCGATGATTGAAAGACAATGATGAAAATGTCATCTATGGTGTCCCAACGACCGACAGAGTTACGGGATAACTGAAACTGATTGATAAACAATACAATCATTCACCCGTCGTCTTCGGTCACCTGAATATGGACACCCCGCCCAAAGCAGGGTTCACTCTAATTTGTGTATGGCAATTTCCATCTAATATAACATAGAAGACATAATCTAATGTTGAACGGGTCGTGTTTCATCAAAAAGACGCCAGAATCCCAGACAGACAAGTCTTTATAAGAGCTAGTTATACTTTTGTTTTATTATTTTATTAAAACTGATGTCTTCTCGGCCTGAGATCGAACATGTAGCGTCAATCATTCAGCAATGTTAAGACGGCGGTTCTTGCGATAACTTTAACGAGCTATGAATGTACTATTTTCTTGTATTGTTCTATTACCAGCCCTCGCTTAAGCTCAAGTTTAGCTATAACTTTGCATTGAACGTAAGATATTCTCTCAGTCTGTACATGGCAATTATGGTACCGTTTAAGACATTATATCGCATTACATTCTAGAGCAATTACTCGCTCTCTCGTTGCTAGCAGAATAATCTTCTAGTTGGACTCTCGAAATAGCACATATTTTATTGAATCTTCTAGAACATAATATACATGAAACGTTCAATGAATTTGCTACTTGCAAAAGTTGTGTGTGTTAAAAAATTGGTTCATGTCAATATCGAACAATCTCAATAAATTATCTCAAACAATCGAGGGTGGGTTTTCCCCCGGTATAGTCGAACGTTATTTTGATTAACTTCCTGTAAATGTGACGCGGATTTTTCTAGAATTTCTGCACCTTCTACCTTGTCACGGCGGTGAAGCAGACATTGGCCATAGTTCTGGAAAGGCGAAAACCAAATTTGTCCAGCGCGATCGGTTCGCTGTCATTCATAGCTGAACTCCGCCCTCAGTCTAGTTCGTACTATGCACCTCCTTCTCCGACTTTTCTCCATTAAGTTGTCTTTGGACTTCTTCCGGTTCTTCTTTCCTCGGTTTACCATCTTATGGCAGCTCTTGCAATGGCTTCAAGATAGCACCGGAGTTTGTGTCCCTGAGTACATGCATTTCTACCATATGTCCAACGACGTTATCAACGTCTTTTTGCAGCACACTTTGAGCAATTCTTATTTAGTGTTTTTGACTGGTCGAATAATTCCAAATAAGATTCTGCATGCTAGTTGTTTATAAGTGCAGTCTTACTGGCCTTTTATATTCCACTTGTATCCGACGTTCCGATCCACATAGAATGAGCACAAAGGATACAAATCTCACCTGAAGATTGTTAATGTGCGTCTTCTTTTTCTTAACACTCACCAGTTATGTGGGCGTGGGTGCGTTGTGTAGCTAACTTCCGGCAAAGCAACGTTATCTGCTCTTTTAGACCCGAAACATCCTTTACCGACGTGGATAGATTTGCTTAACAATTTTTGTTCTATTTTTTTTTTTACTCGGCCATTTTAGCTGCCACGGGTTGTGAAACGAGCGCGAGTGTCCACGGGACATCCCGTGTTTCAGCCCAAAGGAGCTCACTATTCAGAGACCAAGGGAGGGTAAAACCACGGATTCGAAGTGAAAAAAAATCAACCTCATATAGCGGGATTCGAACCCGGGACTTTCCTGCACGGAGGCAGACTTTTAGGCCACTCAATCCCCTTCTACGTTGAAGTTTATTAGTGATTTGTTATGCTGTTTCCGAGTTGAGAATAGGAACGACACAACGGCGTAAGACGAGAGTCAGTCGCAAAGTTAAATACCTATGTTTGCGTGTGGCCTGATATTTCCTTTATGCCTGCAGCGTAGCTGACACACTGCGTCTTCGTTAGGCTGGAGACTAATATACAAAACACATATATCTTGTCACAGACAGTCATGTGAAGTATTTTCTCTCACGCTATGCAGGTCTGAACTAACCCCATAGTGGACGCCTCGTAATTACACACACACACGCTCACACACACACACACACACACACACACTAGGTCACAAGGACGACTGATATCAAAAGATGTCACTAGAGTACTCCTGTTTCAGCCGTAGAATTTGAGGGTTTATAATTACTAATAGCTCAGCCCCACTCAGCAGGACAGCTGAGGGCACCGTAAAATACACTAAGCTTAAATATACTTAAAAAAATACTAAAAGCTTGTGACGTTTTCTGCACTGCGAGCAGGGTCTGTTGTGAGTAAAATGATGTCAGCCATCTTTAACTTCGCATAGGTGGAGACGTCATAAGCTTTGGGTTTTCTTCCGGAAAAGAAAAAAAGTTCAGCCCGTGAACTTTCTATATAGTCGTGTTTAACCAGAAATCTTTCTTGAGAATGTTTGACATTCAGGAGTTAGTAGAGTAGAAGTTTGGTTTATTTAAAGTGGACATATCATCTTCTTTGCACAACGACTAACTCTATCATTGTGCTCAGATCCCTTCCACAGCACCTTCCTCAGTGTGAAGCACACCCGCCACTCACTTCCTCAGTATGAAGCACACCCGCCACTCACTAGCGAAAGCTTGCACGAACTCCGTAACACTGGTGAAGACCTTGACCCCAGTCATCTTAATCGCCCCTTACGACATGTGTGACAATTTTTTTTTTCGTTCGCCAGCTTTTACCCCTGACGAAGTCCCTATAGACTAGGAAATGAATTTTACGCGTTAATCCATTTTTCCCTGGCAGCCGTGTGCACAGGGGTCCCTCGCCGCACAGGCAGATAACTCCAACTTCGGAGGTACTCGTATTTTTTTCCGTCGACGAGTAATTAATGACGCACGGCCATCAATAGCAGTACAACTACAGATGGATGTGCAGGTGCCAGTGGTTCTATTCTATCGTGACTGCAGTCCCTGGCAGCTACACAGACGTGGAAGAGGAGAAGCAAGGGGAGCTAAGTGAACTTCGTTAAGCTTTATATTTATGACTCTCGCTTTAAAAAAAAATGTTAATAATAAGTATAATTTACTTGAACAGATATCAAATATAAAAAGACGGGAAAAGCAAACGTGGAAATATTATCGAGTTAAGATAATCTATCTGTAAATTTGATCAAATTTACTTCACGTTTAGTAAATCAATCAACATCAAATTTGACTGTGTACATTAGAAAAGTATCTCGCACGACAAATTACATACATCACATGGGATTTTCCAGGTTGCAGGCAACCCCATATTATTTTTAGATTATACCAAATTCGCAGGGGAAGATACGTGTGGACTTTTTTATTCTAGAATATGATAGAAAATAATTATGGCAATTCTAGCTTTGTCGTGTGACGCCATGGATTACCCCAATAATTGTAATGACACGTTCATTCACGTGCGTTTTTTTAGATCCTTCTAGCTCGTGAAGTAATACATCTCAAAAATCTTCCCGAATTGAAGCCATTAAACAGAGCAGTTATTCAAGAAATGGCTTATCTCGAATGTAATTATGTTACGTGCTCACACAACTGATAGTAATAGAAATTGCTACACTCTTTTTACAAGTTTGTCGGAATAATATGGCAATAATAGCTGAATTACGCCCGTGTGGTGCCGGGGCCCGAAAGGGGAGTAAAGAATAATGGCGCTGTACCCTACCAGACATGTTCGTAAGAGGCGAGAAAGGAGGGTTAGGCATGGGACTGGCTATCCCATACTGTAGAAAAAATAAGCCGAAAAAAACTTCACAAACATAGACAAGTCAAAGAAAAGAATAAAAGTAAATCTGCCATCCAGGAAAGATAAAGGCTCTCTGTCTAAGTGATGTATAACGCAAGCCAGAGAAAGCCGTAAGGAGTCCGGGTTGCCGAAAGATCTTTTGTCTAAAGACGAAGAGGAAGACCAAAGAATTCTTGGAGAAGACAGATAGAAGCAGAGATGAAGATGATGGGGAAGACATGGAATGATCTTA
This sequence comes from Megaustenia siamemsis, assembly GCA_032433765.1. Classification (NCBI taxonomy): domain Eukaryota; kingdom Metazoa; phylum Mollusca; class Gastropoda; order Stylommatophora; family Ariophantidae; genus Megaustenia; species Megaustenia siamemsis. The sequence continues at coordinate 29,912,695 of JAVIAB010000047.1, forward strand.
AAAGAAGGGCAAGAAACAGAACGACTTGGAAAGTGCTTGTTGAGCTACCTATGCTCCACAGGGAGCTGAAAAGTAGAAGAAGAATAGCTGAATTAACATTGCATCTGTATCCTATTGGATACATGGGCTATTCTGTGGGGGAGGTAGGGTGTTATAGGGCTGGGTAATAAAGAGAACATGCCCAGTGCAGTCACCAGGCGATGTTGATGTCGGAGTTATATTTAACTCCGGATATAAATATTTTTTGAATTCACTGTCCACATCCACGTCATTTAGAAAATGTGGATGTTATTGTATCCCTTCGGCGACCACATCTCAGAGTTTACATCTAATCTAGATAGTCCTTTCGCCGACCACATCTCAGAGTTTACATCTAATCTAGATAGTCCTTTCGCCGACCACATCTCAGAGTTTACATCTAATCTAGATAATCCTTTCGCCGACCACATCTCAGAGTTTACATCTAATCTAGATAATCCTTTCGCCGACCACATCTCAGAGTTTACATCAAATCTAGATAATCCTTTCGCCGACCACATCTCAGAGTTTACATCAAATCTAGATAATCCTTTCGGCGACCACATCTCAGAGTTTACACCTAATCTAGATAATTCGTTCGGCCACCACAATTCAGAGGCTACATCTAATCTAGATAATCCGTCGACCACCACATCTCAGAGTTTACATCAAATCTAGATAATCCTTTCGCCGACCACATCTCAGAGTTTACATCAAATCTAGATAATCCTTTCGGCGACCACATCTCAGAGTTTACACCTAATCTAGATAATTCGTTCGGCCACCACAATTCAGAGGCTACATCTAATCTAGATAATCCTTTCGCCGACAACATCTCAGAGTTTACATCAAATCTAGATAATCCTTTCGCCGACCACATCTCATAGTTTACATCAAATCTAGATAATCCTTTCGGCGACCACATCTCAGAGTTTACACCTAATCTAGATAATTCGTTCGGCCACCACAATTCAGAGGCTACATCTAATCTAGATAATCCGTCGACCACCACATCTCAGACGCTACACCTAATCTAGATAATTCGTTTGGCCACCTCACCTCAGACGCTACACCTAATTTAGATAATCCGTTCGACCACCACATCTCAGAGTTTACACCTAATCTAGATAATCCGTTTTACCACCTCACCTAAGACGCTACATCTAATCTAGATAATCCGTTCGGCCACCACACCTCAGACGCTACACCTAATCTAGATAGCAAATAATTAGTTGCATTAATCGGTAGTAATGTTCTAGATTAGGGTCTTAAATTAAAGTATTCTCCCTTTAGTTGGTGTTAACAACAAAACTACATTGTTTCTCAAATACTTAAAATTATCACTATGTTCATCAACGTTCATCACTAACACAATTTCTTTTGGGGGATAAGGTTAGAGCAATGGTTAGGCAATTTAGGACTTTATCTTCGCGTTGTTTCTCTTGTTTAGGGTTAGAGCAATGGTTGGGCAATTTAGGACTTTATCTTCGCGTTGTTTCTCTTGTTTAGGGTTAGAGCAATGGTTAGGCAATTTAGGACTTTATCCTCGCGTTGTTTCTCTTATTTAGTGTTAGAGCAATGGTTAGGCAATTTAGGACTTTATCCTCACGATGTTTCTCTTGTTTAGGGTTAGGGTTAGAGCAATGGTTAGGCAATTTAGGACTTTATCCTCGCGTTGTTTCTCTTGTTTAGGGTTAGGGTTAGAGCAATGGTTAGGCAATTTAGTACTTTATCCTCGCGTTTTTTCTCTTGTTTAGGGTTAGAGCAATGGTTAGGCAATTTAGGACTTTATCCTCGCGTTGTTTCTCTTGTTTAGGGTTAGAGCAATGGTTAGGCAATTTAGGACTTTATCCTCGCGATGATTATCTTGTTTACGGTTAGAGCAATGGTTAGGCAATTTAGGACTTTATCCTCGCGTTGTTTCTCTTGTTTAGGGTTAGGGCAATGGTTAGGCAATTTAGGACTTTATCCTCGCGTTGTTTCTCTTGTTTAGGGTTAGGGTTAGGGCAATGGTTAGGCAATTTAGGACTTTATCCTCGCGTTGTTTCTCTTGTTTAGGGTTAGGGTTAGAGCAATGGTTAGGCAATTTAGGACTTTATCCTCGCGTTGTTTCTCTTGTTTAGGGTTAGGGTTAGAGCAATGGTTAGGCAATTTAGGACTTTATCCTCACGTTGTTTTCTCTTGTTTAGGGTTAGGGTTAGAGAAATGGTTAGTCAATTTAGGACTTTAAACTCGCGTTGTTTCTCTTGTCTATGGGTCTTCTAATGACGGATTAGAAAACCGCAGAATAAAGTGCCATGTCACTCAAGGAGACGTTACTGTTCCGAACTGAAATAATTTGTGTCCCTAAATAAGGACTTCACTCATTAATCTAATATTGATTCCATACTGCTAGAGCAGTTTTAATTTGGTGTAAGTTGCAATAATGAGGATAGTATTATACCAAAGTCTTACGATTGCAGGTGACGGTGTCTGGGTTTGAGCGCTGATTCTTCTTATTCTTCATTCCATTCAGGTGGTCGGTGAACACCACCGACAGATGTAGGCAACTTTCTAATTCTATTTTCAGTCATTCTCTGGAACTCTGCAAAGTCGAGGCCTGTTCATTCTTTTACTGTATCGTCTCACCTCCTTCTCTGCCTAATTCTCTTTCTCGCTTCTGCCACAGCTCCATGCAGAATGGTCAATTGCTAGGCTAGAGGATCGAGATACGCGGCCAAATCGTTTAATGTTGCGCTTCTGAGTTTTTGAGAGCTGCTAGTCAAGGACAAAATTCAGCTAATAAACCTTCTTCGTATTTGTCGACTTCTTCAGCGTTGAGAGGGAGTTGATGCGTTCTGTCGCTACTTTACGACAAGCCGCGACATCTGCACCTTTCGGCCCGACACACCCGTCTTCGGCATGGGTAGATTTTTATGTTTACGAATTTTCTCCGGGCCATTTTGGCCCTCTCTTGTCGACTTTAACATGCGCAACGTGCCCCGAGAGTACTAGACAAGGGATCTCACTCGCATAGACCTAAAGAGAGAGAAACTACGAATTGAAACAAAAATAAATTCTGTTATCCGAACCACTTCTTGTCCTGAGACCGACATCTTACCTCTAGAATCTAGACCAGTCTGGCACCCCCCCCCCCCCCCCCCTCCCCCCCCCCCAAAAAAAAAAAACCCTAACGTTTTCAGCTATAGGAGTTATAGGTAGCTGATGTTATTTCGCCCTCAACCACCCCTGTCTGCAAACGTTACGCTATTTGGGGATTTTCATGAGTTTCCCTTTCGGCTATGAGGCTTACTTCTATAGATGGCGATGGTTCACGCAATCGTAGTTTGTTTTTTCCGGGAAAGAAATACGATTTTGGCCCCGTGATGACCACTTGCCTCAAATAAAATGTCATTAGTCAAAAATTGATGTCATTAGTCACAATATTCTTTATACGCCGCATTCAAGACTTGGGTGGGTTCTTTTCTTTCCGTACCCATTTTCAGAGGTACCCACTATTTAGCTTATCAGTAAACAAATTAGTGTGGACAAATATTCCGTCTACCATAAACAAGTTATTTTAGACAAATAATCCGTCTACCATAAACAAGTTATTTTGGACAAATATTCCGTCTACCATAAACAAGTTATTTTGGACAAATAATCCGTCTACCATAAACAAGTTATTTTGGACAAATAATCCGTCTACCATAAACATGTTAGATTGGATAAATAATCTGTCTACCATAAACAAGTTATTTTGGACAAATAATCCGTCTACCATAAACATGTTAGATTGGACAAATAATACGTCTACCATAAACATGTTAGATTGGATAAATAATCTGTCTACCATAAACATGTTATATTGGACAAATAATCCGTCTACTATAAACACGTTAGATTGGACAAATAATCTATCTACCGTAAACACGTTAGATTGGACAAATAATCCGTCTACCATAAACAAGTTATTTTTTGACAAATAATCTGCCTACCAGTAAACAAGTCTAAAGTCAGTGACGTCTTCAGCTATGCGAGCTGTAGACGGCTGACGTCATTTTAGCCACCACAATCCCTGATCGCAAAGCTCGTCAAAAACTTTGGTTATTCCTCTCGGTCTCGCGGGCCTTAATAATACTAACTAATCTATAGAATAGTTGGCTGTGCAATAAACAAAGAAAGATCCCTTCTAGGCTACAAAAATGTCATGACCTGATGATCATCATCATCATCATCAAGTACCGGGCCTACTGGCGTAGGTGATCATGTCTCTCCACAACTTTCTATCTCGGCAGCTATTTATCATTTCTGTTGTTGACCTTCTGCCAAGCCATTCTTTTAAGCTGTCTGGTATTTTTTCTCTTTGCTTCCCTCTATCTCTTCGTCCCTAAATTTTTCCAGTTGTTACAATATATTCCTGCTGTTCTCTTCTCATTACATGGTCAAAAAATGATGATTGTTTCTTCCTAATATTGGAAATTAGCTCTCTTTGCTTTGACCTCTCTCAGAACATCTTCATTATTCTTCTTAGCTGTCCATGGTACTCTCAACATTCTTCTGTAAAACCACATTTCTACAGACTCCAGTGATTTTCTTGTCTGTTGTCCTATTGTCCATGATTCGCATTCATATGTTAAGACTGGCTACATAACATTTAAGAACTCTCTAGTCTTGATATAACTTACCGGACTGACAAGAACTCGTAAAGACAGGTCCAGCTGGAGACAGTAAACGCTGCTCTGAAAATTGCTTGAGAAAAGTTGACGATTCTAGAAGTAAGACAGAGGAAGAAAAAAGCTGCTGTCCAGATTATACTACATGAAAACTAAATCCATAATCTTTCGAGACTGATATGATCCTACTACCAATACCACTATTATCATTTGGCGAGGTTTGCCGATAAACGATGCAAATTATTCTAGTTATTGAGTTATTTGCGGGTCATCATCATTGCACTCCGAACATGTCCATAGGTGCTCAGATCCCCTCCTCAGCAATTCCCTCAGTGTCCAGCGACTGATGACTCCAGTTCTGTGTTGGTTGACAAGTCTTCTTACACGCCAACTAAGTTTCTCATTTCTGGCTGTGCCCATTTCAACTATCATCTCTATCATCCGAAGAAGTGACGTGGATCTGTGTTTGTCGAAGTCCTGTGCTCTTCCCACATCTCGGAGGGCATTGAAAATGTCCGCCCGAACCATTGGTTGACCGTCCTCAACGACAGCGCAGCTAGCCAACCTGTCCGCTCTTTTATTCTATTATCATGTTTCTCTGTCTGGTTTAATGTTAATGCGGTTCTTGATCTACCAGAAACGTTTTGTATTATCTCTCTATCTGTGCTTAGATCTTTCAGTTGAACTGTTTATTTTTGCACATCTCAATTACTCCTTTGTTAACACATTTTTTTTCTGTTGTATACAATCTGCGACTTAGAATTGTTGGTTAACGGTGTTGAAATTATCTAGCAGTCTGTTTGCTTTTGAGCCGAGCACTTTATTGCCGGGTAGATTGTAGATTGCCTCTACATTTTCTTCTTCTCATCATCATCATTGAGTGCCGTCTCCGCATCGAAGGTTGGCTACCATGGAGCGCCATTCCACTGTCTCTTGCTTTGATGGTGCAGATTGTCATAGGTTGACTTGTCCATCTTTTGATGTTACTCGTCCATGTTAGTCTTGGTCTGCCTCTGTCTCTTTTGCCTTGTATTTTCCCTTCCAATATTACTTTTATTAGGCTGTTCTGTCTTTTAACATGCCCCAAAAATCTCATTTGTCTTGTTCTATTTGTGTTTAGTAGTTCTCTTTTAATTGTTAGTTGTTTTAAAACTTCATCGTTTGTTTTATTTTCTTTCCTTCCAACTCTACCTATTCTTCTATAAATTCACATTTCAAAGGCTTCACTTTTCTGTTCTGTTTTATTGTCTAATGGCCATGTTTCTGCACCATATAGGAATATTGAGAAGATTCTCATTTTGCTATTCTTAGTTTTAGCCCTGGTGTTATTTGTTTTGCTGTTAGTATATATTTCATGGCATTAAAATTACTACCTTTCTACTACATTCTTCTTCTACTCCAGCATTTAACAATGAAGTAGCCTGCATCCACTATGTCGACAGATTCGGCCAGAAACATTCCCCTTCGACATGCTTATATTTTATTTACTGAACAATTGGTGCCCGAACAGCCGCCGTTTTGGCTCACTTATTTCATTGTAACTTTTAACTGTCAAGTGTTCAAGGCTTGACTTCCGTTATAAAGATGTTGGGATCTAGGTCACGTTCTCTTGATCGCTGCAGTAAGTGCATTCGGAATCTGATTAATTTCGGTTCTCCGTTGTACTTTTCTGCGTTAAAGTAAAACTGATGATCTTATTACATCTGCGCCCCTAAAGCGATGTTGTACGCCGACAACAGTCCCTTTTTGACAAATGAAGTGTTGTGAATGCGACTTTCCAACGTCTAGATTTGATCTGCGCTTTACGTCACATTGGTGCTGTTCATGGCCGTTGTTGGAATTCCTTGACGCAAGTTATTTCCATGTTACTTATCAATGTAAACTACTTCATCAGCCGCAGATTTATCTCTTTACGGAATTTGCACAGTGTTTTGTTCGTCGTAGGCTGCTTTTACTAGAGTAATCAGAAATCGAAAGGGAGCGAAATTGTATGTACGACACTTGTCGTCTTGACTCAGATCCCCTCCTCAGCAAGTCCCGCAGTATCCAGCGACTGACGACTCCAGTTCTGTGTTGGTTGATAAGTCTTCTTATACGTCCACTAATTTTCTCATTTCTGGCTGTGCCCATCTTAACTCCCATCTCTATAATCCGAAGAAGTGACGTGGATTTGCTGGGCCTACTTATTTAAAAAAAAACTACGTCTTACCTTTATACCACTTTGTCCCGTCAGGCTCACTTTAACTTTTTTATAACCAAACAACGTTAATATTTGTTACATTGTCTAGTAATATGTATATTTTACGTTTACCTGGTCGGTTTCATGTATATCTTGCTATTTCTTCTATTTTTACAACCGTAACGTTTACATGTTTAACCTAAAAATTTGACCTGTTTTTGTTATCCGACGCTTTTAGGACTAGTACCATGACTTCACTTACCCTGATGTCAGAGATCAGGTGAAAAAAAAAAAATCCAAATCGAACTGTTTTTGTACATTCGAACGTACCTCAGCACTAATTCTACACTACGTAGACTCCCAATAGTGTTGTGAACATAGATGAACATTCTAATTATATACTGAGTAGACTCCCAATAGTGCTGTGAACATAGATGAACATTCTAATTATATACTGAGTAGATTCCCAATAGTGCTGTGAACATAGGTGAACATTCTAATTATATACTGAGTAGATTCCCAATAGTGCTGTGAACATAGGTGAACATTGTAATTATATACTGAGTAGATTCCCAATAGTGCTGTGAACATAGATGAACATTCTAATTATATACTGAGTAGATTCCCAATAGTGCTGTGAACATAGGTGAACATTCTAATTATATACTGAGTAGATTCCCAATAGTGCTGTGAACATAGATGAACATTCTAATTATATACTGAGTAGATTCCCAATAGTGCTGTGAACATAGATGAACATTCTAATTATATACTGAGTAGATTCCCAATAGTGCTGTGAACATAGATGAACATTCTAATTATATACTGAGTAGATTCCCAATAGTGCTGTGAACATAGGTGAACATTCTAATTATATACTGAGTAGATTCCCAATAGTGCTGTGAACATAGATGAACATTCTAATTATATACTGAGTAGATTCCCAATAGTGCTGTGAACATAGATGAACATTCTAATTATATACTGAGTAGATTCCCAATAGTGCTGTGAACATAGATGAACATTCTAATTATATACTGAGTAGATTCCCAATAGTGCTGTGAACATAGATGAACATTCTAATTATATACTGAGTAGATTCCCAATAGTGCTGTGAACATAGGTGAACATTCTAATGATATACTGAGTAGATTCCCAATAGTGCTGTGAACATAGATGAACATTCTAATTATATACTGAGTAGATTCCCAATAGTGCTGTGAACATAGGTGAACATTCTAATGATATACTGAGTAGATTCCCAATAGTGCTGTGAACATAGATGAACACTCTAATTTTGCCATACATAAATTCCCAATTTGGGTTGTGAACGTACATGATCTCCCCATACTTACACTGCACAGACTCTCAAGGATATTCATAAAGACATATATTTGTGTTCAACAGCAACAATGTCTCAGTCGGAACCAGAGGTCAAGCAAGCAGCCAGCACCAAGCCTTTACTCAACAAGACTCAGATTATCGGCGATGACGTCATGACAATTGTTCACATTTTCCTCAACATTACGCTCCCAACTATCATCTCGATGCTGGGAATCGTCACCAACTCCATCAACATGGCCGTCTTCCTCAAGCTTGGCCTCAAAGACAGCATGAGCGTTGGTCTTTTCACCCTGTCCTTGACTGACTTTCTTGTCACGGTTGTGCGTCTTTCCAGCTGTGTTTGTTACATTATAAATCACTTTCACCCATCCAGCGTCGTCGATCTTTGGCATTTGGGCTATTTTGTGTTTGGCTGGGCAGATAGTATTATTTATGAGGTTTCGTGTTGGACTACTGCCATGGTATCAGTTGAACGGTGTCTCTGTGTTGTCTCCCCATTTGAAGTCAAGCAAATATTCACAAGATCTCGATGCTTGATCGTCATAATAACTAACTACGTCATCAATATTTCTATTCGATTACCCATGTACTTTACCGACAAATTTGAGCACAAAGAAAGTGACGTATTGTTGTTTAATGAAACGTGTGCTGGAACGTCCATTCGAGTAATTGAAGAGGTGATCAAGCAAGACGTGAGTTTATTTGAGCTCATTCTGGACTTAACAGCAAGTGTGGGTCTAGCACTTTTGTCTCAAATAATAGTAATTGTATCAGCGGTGTGGATGGGTTATTCCTTAGAAGCGTCCTCGAAATGTCGAGTAAATTCCTCAGTGACCGAGCCTCGTTTATCCTCATCAAAGTCCGATTCGACATTGTCCAATCGCGAAAAGCGACTCGTGAAAGTTGTCCTTTTACTGGCGATAACATTTACAGTTTGTAACATGCCCAAGTTTGTAACGATAACTGTGTACTACACCTTACCAGGCATGTCCGCCTGGCAGCAGAAGAACCTTAGCACTACTTTGTGGGCCATGACGTCTACATTTTACTGCCTTGGCTGCTGTCTAAGCTTCTTTGTGTATCTAATTTTGAATACCAGTTACAGACGAGCACTTTGTCAACTCTTAACGACATGTTAAAAGGTATGTGTATGCGAGTCAAAAATCACGAAAATAAATAAAAATGAGACCACAATCATGAGAATGAATGCAGTTGGCAATAACCACGTAGTTTTTGCAAGAAATACCTCTACAAGATGTAAAATCTGACATAGATCTAGGTAATAATATAGGAAAAGGAGTAACAGAGTACGAAACTAAAATAAGTATACGAAAGACAAGGGAAGCCTTCTTTCCACTAGGAAACAAATGGAAATCCAAAGAAATGTGGTTCAATACATACTCAACTCTAGCTTGACATCAGTCCTGGCGAAATCTGGAGAACAACAAAAATGGCAGTCACTGAGATGCAGACTCTCATACATAATTTTACACATAATGAAAGGATTGAAATGGCGGGACAAAATCAATAATATAGAACTATGGGAAAGTATGAGACATCTACCAGCGGACATAGATAAGACAATGGCGCTGGGTAGGAAACACATTGCGGGTGCCAACTGAGCGTATCATACGACAAGGTCTTTTTGGAATTCCTAGAAGAGGAAACAAAGGGGAAGGCCAAAATAAAAAGATGCTGGAGAAGATATGAAAAGATCTTAAAAGAATGGAATTAAACAGGAAGGTCTGGGAAGTTTTTTTGTTGGAGACCTTTGCTTTGTAGGGAGTTGAGCAGAGGAGGAATGTTACAACGACGCTTTTTTATTGATGTGATCTTTTGTTGGGTATCTTTTATTTGGCTTATCTTACGTCAGAAATAATGATCTGTATTGATTTATCACTTGCTTTGAATATGTTTATAATGAGATTGGTTAAGTGGTTTGTTGGTTGATTGGTGTTTATTGATTTGTTGGTTAGTTAATCGGCTCATGGTCGGGTTGAATGTCCTTGACAGAACGGCTGAACTTATCACAGCCCAACTGAGAGAATCTAGGTCAGATCTCCCGCTTCTATTGTCAAGTTCAAGGTCTCTCTTTAATGCCTCGAAATCAACTTCTTTTTTATCTGTCTTTTGTCTTCCTAGAATAATGCTTTCGATTATTATTTACATGACAATATCTTACAATGACAATATCTTACAGTGACAATATCTTACAATGACAATATCTTACAATGACAATATCTTACAGTGACAATATCTTACAATGACAATATCTTACAGTGACAATATCTCACAGTGACAATATCTTACAATGACAATATCTCACAGTGACAATATCTTACAGTGACAATATCTTACAATGACAATATCTTACAGTGACATATCTCACAGTGACAATATCTTACAGTGACAATATCTCACAGTGACAATATCTTACAGTGACAATATCTTACAGTGACAATATCTTACAATGACAATATCTTACAGTGACAATATCTTACAGTGACAATATCTTACAATGACAATATCTTACAGTGACAATATCTCACAGTGACAATATCTTACAGTGACAATATCTTACAATGACAATATCTTACAGTGACAATATCTTACAGTGACAATATCTTACAATGACAATATCTTACAATGACAATATCTTACAGTGACAATATCTTACAGTGACAATATCTTACAATGACAATATCTTACAGTGACAATATCTCACAGTGACAATATCTTACAGTGACAATATCTTACAGTGACAATATCTTACAGTGACATATCTTACAGTGACAATATCTTACAGTGACAATATCTCACAGTGACAATATCTTACAGTGACAATATCTTACAGTGACAATATCTCACAATGACAATATCTTACAGTGACAATATCTCACAGTGACAATATCTTACAGTGACAATATCTTACAGTGACAATATCTTACAGTGACAATATCTCACAGTGACAATATCTTACAGTGACAATATCTCACAGTGACAATATCTTACAATGACAATATCTTACAGTGACAATATCTTACAGTGACAATATCTTACAATGACAATATCTTACAATGACTCAAAGAGCCATAAACAAACGCTATGAAAACGCCAGATTAAGAGGAAGACCGAGAAAGAGATTGATAAAGGGAATACTAGAGTCACTAGGATGGATAACACCTGAAGAGGCCAACAGAAGAGCAAAGAATCGCAGATTGTATCTCCCCTCGACGCCAAGGGCAATGGAGGAAGGATAGAAGAAGATTATTATTCTTTCCAGCCGCTATGTCATTTGTATTCCTAGAATCATACCCTCGATTATTATTCTTTCCAGCCCGCTATGTCTTTGTATTCCTAGAATCATGCCTTCGATTATGATTCTTTCCAGCCCGCTATGTCATTTGTATTCCTAGAATCATGCCTTCGATTATTATTCTTTCCACCCGCTATGTCTTTTGTATTCCTAGAATCATACCCTCGATTATTATTCTTTCCAGCCCGCTATGTCATTTGTGTTCTAGAATCATACCTTCGATTATTATTCTTCCAGCCCGCTATGTCATTTGTGTTCCTAGAATCATACCTTCGATTATTATTCTTTCCAGCCCGCTATGTCATTTGTATTCCTAGAATCATACCCTCGATTATTATTCTTTCCAGCCCGCTATGTCATTTGTATTCCTAGAATCATGCCTTCGATTATTATTCTTTCCACCCGCTATGTCTTTTGTATTCCTAGAATCATACCCTCGATTATTATTCTTTCCAGCCCGCTATGTCATTTGTGTTCCTAGAATCATACCTTCGATTATTATTCTTTCCAGCCCGCTATGTCATTTGTATTCCTAGAATCATACCCTCGATTATTATTCTTTCCAGCCCGCTATGTCATTTGTATTCCTAGAATCATGCCTTCGATATTATTCTTTCCAGCCCGCTATGTCATTTGTCTTCCTAGAATCATACCCTCGATTATTGTTCTTTCCAGCCCGCTATGTCATTTGTCTTCCTAGATCATACCCTCGATTATTGTTCTTTCCAGCCCGCTATGTCATTTGTATTCCTAGAATCATATTCTCGATTATTGTTCTTTTCAGCCCGCTATGTCATTTGTATTCTAGAATCATGCCTTCGATTATTATTCTTCAGCTCGCTATGTCTTTTGTATTCCTAGAATCATACCCTCGATTATTATTCTTTCCAGCCCGCTATGTCATTTGTATTCTAGAATCATCCTTCGATTATTATTCTTTCCAGCCCGCTATGTCATTTGTATTCCTAGAATTATACCCTCGATTTTATTCTTTCCAGATCGCTATGTCATTTGTATTCCTAGAATCATACCCTCGATTATTATTCTTTCCAGCCCGCTATGTCATTTGTATTCCTAGAATCATGCTTTCGATTATTATTCTTTCCATCGCTATGTCTTTTGTATTCCTAGAATCATACCCTCGATTATTATTCTTTCCAGCCCGCTATGTCATTTGTATTCCTAGAATCATACCTCGATTATTATTCTTTCCAGCCCGCTATGTCATTTGTATTCCTAGAATCATACCTCGATTATTATTCTTTCCAGCCCGCTATGTCATTTGTATTCCTAGAATCATACCTTCGATTATTATTCTTTCCAGCCCGCTATGTCATTTGTATTCCTAGAATCATGCCTTCGATTATTATTCTTTCCAGCCCGCTATGTCATTGTATTCCTAGAATCATACCCTCGATTATTATTCTTTCCAGCCCGCTATGTCATTTGTATTCCTAGAATCATACCTTGATTATTATTCTTTCTAGCCCGCTATGTCATTTGTCTTCCTAGAATCATACCCTCGATTATTATTCTTTCTAGCCCGCTATGTCATTTGTCTTCCTAGAATCATACCTTCGATTATTATTCTTTCCAGCCCGCTATGTCATTTTATTCCTAGAATCATACCCTTGATTATTATTCTTTCTAGCCCGCTATGTCATTTGTATTCCTAGAATCATACCCTTGATTATTATTCTTTCTAGCCGACTATGTCATTTGTATTCCTAGAATCATACCCTTGATTATTATTCTTTCTAGCCCGCTATGTCATTTGTATTCCGAGAATCATACCTTGATTATTATTCTTTCTAGCCCACTATGTCATTTGTATTCCTAGAATCATACCCTTGATTATTATTCTTTCCAGCCCGCTAAGTCTTTTGACATGGTAAAAGTATTTTAATTTCCCCTGTAAAATCTGTTTATAAGCCAGTTCTTTCCAATGTTCACCTATTTTAATGCGTCGTCATTTCTCTTTAATACGTCGTCATTTCTCTTTTAATACGTCCGTCATTTCTCTTTTAATACGTCCGTCATTTCTCATTTAATACGTCAACATTTCTCTTTTAATACGTCGTCAGTTATCTTTTAATACGTCCGTCATTTATCTTTTAATACGCCCCTCATTTCTCTTTTAATACGTCCGTTATTTCTCATTTAATACGTCGTCATTTCTTTTTAATACGTCCGTCATTTGTCTTTTAATGCGTCTGTCATTTCTCTTTTAATACGTCGGCATTTCTCTTTTAATACGTCCGTCATTTCTCTTTTAATACGTCCGTAATTTCTCTTTTAATGCGTCGTCATTTCTCTTTCAATACGTCGTCATTTCTCTTTTAATACATCGTCATTTCTCTTTTAATACGCCGGCATTTCTCTTTTAATACGTCGTCATTTCTCTTTAATACGTCTGTCATTTCTCTTTTAATACGTCCGTCATTTCTCTTTTAATACGTCATCATTTCTCTTTTAATACGTCGTCATTTCTCTTTTAATACGTCCGTCATTTATCTTTCAATACGTCCGTCATTTATCTTTTAATACGCCCCTGTTTTCTCTTTTAATACGTCGTCATTTCTCTTTTAATACGTCGTCTTTTCTCTTTTAATACGTAGTCATTTCTCTTTTAATACGTCCGTCATTTCTCTTTTAATACGTCCGTCATTTCTCTTTTAATACGTCGTCATTTCTCCTTTAATACGTCGTCATTTCTCCTTTAATACGTCGTCATTTCTCTTTTAATACGTCGTCATTTCTCTTTTAATACGTCCGCCATTTCTCTTTTAATACGTCGTCATTTCTCTTTTAATACGTCCGTCATTTCTCTTTTAATACGTCCGTCATTTCTCTTTTAATACGTCCGTCATTTCTCTTTTAATACGTCCGTCATTTCTCTTTTAATACGTCCGTCATTTCTCTTTTAATACGTCCGTCATTTCTCATTTAATACGTCATCATTTCTCTTTTAATACGTCGTCAGTTATCTTTTAATACGTCCGTCATTTATCTTTTAATACGCCCCTCATTTCTCTTTTAATACGTCCGTTATTTCTCATTTAATACGTCGTCATTTCTCTTTTAATACGTCCGTCATTTGTCTTTTAATGCGTCTGTCATTTCTCTTTTAATACGTCGGCATTTCTCTTTTAATACGTCCGTCATTTCTCTTTTAATACGTCCGTAATTTCTCTTTTAATGCGTCGTCATTTCTCTTTCAATACGTCGTCATTTCTCTTTTAATACGTCGTCATTTCTCTTTTAATACGCCGGCATTTTTCTTTTAATACGTCGTCATTTCTCTTTTAATACGTCTGTCATTTCTCTTTTAATACGTCCGTCATTTCTCTTTTAATACGTCATCATTTCTCTTTAATACGTCGTCATTTCTCTTTTAATACGTCCGTCATTTATCTTTCAATACGTCCGTCATTTATCTTTTAATACGCCCCTGTTTTCTCTTTTAATACGTCGTCATTTCTCTTTTAATACGTCGTCTTTTCTCTTTTAATACGTAGTCATTTCTCTTTTAATACGTCCGTCATTTCTCTTTTAATACGTCCGTCATTTCTCTTTTAATACGTCGTCATTTCTCCTTTAATACGTCGTCATTTCTCCTTTAATACGTCGTCATTTCTCTTTTAATACGTCGTCATTTCTCTTTTAATACGTCCGTCATTTCTCTTTTAATACGTCGTAATTTCTCTTTTAATACGTCCGTCATTTCTCTTTTAATACGTCCGTCATTTCTCTTTTAATACGTCCGTCATTTCTCTTTTAATACGTCCGTCATTTCTCTATTACATTATCTCAGGTAACTTAAGGATTTTTCTGTAATATTTTATTTCGAAAGAACCAATTTCCATCATTATTATTTGCGAGATTGCTCATGATTCACTATGTGGCTATGCACTCAATAGTTTTAATTTCAATGCCTTGTTGGTATTGTGCCTTTTTTAATGGCATTTAATTGTTGTGCTCCTATTGCGAATCTTTTTTTTATCTCCTTCTTGCAGTCTCCAGTTACTACAGATCCCATATATTCAAAGTTTTGTTACAATTCTGTTTTCTTCGTTGCGGATGGTGATTCGTTAGATGACTAGTGGAGAAATAATCCTATAAACATTGTGTGTGTAACAGCTGTACGAATACAAGGCAAACTAAATAACAAAACGTTCTCTTTGTAGTCTTCATATAGGCTTTATGTTCCAAACGTTGTGTTACTTAGTTCTGTCCTTTACTCGTACAAGGTAGCTCCGGTAGCACAGCGGTTAGTGAGTTGGCCTACTAAGAACAATAGGCTGGGTTTGATCCTGATCGACGGCTTCCAGGTTAACCCAGCCTTAGATGAGTACACGATTTTGGGGCGGAAAGAAAAGCGGTATGGGCGTGATACTGACCACTTTCTTCTTCTTCTTCTACCTTTCAGCTCCCTGTGGAGCATAGGTCTTCAACAAACACGTTCCAAGTCGTTCTGTTTCTTGCCATTCTTTTAAGACCATTCCTTGTCTTCCCCATCATCTTCATCTCTGCGTCTATCTGTCTTCTCCAAGAATTCCTTGTCTTCCTCTTTGTCTTTTCCCCTGGGGATTCCAAAAAAGGCCAAAGTTGTGTAATACTCTCAGTTGGCTTCCGCAGCGTGTGTCCTATCCAGCGCCATCGCCTTCGCTGTATCTCCACTGGTATATGACTGGTACATTTCCATAATTCTATGTTAGTGACTTTGTCTTGCCATTTCCATCCTTTTATTCTGCGTTAAAAAAAAAAAAGTAAAGTACCCCCGTCACGCCAAGTGGCGTTTAGGGAATATGGTATTAGTGACCATATATTTTACAGACCTTCGGCACATGATTTTTGGGGTAATGTGGTCGGTATTACGCCCGTGCCGCTTCACTTTCCCTGAAAAAAATCAGGTACCCTTTAAGGCAGAGTGAAGCCATCGGTTGGGATCGAACCCTACCTCTTATCCTTTGTAGTCCAGTTCACTAACCACTGAGCAATCGCGGCTCGCTTTTATTATGCGTAATGCATCCATTTTATTTGGTTATTGCCAAATGCATTAATTCTCATAATGTTGGTCTTATCTCTATTAATTTTCAGTCCTAGCTGTTGTGATCTTTCATCAAGTATGCTAAGTTTATCCTGCATCTGTTGATGGCTGTGTGATAGGAGAGCTATGTCATCAGCAAAGTCTAAATCATCAAGTTGCTTGGTCAGTGACCACTGGATTCCATTTCTGTTGTTTTGAGTTATTTTCATAATCCAATCTATGGCCAGTAGAAAGAGAAATTGAGACAGAAGGCATCCCTGCCTTACTCCTGTTCTTATTTCAAATGCTTCTGTAAGCTGCCCTTCATGCACACTACACTTCATTCCTTCATACATTGTTTTTATCAGGTTAATAAACTTTATGGGGATTCCGTAATGACTAGGCAACTTCCAAAGCATTCCTCTGTCTAAACTATCAAATGCCTTTTCGTAATCTATGAATCCAATATAAAGTGGGGACTGTAGTTCTAAACTTTGTTCAACTATTATACGTAGAGTAGTTATTTGATCAACACATGATCTGTTCTTCCTAAAACCTGCTTGTTCATCTCTCAAATGTTTCTCTATGGCCTCTTTTAGTCTCTCCAGAATGATTCTGCTTAATATTCTTCCTGGCACTGATAATATCATAATTCCCCTATAATTTGTGCAATCCTGTAAACTTCCTTTCTTTGGTAGTTTGATCATATTACCTTCTTTCCATTCTTCGGGTATTTCTTCCCTCTCCCAAATTGTATCTAATAGATTATGTAACATCTTGGTAGAGGTGTTAATATCTGCTTTGATGGCTTCCGAAGGAATTTCATCTGGTCCTGTGGCTTTACCATTTTTTAATAGCTTCATGGCTTTCATAATTTCTTCTTTGCTTGGTTTCCACAGTTAGCGAGTAACTCTTCTTCTGCTGGTAGTATATCTGGAGGATTATTTGAGCCGGGTCTTTTCAAAAGTTCTTCAAACTGCTCTTTCCATCCCTCCATTTGTTCCCTTATATTACTAAGCAGATTTCCTTTCTTATCTTTAATAAAGACATTGATCTGTTTGTATTTTCCACTTAATTTCTTTGTGCTGTTGTACAGTTCTTTCATATTCCCTTTATTTGCTGCTTCTTCTGCCTCTTTAGCTAGATCATCTATATATTTCCTCTTATCCCTTTTAATGCATCTTCTCACTTCTTTGTTCACCTCTGTGTAAGCTTCCTGTGTCTTGATTTTATTACTTTTCGTTTTGCTTTTATTTATGTCTGCTTTCTTGTTATTTCTTTCTTTAATTTTACCCAGGGTCTCTGCTGTCATCCATGCCTTATTCTGGCGTTCTCCGTCCCAGCGTTTCTTCGCATGTCTCTTTCCATATATCCTTTACCTGTTTCCAGTGATCTTCTATATTTATTGTATTTTCTTATTGTTGGTGGACTTGGTAACTGTTTGATATTGTGAGTACGAATTTATCATTAATTCCTTGTTCTTTAAGAAACCCTACATTGAAATACCTTCTACCCTTATTCGTTGTAGTATATCTTTTTAGTTGAAGCTTAAGTTTGGCTATCAGAAGATGATTATCTGAAGCTACATCTGCCCCTCTATATACTTTTACATCCTGTAAGGATGACTTAAACTTATTATTAATACATATGTGATCAATTTGATTTTCCGTTCTATGATCTGGTGACACCCATGTAGCTTTGTGTATTCTTTTATGTTGGAATATTGTTCCTCCTAGGTTCACTTGATTAAGGGCACATAAATTCACAAATATCCCTCCATTCTCGTTTATATCTCCAAGTCCATGTTTTCCCATAACCTCTTCGAAGCCTCTGTTGTCTGATCCTACCTTAGCATTTAGGTCTCCCATCAAGATTATAATATCCTTGGCTCGTCTTGCATCCATCTGACATTGCAACTGTTTATAGAATTTATCTTTAACTAAATCATCTTTATCGTTGGTTGGTGCATAACATTAGATTTTGTGTCATTTTATTTGGTTTTTTGTTTTAAACGTTGCTATCATTAATCTTGGCCCTACTGCTTCCCATTCTATTAGTGTCTTCTGTGCATTCCTTGATAACATTATAGCTACCCCTTCACTATGTTGTGCTCCAGATTCCTAGTGTCCTGAAGATAAAATCATCTCGCCTGTATTTAGTTTTATTCTTTCCGTTCCTAGCCATCTTTTTCGCACATTCCGAGAATATCTATTTTGTAATTTCTCATTTCTGCTGGTACCTCTGCAGCTTTTCTTTGTTCGTTTAGGGTACGTACATTCCAGTTGCCAATTCTGGAGGATTTCCTGGTAAACAAAAGATGAGTCGGCAACCCGGACTCCTTACGGCTTTCTCCGGCTTTCGTCGTACGTCTATTAGACATCATCATCGTCATCATCATCATCATCGGGTGCCGTCTCCGCAACGAAAGTTGGTTACCATGGATCGCCATTCCAATCTGTTTCTTGCTTTGATGGTGCAGGTTGTTTGTCATTGATTGACTTGTCCATCTTTTGATATTACTCGTCCATGTTAGTCTTGGTCTGCCTCTGCCTCTTTTACCTTGTATTTTTCCTTCCAATATTACTTTTAGTAGGCTGTTGTGTCTTTTAACATGCCCGAAACATGTCATTTGTCTTGTTCTAATTGTGTTTAGTAGTTCTCTTTTTATTTTTAGTTGTTTTAAACTCTTTTAGACAGAGAGCCTTTATCTTTCCTGGATGGCGGATTTACTGTTATTCTTTTCTTTGACTTGTTCATGTTTGTGAAGTTTTTTCAGCCTTTTTTTTTACAGTTTGGGATAGCCAGTCCCAGTCCCATGCCCAAACCTCCTTTCTCGCCTCTTACGGATTTGCCTGGTAGGGTACAGCTCCACTATTCTTTACTCCCCATTCGGTCCCCGGCAGCGCACGGGCGACTGACCACTTTACCCCAAGAATAATGTGCCGAAGTTCTGTACAAAATATAGACACTATCACCATATTCACTGTAAAGCCCGTGCGACTCCTCATTCTCTTTTCTTCCTCTTCACATCTGCTACATACAATGTTTTCTAGTATGTGATTATGTATCCCTTACTCCTACCGGCTGACTCACACGATTATATCATTATGTTATTGTATGGTTTGTTCCCACTTAATTAGATCGTTCTTTAATTGGTTAGTTGATCCACTGGTTTGTCTGTTTTGTTTTATTTTTTTTATTTTGGGTGGCTACCTGGCTGAGAGCCTAGTCGGTTGGTTGGCTGGCTGGTTGAATAGTTGTCTCATTGATTAATTATTTGGTTTTTCTCTTAGGTTCCTAACTACGTTATTAACTTCTCGCAGCCTGTGAACTACCATCTTTTAATCATGTGCCATGAAGTAATGGTATTAAATTTAAAAGCTTCTTGTTCCGTGTACGACGTTAAATTTGTATATTTCTTGCCATTTTGTTTCGTGTAGGACATTATTTTTTTTCTATTTGTTGTTTTATTTTGTTCAGGGCATTCAGTGCCTATATTCGTTGTTCTTGTTTTTTTTTCGTTTAGGACTATATTTTACAGTATCCCACAAAACATAATTTTTTCCCCACTAGAGATTTCCGGTGATTTTATGTGAGCAATGTATTGTGAAGACAATGTAAAAAGTAAAGTACCCACGAAGTGGCGTATAGGGAAGTGACCATACAGACCTACACATGATATGTGAATCACACACAGTGGGCAGACATAAATTATATATCACAGCTTTTTATCGCTGGTTTTTAGTAGTTGCATTCTCCGTTATATTATCATTATGAGGCACATATAAGTTGTTTTGAAAAAGGTTATATCCTAAATTAAAAACAAAAAACATTTGTGTTAGAAGCGTTTTACTGCACACAAATTATAATAATTTTGAGCTCAATTTTGTGTAGATCAACTTCCCCAAATCTTACTGTAACTAAAACAATCTTTCACAGACCTGGCTGTAAGTAAAAAATCTTCCACAGACCTGGCTGTAACTAAAACAATCTTCCACAGACTGGCAGTAACTAAAACAATATTTCACAGACCTGACTGTGAACTAAAACAATCTTCCACCACAGACCTGGCTGTAACTAAAACAATCTTCCACAGACCTGGCTGTAACTAAAACAATATTTCACAGACCTGACTGTGAACTAAAACAATCTTCCACCACAGACCTGGCTGTAACTAAAACAATCTTCCACAGACCTGGCTGTAACTAAAACAATCTTCACAGACCTGACTGTGACTAAAAAATCTTTCACAGACCTGGCTCTAAACTAAACAATCTTTCACAGACCTGGCTGTAACTAAAACAATCTTCCACCACAGACCTGGCTGTAACTAAAACAAACTTCCACAGACCTGGCTGTAACTAAAACAATCTTCCACAGACCTGGCTGTAACTAAAACAATATTTCACAGACCTGGCTGTAACTAAAACATCTTTCACAGACCTGGCTCTAAACTAAAACAATCTTTCACAGACCTGGCTGTAACTAAAACAATCTTCCACCACAGACCTGGCTGTAACTAAAACAATCTTCCACCACAGACCTGGCTGTAACTAAAACAATCTTTCACAGACCTGACTGTGAACTAAAACAATCTTTCACAGACCTGCTCTAAACTAACAATCTTTCACAGACCTGGCTGTAACTAAAACATCTTCCACACAGACCTGGTTGTAACCTAAAACAATCTTCCACAGACCTGGCTGTAACTAAAACAATCTTTCACAGACCTGACTGTGAACTAAAACAATCTTTCACCAGACCTGGCTGTAACTAAAACAATCTTTCACAGACCTGACTGTGAACTAAAACAATCTTCCACCACAACCTGGCTGTAACTAAAACAATCTTCACCACAGACCTGGCTGTAACTAAAACAATCTTCACAGACCTGACTGTGAACTAAAACAATCTTTCACAGACCTGGCTCTAAACTAAAACAATCTTTCACAGACCTGCTGTAACTAAACAATCTTCCACACAGACCTGGTTGTAACCTAAAACAATCTTCCACAGACCTGGCTGTAACTAACAAACTTCCACAGACCTGGCTGTAACTAAAACAATCTTCACAGACCTGACTGTGAACTAAAACAATCTTTCACACAGACCTGGCTGTAACTAAAAAATCTTTCACCACAGACCTGGCTGTAACTAAAACAATCTTTCACAGACCTGACTGTGAACTAAAACAATCTTCCACCACAGACCTGGCTGTAACTAAAACAATCTCCACCACAGACCTGGCTGTAACTAAAACAATCTTTCACAGACCTGACTGTGAACTAAAACAATCTTTCACCACAGACCTGGCTCTAAACTAAAACAATCTTTCACAGACCTGGCTGTAACTAAAACAATCTTCCACACAGACCTGGCTGTCTAAAACAATCTTCACAGACCTGGCTGTAAACTAAAACAATCTTCCACAGACCTGGCTGTAAACTAAAACAATCTTCCAGACCTGGCTGTAAACTAAAATAATCTTTCACAGACCTGGCTGTAAACTAAAACAATCTTTCACAGACCTCGCGGTAAACTAAAATAATCTTTCACAGACCTGGCTGAAACTAAAACAATCTTTCACAGACCTCGCGGTAAACAAAACAATCTTTCACAGACCTGGCTGTAAACTAAAACAATCTTCCACAGACCTGGCTGTAACTAAATAATCTTCACAGACCTGGCTGTAACTAAAACAATCTTTCACAGACCTCGCGGTAAACTAAAATAATCTTTCACAGCCTCGCGGTAAACTAAAATAATCTTTCACAGACCTGGCTGTAAACTAAAATAATCTTTCACAGACTCGCGGTAAACTAAAACAATCTTCCACAGACCTCGCGGTAACTAAAATAATCTTTCACAGACCTGGCTGTAAACTAAAACATCTTTCAAGACCTCGCGGTAACTAAAAAATCTTTCACAGACCTGGCTGTAAACTAAAACAATCTTCACAGACCTGCGGTAAACTAAAACAATCTTTCACAACCTCGCGTAAACTAAAACAATCTTTCACAGACCTCGCGGTAACTAAATAATCTTTCACAGACCTGGCTGAAACTAAAACAATCTTCACAGACCTCAAACTAAAACAATCTTCACAGACCTCGCGGTAAACTAAAAATCTTTCACAGACCTCGCGGTAAACTAAATCTTTCACAGACCTCGCGGTAAACTAAAACAATCTTTCACAGACCTCGCGTAACTAAAATAATCTTTCACAGACCTGGCTGTAAACTAAAACAATCTTTCACAGACCTCGCGGTAAACTAAAATAATCTTTCACAGACCTGCGGTAAACTAAAATAATCTTCACAGACCTCGCGGTAAACTAAAACAATCTTTCACAGACCTGGCTGTAAACTAAAACAATCTTTCACAGACCTCGCGGTAAACTAAAACAATCTTTCACAGACCTCGAAACTAAAACAATCTTCACAGACCTCGCGGTAAACTAAAACAATCTTTCACAGACCTCGCTGTAAACTAAAACAATCTTTCACAGACCTCGCTGTAAACTAAAACAATCTTCACAGACTCGCGGTAAACTAAAACAATCTTTCACAGACCTGGCTGTAAACTAAAACAATCTTTCACAGACCTGGCTGTAAACTAAAACAATCTTTCACAGACCTCGCTGTAAACTAAAACAATCTTTCACAGACCTCGCGGTAAACTAAAATAATCTTCACAGACCTGGCTGTAAACTAAAACAATCTTTCACAGACCTCGCGTAAACTAAAACTTTCACAGACCTGGCTGTAAACTAAAACAATCTTTCACAGACCTCGCGGTAAACTAAAATAATCTTCCCCGTGCATGACTGGAACTATTGCGTATATGTTTGTGTGAGTGTTTGTGTGTATGTGCGTGTGTATATGTGTTACCTTTAAGTACGGGGTGACAGCAAAAAAGACATTTTAACTCTGCAACCAAGAATTTCCCCCTCCCGACTTTATACACAGAGACATATTAAACATATACATGTAAACAACATATTTCTGTCATAACATAGAAAGAATTCAAGAATATAGCTATCTTGGACATGTTATAACAATGGATGGGAAATGAAAGATAGAAATAAACAAACTAAGAACAGGAATTTAAAAAAATAGTAAAGTACCCCCGTCACGCCAAGTGGCGTATCGGAATATGATGTTAGTGACCATAAATTTTACAGACCCTCGGCACATGATTTTTGGGGTAATGTGGTTGGTATTGCGCCCGTACCGCTTTACTTTCCCATAAAAAAAATTCCGGTACCCATGTAAGGCTGGGTGAACTGGAGGCCGTCGGTTGGGATCTAACCCTACCTCTGTAGTCCAGTTCACTAACCACTGAGCTATCGCGGCTTCCAAGAACGGGAATGACAAAACGGAATTTTAATAACATGAAGATATACACATATCAAAGAAATTCACCCCAAAAGTAAAACTGCGAATTGTAAAATGTTAAATCTAGTCAACATTCTTATATGGCGCAGAAACATGGACATTAAATAAGGAAACCGATATGAAAATCGAAGAATTTAAATATTGGATTTGTAGAAAAATGGAGAGAATTGGGTGGAATGAAGAGAGGACAAACTCTCCGTGAAGTTCTATCCGTGAAGTTCTGAATCAGCTGAAAATGACAAAAGAACTACTGAACACAATTCGAACATGATAACTAAAATTGTTGGAATATATGAAGGAACACAATATCCTACAAAAAGGCATTTTGAAGAGGATAAAATTGACTAGAGGAAAAATGAAAAAAAATTTTTTTTTTAATTGTATAGTTAAAGCTTTACATAATTAATGGACAACACAAATTTAAACGACGTTTCGGCTCAATAGACCTTCAGCAGGAAAACAAATAAACATACACAAAAATGTAAGTAAATAAATTAGCCCTACATAGCTAACTAATAATGAGGTATCTAAAACAAAATGATTTGGAGCTAGAATGAGAAATAAAAATGAAAATGTCTTCTCTGCGTATTGTGCTGTGGCCAGAATGAAAATGAAAGAGGGCTAGTCCGCGCAGGATACCCGTATGGTTGATCAGCTAATGAGAAGTCCAAAACACAAGTGGAAGGGTTTTGTTAATATGTGGGGGGGGGGGGGTGATATTGAATCATCATCAAGTATCGGTGCTGCTGACGTAGGCGATCATGTCTCTCCACAACTTTCGATGTCGACATTTATTTATCATGTTTGTTGTTGACATACTGCCAAGCCATTCTCTTAAGCTGTCTGCTATCTTTTTTCTTTGCTTCCCTATAGCTCATTTTCCCTCAATTTTCCCAGTTTTTACAATATATTTCAGCTGTTCCCTTCTCATTACATGACCAAAAATTGATGATTGTTTCTTCCTAATATTGGAAATTAGCTCTCTTTTTGCTTCGGTCTCTTTCAGAACGTTTTCGTTACTCCTCTTACCTGTCCATCCTTAAATGGACTGATAACATAGAAGAATGTATAGATGTACTTTTGACAACTTGCACTATCAAGGCAAGAGACATGGTAACCAATGTTCGATCTGAAGACGGCGCCCAATAAAGGAATTTCTCTCCTAACAGGACTAAGCATAGCCATCTATAGATTTACAAAGGCCTACGGGCTGGCAGGAAAACCTCTCACTAGCTTAACCTTTTCAGCATTGTGAGCAGGGACCGTTGTGGGTAGAGTGACGTCACCCGTCTACAGCTCCTATAGCTGATAACGTCACGCAATTTGGAGGGTTTTCCTGTTTAATTTTCTGCCCGCAGGCATCTCGAGAAAGTCTTAAGAGAATCATGGCCCACGGACACGAACTCGGTAACAAAGCATGGAAGCCTAGGTGTAGGTTGGTTAGGTTTTTGCTGATAAATTTGCCCGGCAGCGACCAAATTTATGGCTTACTCATTTCTATTTTAACTGCCAAGGGTTTTCATCGAGCGCGAGTGCACACGGGATCTCCTGTTTATTGCCGCTATTTGAAAGGGCCAGACATAAGATCTCACTACCCAGAGATCAGGGGAAGGTAGCGTCACAAAGAAACCACGGAGTAATATACGAGACTGTGCCCGGACAGCGCTGGAAGGATGTTAGATATGTGAAAGCATATGACGGATGTTAGATGTATGACAGCACTGGAAGGATGTTAGATGTATGTCAGCATTGGAAGGATGTTAGATGAATGACAGTCCTGGAAGGGTGTTAGATGTATGACATCACTGGGTGGATGTCAGATATGTGACATCACTGGAAGGGTGTTAGATGTATGACATCACTGGAAGGATAATAGATATGTGACATCTCTGGAAGGATATTAGATATGTGACATCTCTGGAAGGATATTAGATATGTGACATCTCTGGAAGGATATTAGATATGTGACATCACTGGATGGATATTAGATATGTGACATCTCTCTAAGGATATTAGAGATGTGACATCACTGGAAGGATATTAGATATGTGACATCTCTGGAAGGATATTAGATATGTGACATCACTGGAAGGATATTAGATATGTGACATCTCTGGAAGGATAATGGATATGTGAAAGTATGTGAAGGATGTTAGATGTATGACATCATTGGAAGTATGTTAGATATGTGAAAGCATATGAAGGATGTTAGATGTATGACATCACTGGAAGGATGTTAGATGTATGACAGCATTGGAAGGATGTTAGATGTATGACAGCATTGGAAGATGTTAGATGTATGCCATTACTGGAAGGATGTTAGATATGTGAAAGCATATGACGGATGTTAGATGTATGACAGTCCTGGAATATTGTTAGATGTATGTCAGCATTGGAAGGATATTAGATGAATGACAGTCCTGGAAGGATGTTAGATGTATGACATCACTGGATGGATGTTAGATATGTGACATCACTGGAAGGGTGTTAGATGTATGACATCACTGGAAGGATAATAGATATGTGACATCTCTGGAATGATATTAAATATGTGACATCTCTGGAAGGATATTAGATATGTGACATCTCTGGAAGGATATTAGATATGTGACATCTCTGGAAGGATATTAGATATGTGACATCACTGGAAGGATATTAGATATGTGACATCTCTCTAAGGATATTAGAGATGTGACATCACTGGAAGGATAATAGATATGTGACATCTCTGGAAGGATATTAGATATGTGACATCACTGGAAGGATATTAGATATGTGACATCTCTGGAAGGATATTAGATATGTGACATCTCTGGAAGGATATTAGATATGTGACATCTCTGGAAGGATATTAGATATGTGACATCTCTGAAAGGATATTAGGTATGTGACATCTCTGGAAGAATATTAGATATGTGACATCTCTGGAAGGATATTAGAGATGTGACATCACTGGAAGGATATTAGATATGCGACATTTCTGGAAGAATATTAGATATGTGACATCTCTGGAAGGATATTAGATATGTGAAAGCATATGAAGGATGTTAGATGTATGACAGCATTGGAAGGATGTTAGATGAATGACAGTCCTGGAAGGATGTTAGATGTATGACAACATTGAAAGATTGTTACATGTATGATAGCATTGGAAGGATGTTAGATGTATGACAGTACTGGAAGGATTTCTTGACATTGGAGAGCACACTAACCAACCAGTTATCGAGGTTCCAAAATGTAGAGGCAGGTAAACAAAACAAAAAACATACAAAGAGCAGTCACAAGATGGGTGACAAGGAAAACAAGAATAAACATATCTGTCACGTAGATGGCAGAGGTAATGTAAGTGTGCATCTATTTCAAGGTCATCGGTAAATCTATTGATTTTGTGGTCAGCATCACGCCCTGTCGTCATATTTTTGTCGTCCCTAGTAAAATCTGTAAAAATCGTTTACATCCTTTAAAAAAAAAAATCCAGAATGTAACATTTTAGTCACGCACTGGTTTGGCAATTAGCTCTCGCTATTATTGATTAATGTAGTCTTGATTTTGGCACCTAAGACAGGCGCATAGGTGTTCAATTATTCATAACAGGTGGCGCAAAATGGGTATACTGTTGATTAGCCCTGTCTCACTCCCAATTCCTGGTGATTCCTGCAACTCTTCATTTGCTTTGTCGCCCAGTAATGAAAAGCTGTTGACAGATTCTACTTTCTTATCATGTTCTATATCCTATATAAAATATGCATGCCATTTATTAGTGATATCACTACTGTGGAATCTTAACCAAAACAGTAGGTTTGTCCATGTCGTAATGGGCTTGTTCTGTATGATTACAGTAGACTCGTGGAGTCACCAAAAACACTAGGTTCGCACAAGTCGACAAAATATTCTCACAAGTCGTCAGAAATTCAAACAAGTCGTCAAAGATTCATACAAGTCGACAAAAGATTCATACAAGTCCTCATAGAATCATAGAAATCGTCAAAGATTCAAGAAAAGTGAAAATGAAAACTCCATCACGACCAGTGCCATTTAGGGAACATAGTGTTAGTGCCAATATTTTTTCTGGCAATTAATTTTTTTAGAACGAGTCTCCAGTACCCAGAATGCTGAGCGAAACAAATACCTCTCGTTGGGGCTCAAACGGAATATATTGTCCTCAGTAGACCAGTCTACTATAGCTCGTTTCAAATCATGTGCCCAACTTCAAAACGCTATTACTCAGTAACCGTTTGTTAAAAACTGTTGAAATTTTCCAAATGTTATTAGAATGCAAAAGACCCTTTAAATGTATATTTAACAAATATCTTGCAGCTGCAGTTTTCTTAAGCGGCGAATTTCTTTGATGTTTGTCAAAATTGTAAATTGTGAACCCCTAAATAATAGAAATTACCGTAGTTGCTGGTCTGTGATTAATTTTCACTAGGTAAAGGCGTGGCCGTAATGGGGAAATAACTATCTATGAGATAAGATAGGAGAAAGATACACCTTATATGAATTTTTGTTCTACAGTTCAAAGATATCTGCAGTCTGAGCATTCTATAAGCGATTCCTGCTGATCATGTTCTTCTCAGTGTCTTGTCAAGTTGTAATTGGATTCGAAATATCCTCAAGTAATAGACCATGTCATTACTGAAGTATTAGTGGTTGAGCGATTTCTCTGTTTGGAATTCGCCATTCTATACAAGTGACATTGAATGCGTAAGATATGCCAGCTAGTAGGGTTGATAGTACATTTGAGGATAACTGGATAAGACAAAACACCAGGAGAATTATTGTCTTCTCAGTTCGAGGACGGACGATAATATCAAGGTATACCTGTATGTCCAATTTTCATAGTTGTGTGGTCCTGAAAAGGACCGTTGTTGAACTAATTTAAGGTAATATAGGGGCCAACATTGTGGGGGCTATATACTTTCATTCTGAATCAGACGAGTCTAAAAGATTAATAACTGTTTGGGGTTGAACATTCCACAAACCATCATTTTTCCAATATCCTCTTCCTGTTTTAAGACGTGGTCTTCACATTTAGCCGAATAATCTTTGTCTATATTTAATAAAGCGAGATTAGCAAGAGTCTTTACATCGCATATTTTGAATGTTGTATTTTCATCTGCCACTTGTCCTTTTAATTTTGCCCAGATTAGTTCTATTAGATTTAAATGAGCATGGTAAGGTGGCAACCTCAAACTTATATGACCGTGCTCTTGGATAATCTTATCTATTTGAAAAATCTTTGTCCTTTGTTTTTGCTTTGCTAGAGATAGTAATTCAGGTTTTAAGTACATGTTATTAAATTGTATGTGCTCCTTTGTGAGCCATATCTTAATAGCATCTTTTGTACTGGATGACGTCGGGACTTTATCTTCAAGTGCAACAATGTTGTGGTACGCTGCATTGTCTATTATTAGGCAAGATGGTCGATCTAGTGATGGGAGAACAGAATTTTCAATCCAATGTCTAAATATGTGACCATTATCTCAGAGTGATAATCCCGATTGTCTATGGATTTTGAAAGAAAAATGAGCTCTGCATTCTGTATTAGTCCATGTTGTCGACTACCTGCATGCGCAATTATCAAGCGCTGTCCTTTGCTGCTAGGTATTAATCTCTTAATCTTTCCATCTGATGACTGCCATTCCCTTTGGTTAGTGTGGTGAGCATTGATCCATGTTTCATCCAAGTACACAATATCATAACCTTGCTTGCGCACCTCTTTTACTTCACGTAAGTACTTACTTGCTTCTCATGACTATTATATGTGGCTTCTCACAGATGATGTTTCGTCCATTGGAATACTTTCTGAATGTAAAGCCTGCAGCTCTCACATTCCTCCATAATGTAGACTTTGATATTTCAATACTGTTGTTCTTTTTAGCGATACTTTTAATTTTCTTATTGTAACAGTTTCATTCATACCCAACATTTTGTGAATTTCACTTCTAATAAGTTCACTGTCGAAATTATCCAACATTTTTGCTCTTCCTTGTGATTTGTATATTTTGAATATTGACGGTCACGTGCTTGAATCCAGCGATTAAATGACCGTTTAGATAAATCCAAAATGTGTCTTGTCCTATTCTCATGGTTTTCTAAAGAATGAAATAATCTTCCTCGTTTAGCCTCTTTGCAAAAATAGTCATACATTTTTATTGCGATGTTTTGTAAACTGCAGAATTTCATTTTAAGACTCATGATAAATGTTACCGTTCCACGTACTCGCCGCTGAATGAACGGAAATGGAACACACAATTTGTCGTGTTTTTTACAAGTGTCTAATTATGTCAAAAACCCACGTTGAAAGCGTGCAAACACGTCAATTTGACCGTGTATGGATTTTTATCGCTATTTTTAACTTAAAATACTGAAAACATTAAGTTTTGACTACATCAATGGGTCGTTATAAATTTATATAAATCAAATAAGCAACAATAATAACCAAATGTTTTTTTTTAATGAAATTAATTCCCTGTTGGGTTCTAATCATTATAACTTTGCATGCCAATTCTGAACAATTACAAAAAGCGGTTAAAAAGATATCGATTTTAAAAGTTGGGCACGAGTTATGAAACGGACTATAGTCATACTAGTCACTGCTTGTCGTTTCTTCTTAGGTTGATCTCGTCTAAATGTGCCCATTGTCGCCAACACGGTCACTAATGTCTCAGCATCATCAATGAAATTAATTAACTGTATTTCGGTTCCCCTCCACAGGTTTGGATTTGGGGACAGCAGGCGACCCCTGCAGGAGTCGGCAGTACTTGTAGAAGAGATTGCACACCAGCAGATGGCAGCAATGGTACATTGTCTTGTTTGTGGTGCCGTTCTATATGGTTGTCCGTGTCGCCTTTATATGTGGTTGTTTGTGGTGCCATTAGATATGGTTATTTGTGGTGCCATTAGATATGGTTGTCCGTGTCGCCATTATATGTGCTTGTTTGTGGTGCCATTAGATATGGTTATTTGTGGTGCCATTAGATATGGTTGTCCGTGTCGCCATTATATGTGCTTGTTTGTGGTGCCATTAGATATGGCTATTTGTGGTGCCGTTCTATATGGTTGTCCGTGTCGCCATTATATATGCTTGTTTGTGGTGCCATTAGATATGGTTATTTGTGGTGCCATTCTATGTTGTTATTTGTGGTGCCATTAGCTATGGTGCCGCGATAGCTCAGTGGTTAGTGAACTGGACTACAAAGGACAAGGGGGTAGGGTTCGATCCCAACCGACGGCCTCCGGGTTCACCCAGCCTTTAATGGGTACCGGATTTTTTCTGGGAAAGTGAAGCGGCATGGGCGTAATACCGACCACATTACCCCAAAAATCATGTGCTGAAGGTCTGTAAAATGTATGGTCACTAACACCATATTTCCTATACGCCACTTGGTGTGACGGGGGTTCTTTACTTTACTTTTTATTAGCTATGGTTATTTGTGTGTGCTATGGTTATTTGTGGTGTCATTAGCTATGGTTATTTATGGTGTTATTTATGGTGCCATTCTATATAGTTGTCTCTGGTGCTAATATGTATGGTTATTTGTACTACCATTCTATGTGGTTTTTGTGGTGCAATTATATATGGTTATTTATGATGCCATTCTGTATCGTTATTTGTGGTGTCAGTATATATGGTTATTTGTGTTGTCATTCTATATGGTTTTTTTTTGTGATGCCGTTCCATGTGGTTATTTGTGGTGCTGTTCTATGTGGTTATTTGTGGTGCCGTTCTATGTGGTTATTTGTGGTGCCGTTCTATGTAGTTATTTAATGTGCCGTTCTATGTGGTTATTTGTGATGCCATTCTATTTGGTTCTTTGTAGTGCCAACGAGTGTGGTTATTGGTGATGTCTTTGTGTATGGTTATTGGTGATGTCATAATTTGTGGTTATTTGTGATGTCTTTGTGCGTGGTTATTGGTGATGTCATAGTGTGTGGCTATTGGTGATGTCATAGTGTGTGGTTATTGGTGATGCCATAGTGTGTGGTTATTGCTGATGTCATTGTATATGGTTATTTGTGTACCCATTATGTGTGGTTATTTGTGGTGCGATTGTGTGATTAGTCATGCTATTCAATATATACTTATTCGAGATTCCCGTTTCACAGAGAAACATAAAATTGACGAAGTGCAAAGAAAACGCTTGTCATAAAGGACTGAATAATCAACATTAGCAATACCAACTCTGATCATGTCCCACGTGTAAACAATTAGTAAACAGTAGTTCAATTAATTAATGAGCGTCTAAATATGCGTAGACTCCTTAAGTGATGAGTTCTTCAAACATGTGTACTAAAGTAAACAGCCAGTGGTGGGGAGTGTTAGACACTCCAAGGTATGGTGACAGCTTTACAAAGAAGGAACACAACACAATACTGACGTTACGGCCTATGGCCTTCTTCAGAATACAGGGACAACGGCAACAAACGATGAAGCACAATTATCTATAGCTACATGTTAGCTGATCCGGTGAATGGAGAGGTGGACAGAAAAGAAGAGAAGAAAGTAGGATATTGAAATAAGAAAGGAGGCTACATGAGGGGAGGTAGAATGAGAGTCAAGATGTGTAGAATAGAAAGATATGAAAAATGAGGAAGAGATAGAAATGTCAGTATTGTGTTGTGCTCCTTCTTTGTAAAGCTGTCACCATACCTTGAAGTGTCTAACACTCCCCACCACTGGCTTTTTGCTACCAGCTTTACAGCAGCATTACAATTATTTGCCTGATCCCTACTAAAGTAAAGGTTCCTTCCACGCCATGCTAGGTGTATGGAAAATATGGTGTTATTGACAATATTTTCTATGACCTCGACATATTTTTGGTGATATGGTCAGTATTACGCCAGACAGTCTTTATTTCCCAGAATCATCTCTGGTACCCATTTTTAGAGGTTGGGTGAACCCTGGAGCCTTGTCGATCCGAAAACAAAAAATCCACCACTTCTGGGAATTAAACCCAGACCCGTCTGATAAGGAAGCGAGCACACTAATCACTCAGCCACCGAGGCTCCAAAAATGTGTAGATCTGTTAGTTAAGGAGCTAGTAAGCTTGTTTGGCGTTCGCCAGCTTTCACCTCTGGCGAAGTCCATGTGCACGGTGGTTCCTCGCCGCACAGGCAGATAATTCATGTACTCATTGAATTTTTCCGTCGATGAGTAATTGACGTTTCTAGTCGAGACTCTCTGCTGAGACCAGGGGTGGTTGCCGCAGAGAAATCATAAATAAATATCCCAGCTGATGCAGCCGAGTTTTGAACTCGCAACCTCTCTGTCTCGAGACTGGCGTCTTGCCTCGTGACCAACTAGTCTCACTATAAATCTGTTAATTAAGGATTTTATAGAAAGTGTATATATATATATATATATATATATATATATATATATATATATATATATATATATATATATATATTAAGGAATGTAGAAAGTAGATATGTTAATTAAGGAGCTTGTAGAAAGTTTATAGATCTGTTAATTAAGGAACTTGTAGAAAGTGTGTAGATATGTTAATTAGGAACTTGTAGAAAGTGTAGACATGTTAATTAGGAACTTGTAGAAAGTTTATAGATCTGTTAATTAAGGAACTTGTAGAAAGTTTATAGATCTGTTAATTAAGGAACTTGTAGAAAGTTTGTAGATCTGTTAATTAAGAAACTTGTAGAAAGTCTGTAGACATGTTAATTAAGGAGCTTGTAGAAAGTTCGTAGACATGTTAATTAAGGAGCTTGTAGAAAGTCTGTAGACATGTTAATTAAGGAGCTTGTAGAAAGTCTGTAGACATGTTAATTAAGGAGCTTGTAGAAAGTCTGTAGACATGTTAATTAAGGAGCTTGTAGAAAGTCTGTAGACATGTTAATTAAGGAGCTTGTAGAAAGTCTGTAGACATGTTAATTAAGGAGCTTGTAGAAAGTCTGTAGACATGTTAATTAAGGAGCTTGTAGAAAGTCTGTAGACATGTTAATTAAGGAGCTTGTAGAAAGTCTGTAGACATGTTAATTAAGGAGCTTGTAGAAAGTCTGTAGACATGTTAATTAAGGAGCTTGTAGAAAGTCTGTAGACATGTTAATTAAGGAGCTTGTAGAAAGTCTGTAGACATGTTAATTAAGGAGCTTGTAGAAAGTTTGTGGACTGTTAATTAAGGAGCTTATAGAAAGTTTGTGGACTGTTAATTAAGGAGCTTATAGAAAGTTTGTGGACTGTTAATTAATGAGCTTATAGAAAGTTTGTGAACTTGTTAATTAAGGAGCTACTATCAGTTTGTAGAGCCTATAATCAGTGAGATTCACAAAAATGTGTAAACCTCTTACGTAATGAGTCTGTTCTTGTTTCTTATTCCTAAGATTGAGCAAGCCTCGGAAGTGGCAGCAAGCAGGGGAGACAAGAACATTGGGATTGAGGATATATTGTTTCTGCTTAGGAAAGATAAGGTCAGCCTGGATACAATCTTACAAAAGTTGCATAATCTTGTAGTGTGGATCTATCTATCTATCTATTTATTGTCATTTCGAGCCGAAGTCGGCACAATATCGAAGTTTCGGCACAATAGGACAGAACCACAATCTCAAAAAACAGAAACCTTGCGTGCCAAAGTGGCACATATTGTAGAGATCACTGCTTCCAAAACCTATGGCTCTGTTTCCATAAGAACACTTTTTACAATGACAGCTTGTCAAGCCATCGATCAACCTCCTTAGTCACCTCTTACGACATGCCTGGAAGGTCACAGTGTCACTATTCTTTACTTCCCTCATAATGAGGCCCCGGTAACACACAGGAGGGATATATCTATTGTAATAATAAAATACAATAATAATGTTATATATCTATCTATTGACCTTTCGAGCCGTAACCGGCCCATAGGGCGTAGACCAAGATACACCTTCTCCTATATGAATTTTTGTTCTAGCAGTTTTCTTTTAAAGATATTTTATCAAATCTCGCCATCTGTCTCTGTTCTGTGCAAGCAGTTCTATCTCATTGAGGGAGCCGATTCCTGCTGCTCTTGCCTCTCTCATCAATGTTCTTCTCAGTGTCTCCCTGGGTCTTCCTCTTTTCTTTTACCTGTTGTTTCCCATATGAGGGCTTGCTTTGCTATTCGATTATTATCTCTTCTCATCACATGTCCAACGTATGACCATCGTCTTTTCTTTATTACTGAAGATATTAGTGGTTGATTGGCGATTTCTCTAATTTCCTCGTTTGTTTTGAATTCGTTCCATTCTATACCAAGTATTTTCCTTAGACATTTATTTTCGAATGCGTTCAACTTTGTTTCTATATCTCTTGTTGTTTTCCAGCTTTCACACGCATACGTAAGGGTTGATAGTACATTTGATTTGAATAGCCTAAGTTTTGTGTTTGTGCTAATGAGTTTGATTTCCACAACTTTTCAAGGCTTCTGAAAGACATTGCTGCTTTAGCCAGTCTGATTCTAATTTCTTTGCTCGTATCCCTTCTCGATCAATGTGACTTCCAAGATAGATAAAGTGATCGATCTCTTCTACTGGTTTGTTTTCCATGTATATTTTGTCACTTGTTGGAATTAAACTTTTCATGACTTTAGTCTTTTCATGATTGACCTCAAGCCCAATTTTGCTGGCTATTGATGATAGTTCATTTGTGTTTTCCTGCATCGTTTTTATCTGACTGCTGATGAGAACTATGTCATCAGCAAAGTCGAGGTCCTCCAAATGGTCTCCTTGTATCCATTCGATGCCTTTATTACCAGTGCAGCATTTCTTCATTATGAAGTCCATAACAATTCCAAATAACAAGGGCGATAAAATACATCCTTGTTTAACCCCAGTTTCTATTGGGAAACATTCGCTCAGTCCTTCCTCTGTTCGAACTGCACATGTGTAACCATCATACATGTCTTTGATAATATTTATGATTTTTGATGGTAAGCCATATTGCTTCAGAATTTTCCACAAAGAATCTCTATGAATACTATCAAATGCTTTTTTGAAGTCGATGAAGTTAAGTACAAAAGGTTTTTGCTTTTCAATGTGTTCCTCCAATATAAGTCGTAGAGTGAAAATGTGGTCAAGACAGCTTCTCCCTTTTCTAAACCCAGCCTGTTCTTCACGCATTACTGTATCTATTGAATCCTTTATTCTATTTAGGGTGATTTTACAGAATAACTTTGAGGCAACTGACAAAAGTGTCACGCCTCTCCAGTTGTTACAATCTCTAAGATTGCCCTTTTTTGGGATCTTAACAATGATTCCTTTTTTCCATTTATGAGGCGTCTTCTCTGTTTTCCAAATGATGTTGAACATTTTTTGGAGATGTATTAAATTATGGCTATCAATTGCCTTGAGGATCTCAGCTGTTAACTTATCCTCTCCAGCAGCCTTGTTATTGGTCATTAGCTTTAAGGTGGTTTCTATTTCACTCAAGGTGAAGTCATCTAAATTTACATCTAATTCTGCTGCTGGTGTTTCAGCTTCAAAATCTATTAAACTGTGAGGTAGTGGACGGTTAAGAATTTCTTTGAAGTGTTCCGCCCAACGGGCTTTTATGTCTGCGCTTGTTGTTAGCATTAATCCAGATTTGTCTAGAATTGGTGTTCCACTGGATGTATAGGTGTTTGTCAGCATCTTTTGTACAGTATAAAGAGTTCTGCTGTCTCCTGTAATTGCAGCTGTCTCTGCTTTCTCTGCCAAGTTGTCTATATAAGCTCTTGTATCTCTTCTTGCCGAACTTTTCACTTTGTTGTCTAATTCTTTGTATGTTGCTTTTGCCAGAACCTTTCCAAGATCTGTCTTTACATTAGTCATGGCTCTCTTCGCTTCTCTTCTTTCTTTGATGTATTTCCCATGTGGTGTCTGAGATCCAAGCTCGTTTTTCCATTTTCTTCAGTCCAGCACTTGCTTCTGCTGCTGTCATTAGTATTTTGCTCTGTGAGTCCCACATTTCATTGATATCTAAGTCTATTTCACCAAGTGCTGGATAACAATTACTTAGCTCTATGTTAAACTTTTCCTTTATGGCTTCATCTTTCAGTTTATGACTATCAATTTTATGTGTAATTGACCTCTTCTGTTGGTTTCTAAATTTTAATCTTATTTCCCCACTGCACAGGTTGTGGTCACTATTAACATCAGCACCTCTGTATGCTCTTACATCTATTAATGATGATCTGAATTGTTGTTTAATACATAGGTGGTCAATTTGATTTGATGTTCTATCATCAGGAGATATCCATGTTGTTTTGTGGATATTTTTGTGTGGAAATAATGTCCCACCTATAACTAAATTTTCTATTAAACATAATTCTATTAATCTTTCTCCATTCTGACTTGTTGTATTACAGCCTTCTCTCCCCATCACATGTTCCACTCCTGCGTTATCTTGTCCTACTTTGGCGTTGAAGTCTCCCATTACAATTAAAAGATCGTGTTTTGGTATTTTGTTTATAAGTTGTTGCAGTTGGTTATAAAAATCATCCTTAACTTCATCATCAGCTTCGTTAGTAGGCGCATAACATTGAATAATTGAAAGTCTTCCATGTTTTGTTTTGTATCGTGTTCGTATCAGACGGCTATTTACCGGTTCCCATTCTAATAAACTTCTTGCAGCTTTGTCTGTCATCATTATGCCTACTCCTTCACGGTGTTTTCCATCTTCCCTTCCAGAAAAAAACTACTATTTTATTATCAATAGATCTCCTACCTGTTCCAGGCCAGCGCATTTCGCTTAATCCTAAAATATCTAGATCGCATCTGTCCATCTCGCTCGCGACCTGTGCATGTTTCGTCGGAGCGGCCATTGTTCGCACATTCCAGAATCCTATTTTTGTTGTTGTTTTAGGGCCGAAAAAACTATCACTACTATCTACTGCTAATTTACACATTCT
Source organism: Megaustenia siamemsis (assembly GCA_032433765.1). Classification (NCBI taxonomy): domain Eukaryota; kingdom Metazoa; phylum Mollusca; class Gastropoda; order Stylommatophora; family Ariophantidae; genus Megaustenia; species Megaustenia siamemsis. The sequence continues at coordinate 29,950,495 of JAVIAB010000047.1, forward strand.
GTATCAGGTCTACGTTTCATTAACAACATCGTTTTTACGATAGCGGCTTGTTAAACCTCTGATCAACGGTTCTATACCAAGCCGGAGAAAAATAATTCCTCCATTTTGGAAACAACGGATATGTTATATATATATATATATATATATATATATATATATATATATATATATAGTGTGTGTGTACCAGAACAGTATGCGTGATTAGGATGAGCATTTTGTTGCTAGAACTGGGGTGTAGTAGGTATGGGAATGCCCACCTGCAGAGACACCAATCTGTTGAGAAAAGCTTGGAATAACCCCTGCCATAGAATATATAAAGAAACAACAAATAAAATGGTTTGGCCACCTGACAAGGCAGAAAGATCATAACATAACGAGCCTTCAATGAACGTTGCGAGAACACCATACCCAGGGGACGACCACGAAAATGATGGATTGACAGAATATTACAAACACTAGGAAACATAACAGCAGCAGAGGTGGACAGAAGAGCAAAAGACCACAAATTATATCTTCCCTTGCCGCAGAAAGGCAAATGACGAAGGAAAGAAGAAGAAGAAAAAAATGTAGAAAGAACCCCGTTGTGCCAAGTGGCGTATAGGGAATATGGTGGTAATGACCATAATTTTTATAGACCTTCGGCACATGATTTGTGGGGTAATGTGGTCGGTATTACGCCCGTGCCACTTTACTTTCCTAGAAAAAATCCAGTACTCATTTTAAGGCTGGGTGAACCTGGAATCTGTCAGTCAGTATCAAACCCGACCCCTTGTCCTTTGTAGTCCAGTTCACTAACCACTGATCTATAGCGGTTCATTAATTACCATGCCTGCTGACATTGGTGATCATGTCTCTCCATAACTCTACTCTCTACAGCTATCTACCAGTTCAACTGATTAATTCCTACCATGCAACTCGTTTTAGTTTGGTTTCCTGTCACTTTGTTTTCCCTAACTTTTCTACCCTCAGTTATAATATTCTAGCTTTTCTCTTTACACCAAAGAAGTATGATTATTTCCTCTTTTATTATGTACTCGTACTTGTTACATTTTTTTTAGGTGCCCATAGTTTTCTCAAAAATGGTAAAAGCACATTTCTATAGCTTCAATATTCTGTTTCTATAGTCACATTGTTCAGTATTAATTGCCTTTTGTCAGGATTGCTCTATATAACGCGGAAGAACACATTTTATTTACAACCATCGCTGAAGATAAATGGTAAAAATCTGTATAACTTCTTAGAATGCATCCTTTTCTGCAGCTATTCTATACTTTACCTTCTGTTGTACATCAACCATCTAAAGTTATTTCATTCCTTGCTACTTGAATTCATTGAGGAAAAATTGAATTGAATTTTGAATACCTGTCATTCCACTGTTCTATTCTTTCTCCTTCGAGTTTGCACACTGACCCCGGTTTGAACCCTTCCACACATACGATTGTCCCCGTATGGACGTGCACATGCATGTATGTGTCCATAGGCACGGGTATTGGTATATATATGTATACGCATATACATGCATGTATATGTGCTCTTGCTTGTATGCATACACATGTATGTGTGTGTATATGTATGTGTATGTTGATATGTATTAGTATGTGCACTTCTTCTTGCACGTGTACATATGTATACACGCATCTGTGTGTGTGTATACATGTATTTATGGGCCCTTAGATACTTTCAGATATTGCCTGTGCCTTTGTAGTCGACGTACCTAGATAGCGTTCCCCCCACTCGTGTATTTTTAGAACCCTTCACCTCTGACCACAGGGTATAAATTACAGCTACACCCGTGAGAAATTCCTTTCATAGCCTGACCACTGTCCACGACACACAGGGAAGTCAACATATTTCGATTATTTTGTTTTTGATGTTTCATTACTAGTTAGCTATGTAGGATTAGTTTTATTTATTCACATATCTGTGTGTGTATGTGTTTGTTTGTTCCTGCTGAAGGCCTATTGGGCCGAAACGTCGTTCGAATCTGTGTCGTCTATTAATCACGTAAAGCTTCTAACATACCATTTTTTTTTTTCAATTTTTCCTCGAATTCAGCTTTACTGCAGCTTCGCATTTTTATGCATTCATTTGCATTTCTTTGCCTTAACCCCTTGAATTCATTGACTTGTATTATTACTGTCCAATTTACGTTAAATCTTTTGAAAACATTTCTATATCCAGAGCTTGTATTTCTTTCTGCAACACTGTTGTAAGTGTCGATATTTATAAAAATATAGAATTACAAAATTACAATATTTACATTAAAATACAATCTTAATAAATAACCCCTCGATGCTGAAAGGCAAATGAGGAAAGAAAGAAGAAGAAGAAGAAGAAATAACTTTTTTAAAGTGAATACCAATAATCAAAAACAGCTAACCTTTTAGTATTTAAAGAAAATATGCTTTTTAATGAAACAAATATCTTTAACCATTATAAAACAAAATAATTCAATTTTTCTAAACAGTCTATTTATTTTCGGCTATTATACACTAAAACCAGCAATTACGAAATCAGATCTGACCATATATGTTACACTTGAACTTACTCTTAAGTTAGTTACTCATCGGATTATCCTCATCGCACATTGAACAACAGTCCATAACTACTCACTTAGATCTCCTGCCCAGCAAGACCCACAATGTGAAATGATAAACTGGTTCACAAGACCTCCCCTCTTCTGCTCGTAGCTCTCCTGCATCTAGGCAACATCCCTCCTAAAACGAAACTCCGAGAGATGCACCAGAGAATGCGAACAAAACTCCATTGTTTCATCCTTCATTATAAATGTAGTTAAGTAACGTAAGTAGTATGAGCTACCAAAGGGTAGTATAATATATGGCCCTTTTCATCTTGTCAGACAGTCTCATGGAGGCTATTGTGTATTTTTTTGAGGTTTTGTTTTTGTCGAAAAGCTTCTCTTGTGCTAATTCTACCAATGTTTGACAAACACACACGGCCACATAATGAAGAAGCCAGGCCCACTGATCCACAGAGTTTTCCATCCTTTTTCATGAGTCTTTCCTCTTCTAAAGTAGAATAATCTATCTATCTATCTATTGTCCTTTCGAGCCAAGGACGGCACATAGAGCAGAACCACAATCTCAAAACAGAAACCTTGCATGCCAAAATGCCACATATTGCAGAGATCACTGCTCTAAAATATATGGTGCTGTTTCCATAACAATACTTTTTACAATGGCAGCTTGTCAAGCCTTCGATCAACCTCCTTAGTTGCCTCTTACGACATGCCTGGAATGTCACAATGTCAGTATTCTTTACTTCCCTCATAATGAGGCCCGGTAACACACAGGAAGAAGTAGTATAATACAAGTACATTAATAAACTAGATGCTTTTGGAACAACATTTTTTAAGGAATTTACTTTGTATCGAATGAAACTAATTTAAGACAAGTGCAGAAAAAGGTAAGAAATGGCCATGCAGCATCCTCTTCTATAATCATGAGGAGAAGAAAGTGAGCACTTGTTGGCTGTGAGGAGAAGATATAATCAGAGAATCTCAAAGTAAATGCTCAAATGGGAAACAACAGGAGGAAAAAAAAGTTGAACTGAAGAGACACTTAGAAGAACACTGTCAAGAGAGGCAAAGATAACATACATCAGCTACAGTTACCTTTCTTTGTTTGGGAGATGTGTTAGTAATTTGGATGATTCCACTGGCACGGGCGGTTGAGCAATTATGGATTTTAATTCGTTTGCAGTGATACCGAGGCCTTCCATAACCAATACATCAGCTCCTTTACTGATATTGAGGAATTCATCCAGAACAGTGAATCATGGCAAGGCGCACTGTGAGCCCTGTGTGACAGCATTGGAAGGATGTTAGATGTATGACAGCACTGGAAGGATGTTAGATGTATGACAGCACTGGGAAGATGTTAGATGTATGACAGCACTGGAAGGATGTTATATGTATGACAGCATTAGAAGGATGTAAGATGTATAACAGCACTGGAAGGATGTTAGATGTATGACAGCATTGGAAGGATGTTAGATGTATGACAGCACTGGAAGGATGTCAGATGTTTAACACATCAAGTCTATGACAGAAACTGTAGCTTCATCCACAATGCATTGCTGCATAAATCTACAGAACAAGATAATATTAGACAAGAAAATAATTCATTTCTTTTATTTTTTTTCATGTGGAATAAACAGATCAAGCTCAAGAGGCTGTTGAAATTCTTTGAAGTCAGAGATTTGAAGAATGTTATCAAAAGTACTATGGTTACGTCAGAGAATGTTACTGCTAAAACTGACATTACCATTGGTAAGCATTTAAAAAAATATATTTATAAGATTTTGAAAATGTAATAAAAATATGACTTTAAAATTATTTAATTTAAAATTATTAATTTAATTTAAAATATTTTAAAACTATATATAGTTATATATTACAATCAGAGAAATGGCAAAACATCCAAAAGTATAATCAATAAACAAAAGAAGGTAGTGATATGTTGGCCAATGTCATGAGAAGAGACAACAATAGAATCTCAAAGCAAGCCCTCAAATGGGAACCAGAGGGTAAAAGAAAGAGACAGACCTTGAGGTATACTAAAAAGAACATTGAGGTGACTGGCAACAACAGCAGCTTCCTTGTTGATGTTGATGAGAGGCTCTTCCTGAACAGGGATGTATGGCAAGATACAATGTGAATACTGCAAGGTCTGATACTTGATAGCAGGGATTGTCATACATGGAGAGTCTAGAGTTTCTGCCCTATGTGCTGTCTGTGGCTCAAAAAGACAATAGATACATAGATGTTTTACTAATAAAGGGAGTTCATCTCAGCAGAGTTGGTGACCCATCAGCTCAACAAGACCTGCCCTCAGTCTCCCAGTTGATCTCCTTAGTAACAAGCAGTCTACATAAAAACAGCAGGCTGGATAACTGTAGTGAGGACTACCAACGGTGGTGGTATCTGTTGATATAGAAGATCTAATGTTGTACCACCTCTAGGCAGGACAATTTCAAACTTCTCCAAAAGAAAGCTATTACAGCCCACTACTTCACCATCTTGAACCTAAGAGCCTACAGCTCAGTGTCAACTCATGACACCCGACATCATCATATAGAACTAATATATTGACTCATTTATCAGAGGTCTGGTCAGCTTCACGTCAGACTACCCTAATTTCCCAGAACCAATTTCTAGTTCCTATTTTCAATTTCCTATTCTGGTTCAAGACGGAGATTTGTTTTTTTCTTCATCTTACTATGGATTGTGGCCTCATAAGCTGCTATCATGAATTATCTATTGTTATTGAAACAGAGCAAGACAAATGACATTTTTTGGTCATGTTAAAAGACATAACAGTCTTATAAAAGTGATATTAGAGGGGAAAATACAAGGTAAAAGAGGCAGAGGCAGACCAAGAATAACATGGACTCGTAACATCAAAAGATGGACAAGTCAGCCTATGACAATCTGCACCATCTAAGCAAGAGACAGAGTGGAATGGCGCTCCATGGTAGCCAACCTTCGATGCGGAGAAGGCACCCAATGATGATGATGATGATTGAAACAGAAATATTGACTCCATGAGAGAAATGACAAATTCTATTCAGAAATACAAGAAATGACAAATTCTATTCAGAAATACAAGAAATGACAAATTCTATTCAGAAATACAAGAAATGACAAATTCTATTCAGAAATACAAGAAATGACAAATTCTATTCAGAAATACAAGAAATGACAAATTCTTTTCAGAAATACAAGAAATGACAAATTCTATTCAGATATACAAGAAATGACAAAGCATCCAAAAATATCATCTATAGCCAAGAGAAGAAGGTGGACATATTGTAATGGATTTGTAAGTATAAGTAGGTGGATAACCAAGGCAGGAAGATAATTTTAAATCAGAAATCATGGAGAGTTATTTTGTGAATTAGCTATAGGAAAACAAATGGATGTTCAGACATGCTAGGAAAAGTTTATCTCATGAAAGGTGTGCTTCTCAGAAAAATCAGGGAAGAAGGAGATATAAGCTTTTTGTTTTCACAGGTAGACAAGAATGGGACTCCAGCAGCTGAAAGGGGAGTGACAGAATGAGTATGAATGAATGAAGATCAGCTGAAAGGTTAAGATGTCATCAGAAAAGAAGTCCAGCCTTTAGACTTAGAAGGCAGTCTTTAGAGATCCCTCTAGCCTTATATAAAATGTCTGCAATTCTTTGTTACTTATCCTTACATAGCCCAGTTTTATTAACATCTTGCTGGCTTTCCTTCCAGTATCAATACAAGAAAAGCAAGCCTTAGACTCCAGGATGATGAGCAAAAGCAGACAGATCTGCTATGACTTTCTTTCAGCAATAGACCAGACAGGTAAAGCAATGACTTATGGTAAAGTGACAAGTGTTGTATGTCAGTCATTAACTTCATTGGCTTCAGCTTTACCTTTTATTAATTAGTTGAAAGAAATGTGCAGTCTTGCAGTTGCTCTAAACTTGTTTTAAGTATCGGAAACTATCACTGTCTTCTAAGAATAAAAAACTATCACTATCTTCTAAGAATCAGGAACTATCACTATCTTCTAAGAATAAAAAAACTATCACTATCTTCTAAGAATCAGGAACTATCACTATCATCTAAGAATCAGAAACTATCACTATCTTCTAAGAATAAGGAACTATAACTATCTTCTAAGAATCAGGAACTATCACTATCTTCTAAGAATAAAAAACTATCACTATCTTCTAAGAATAAAAAACTATCACTATTTTCTAAGAATCAGAAACGATCTCTACCATCTAAGAATCAGAAACTATCACTGTCTTCTAAGAATAAGGAACTATCACTATCTTCTAAGAATCAGGAACTATCACTATCTTCTAAGAATAAAAAACTATCACTATCTTCTAAGAATAAAAAACGATCACTATCTTCTAAGAATAAAAAACTATCACTATCTTCTAAGAATAAAAAACTATCACTATCTTCTAAGAATCAGAAACGATCTCTACCATCTAAGAATCAGAAACTATCACTCATCATCATCATCATCATGTGCCATACCGGTTGGCGTGGGCGATCATGTCCTTCCACAATCTTCTATCTAGTGCATCGTATCATTTCTGTTGTTGACTGTTTTCCATGCCATGACACCGAGCTATCCAGTATTTTCTCTCTTTCCCGTCCACGATCTCTCTTTCCTTTTATTTTGCCAGTTGTAACCATGTATTCCAATTTTCCTCTTCTGATGATGTGCCAGAAAAATGTTGATTGCTTCTTTCTGATGTTTTTTAAGTTCCCTTTTTGTGTTGGCCTCTTTGAAAATTTCCTCATTGGTCTTTTTAGCTGTCCAGGGAACTTTCAACATTCTTCTGAGAAATCTCATCACTGTGGCCTCTAATCATCTCTTCATTTGTTTAACTACTGTCCATGATTCGCTTCCATAGGTCAGAATTGGTTCTTTATAGCACCGATGAACTCTCTTTCTCATTTCTATTGACATAAATTTGTTGCATAAAATATTTTTCATTTTCTGAAATGCTATTTTGGCCTGAGCTATTCTGCTTTTTATTTCTGTGGTGCATCTTCCATCTGATGTTATTATTGTGTCCAAGTATTTCAAACGTTGCACTTGTTTCAGATTTGTCTTGTTTATTTTTATGCTGCATGATGGCGATGATTGTTTCTTCGATTTAACCATTACTTCTGTTTTCAACTATCACTATCTTCTAAGAGTAAAAAACTATCACTATCTTCTAAGAATCAAAAACTATCACTATTTTCTAAGAATTAAGAACACAACTATTCTGCCATTCAAGGGAAGTGCAAGTTCCTAAGTGAGACAACTACTGTGGAACTCTCAACACAGGAAAAACACATTTTTACATTGAGAGAATTGAAGAGAAGATGATGGAATTGGGTATGAAAAAAAAAAAAACTATCTAAACAAGAGGGATCTTAAAGGGGTCTTTGTTACAAAGTCTTTTATGAATGGAAAAACACAGTAGCTGAGAAAGGCATGTGCAGAGAGAAAGCAGATTTGTTAATGGATTTAACGATTTTAATATGATAACTTTATACCAAGACAACTATGAAGCTGCTCTTTAATCATTAGGCATCATTTCCTGGCTTTCTCTCTTTACCTGTTTGTTGTTTTAAATTATGTAAAGTGATTCTGTAGTAAATTTAGAGAGAGAATGTGTATATGTATGCCATATGTAAGTCTCTCCACATCTTTCAATCTTTACAGTTATTTATCATTTCTGTTGTTGACCTTCTGCCAAGCCATTCTCTTAAGCTGTCTGGTATTTTTTCTCTTTGCTTCCCTTTATTTCATTGTCCCTCAATTGTACCATTTATCACAACATATTCCAACTGTTCCATTCTCATTACATCGCCAAAGAATGATGATTGTTTCTTCCTAATATTCCTTACCATACAAAGCATATATTAAAAGAGGAGAAGGGAGAAGAGCAAAAGATAGGCCCACAGTAAAATGGACTGACAACATGAAAGAAATACTACAGCAACATCTATTGGCAATGGCTGAAGCTGCCAGAAGGGTGAGAAGCAGAACTTTGTACCTCCCTCGACACCCTTGTGGGTACAAGAGAAACTGAAGAAGTTCATAATTTGTTTTAAATTTAAATTAAATTTTTTTTGGTGAGGTGGTAAATCCCAATTTGATGTCAGTGAAGCTGAAATAAGATTAGATACCTGACTCATTGAGTGGAAAAGGCAATAGCATTGAAGATGAGCACTGGTCCCCTCCAAATGCTTTGAGCCTATTACTGTCAAGCTGCATACTTCACTTGTCTGTAACATTTTATGTGAAGGAACATTCATTGCTTTCATTATTTATTACATTTGTATTAGTTAGCTTTTGTTTTATGTTCCTTGTAGAAACCTTTATTGCTGTAGTGCCATTCATTGTTCTGTGATGTCTTCCTAAAATTGAAAACTATAAGCAAATTTTTATTTTTTATTTTCTCCATTTTATTTTTCAACCACCAGCCTTAACCCAACCCAGCTCACCTCAGTGTCAACCCCAACTTGGATACAACCAGAATTATTAGCTCATGAAATTAATCAATTTAACAAGATTTTTTAAAGAACACTGCTCAAAATGGAGCTCAAGTGTTCACAATGATTTTTAATAATATGAATTCTTGTTTTGTCTGCTCATATTAAACGAGTTTAAAATATATTTGAGTTTAAATATCACATGATATGTTGATATATTATAAATGTCACCAACTGTTATATATGTTATATGTCACTATCTGTCATATATTCTAATTGTCACAATTTGTTGCTTTACACACCATTCAAACAAATTAAACATCATCACAGGAGAGCTGATTGCCTTGTTTGATGACAAAGAAGTAGACACTGTGAAACATGAACGAATGCTTGTAAGTTAAACCATTCTATTTAACATTGTTTTGTTTCTTTTCAGATTATAAACAATAGTTTGTAGCTAGAATTTCCTGTTTAAAAAAAACAGGATAAACTTTTGTTAATAAACTGTTGTAAATGCATTGACATTTTTAACCTTGAGGTTAAAAGCTGTCAAGAGTAGGCCAAAATGGCTATTGCTGAGCTAAAATTGTCAGGCAGTTTAAAATTTATCCATGCCGAAGACACATGTTTTTGGCCAAAAGTCATAGATATCATGACTTCCTGTAAACTAGCAACATCATCATCATCATCATCGAGTGCCCTCTCCGTATCGAAGGTTGGCTACCATGGAGCGCCATTCTGCTCTGTTTCTTGCTTTGATGGTGCAGATTATATAGGCTGACTTGTCCATCTTTTGATGTTACTCGTCCATGTTAGTCTTGGTCTGTCTCTGCCTCTTTTGCCTTGTATTTTTCCTTCTAATATTACTTTTATTAGACTGTTGTGTCTTTTAACATGACCAAAAAATTTCATTTGTCTTGCTCTAATTGTGTTTAGTAGTTCTTTTTTTCATTTTTAGTTGTTTTAAAACTGCTTCGTTTGTTAGCAACAAAGCTCTATAAATATCCACTTAACAGGTCTATGTTGAAAAAAAAAAATCTCTTTTCACTTATTTTCTTACATTTACACCAGCTTTGCAGCAGCTCCACATAATTATAATTGTGTTTTCATGTTTCTTTCCCAAAGTACCTACTCCATTCTTTTCCACTGATTGCTTTTATTTAAGTTTCCTGTAGTCATTTCTACATTTCTCATTACTTAATGCTTTAACAACCTCCATAGATTTCTGCCCATCTTATATTCAAAATGTATGTTGTTTAAATACAGTTATTTTTTGTTCATTCATATTTTTAAGGATAACGTGAGTTTCGAATCACTGTAGGGTCAAAACAATTTGTTTTGTTAGCTTTATGGAATGAGGAGGAGCAGCAGAAGCATCTGTCACCTATGGTCTCAATAGCAGAGCACTATCAGCCGACCAAGACCTAGCAGTTCTACCTCCTCGTGGTCTTCCCCGGTAACAGTCTGATCCAAAACAGGCTGGCTAACAGAAGCTAGGATCGTCGTGTTCCCTAAAGTGGTGGCTGTTACTGATATAGAAGACCTAGTATTGCAGTACCTCTAGGCTGGACTAGTAGTTTTCCAGCATAGCCTGGGATAGACAAACTCCAACTTCTCCAATAAGAGCCGGGAATGTCAAGAAAGCCATTATGACTCGCCCCATCAATGAGTAAAAGGAAGGAAGGAAGTCACTTCATGTAGTCAGGTTTCAGATATAGTTGAGGTATCTTTAATGTGAGAAATATCTTTGAGGATTTAGGGAGCATAACGTAGAACTTCAAACATGCTTCATAGATTACAGCAAGGTCTTTAACTGTGTACAGAAATTAGCAATCAGAAATTATGGAATATCATGAAAGACGTTGGTTTTCCAATACACCTAATACCTAATAAGCAAGTAAAGATTCCCTCCATGCCTTTCTAAGTGTATGTGGAATATGGTGTTAATGATCATGTTTTTCAATGACTACAGAACATTCTTGGGTGATGTTGGTATCCCTTCAGGTCACCTTTACTTCCCACAAAAATCTCTGGTACAAATTTTTAGAGGCTGGGTTAACCCCATAACCTTGTCAGTCAGAAAAAAAAATCCCTCACTTCTGGAAACTGAACCCAGACCCTCCTGATCATGAAATGAGCCCTTACATAATACACCTTATCAAATAGCAAGCACATACCTAATACACCTTATCAAATAGCAAGCACATACCTAACACACCTTATAAAATAGCAAGCACATATCTAATACACCTTATCAAATAGCACACACATATCTAATACACCTTATCAAATAGCACACACATATCTAATACACCTTATCAAATATCAAGCACATATCTAACACACCTTATCAAATAGCACGCACATATCTAATACACCTTATCAAATAGCAAGCACATATCTAACACACGTTATCAAATAGCGCGCACATATCTAATACACCTTATCAAATAGCAAGCACATATCTAATACACCTTATCAAATAGCAAGCACATATCTAACACACCTTATCAAAAAGCAAGTACATATCTAATACACCTTATCAAATAGCAAGCACATATCTAATACACCTTATCAAATAGCAAACACATATCTAATACACCTTATCAAATAGCAAGCACATATCTAATACACCTTATCAAAAAGCAAGCACATATCTAATACACCTTATCAAATAGCAAGCACATATCTAATACACCTTATCAAATAGCAAGCACATATCTAATACACTTTATCAAATAGCAAGCACATATCTAATACAACTTATCAAATAGCAAGCACATATCTAATACACCTTATCAAATAGCAAGCACATATCTAACACACCTTATCAAATAGCAAGCACACATCTAGTACACCTTATCAAATAGCAAGCACATATTTAATACACCTTATCAAATAGCAAGCACATATCTAATACACATTATCAAATAGCAAGCACATATCTAATACACCTTTCAAATAGCAAGCACATATCTAGTACACCTTATCAAAGAGCAAGCACATATTTAATACACCTTATCAAATAGCAAGCACATATCTAATACACATTATCAAATAGCAAGCACATATCTAATACACCTTATCAAATAGCAAGCACATATTTAATACACCTTATCAAATAGCAAGCACATATTTAATACACCTTATCAAATAGCAAGCACATATTTAATACACCTTATCAAATAGCAAGCACATATCTAATACACCTTATCAAATAGCAAGCACATATCTAATACACCTTATCAAATAGCAAGCACATATCTAATACACCTTATCAAATCACTATATCATGAACAGCAAGCAGCTTTAAGGATAGCAGGTGAAACATCAGATAAGATTGAAGTAAAAAGAGAGTGAGATAAGGCTGGATTTTCTTTCTTCATTTTGTTTTACCAGAGTAGGCTCCCTGGACATGCTGCATGGTTTTAATTTGTTACTGTCCATAAGTTTTACACCCTGTCCATAATTTTGGCTCCTTAGTTTTATTTGCTCCTTAGGGCCAGTTCCTTTTCATGGTGATATGAAAACGAATGGCTACTCTCACCTAGTTCAGCCTACAGATAAAATCAGTTTCTGGAGTAGGCCAGTGTGCATGATGTAGATACTTGTAGCTACAAGTGAGAACTAAGTATCAAGTGAGAACTAAGTATCAAGTGAGAACTAAGCACCAAGTAAGAACTAAGTATCAAGTGAGAACTAAGTATCAAGTGAGAACTAAGTATCAAGTGAGAACTAAGTATCAAGTGAGAACTAAGTATCAAGTGAGAACTAAGTATCAAGTGAGAACTAAGTACCAAGTGAGAACTAAGTATCAAGTGAGAACTAAGTACCAAGTGAGAACTAAGTATCAAGTGAGAACTAAGTACCAAGTGAGAACTAAGTATCAAGTGAGAACTAAGTACCAAGTGAGAACTAAGTATCAAGTGAGAACTAAGTACCAAGTGAGAACTAAGTATCAAGTGAGAACTAAGTATCAAGTGAGAACTAAGTACCAAGTGAGAACTAAGTACCAAGTGAGAACTAAGTACCAAGTGAGAACTAAGTATCAAGTGAGAACTAAGTATCAAGTGAGAACTAAGTACCAAGTGAGAACTAAGTATCAAGTGAGAACTAAGTACCAAGTGAGAACTAAGTACCAAGTGAGAACTAAGTACCAAGTGAGAACTAAGTATCAAGACCAAAAATTGATTAAGACACTCCAGAAGGTACAATTACTCAAATACCAGAGATCATACACCTCCTTGAGTACACAAACAGATAATGATTCTACATGTATATAGTTATTGTCTGGTTTCTCAAGTATTTATTAATGGGGTACACACTTTCGTTGTCTGATTTCCCAATAGTTTGCTAATGGGGTACACACTTTAATTGTCTGGTTTCCCAAGAGTTTGCCAATGGGGCACACACTTTAATTGTCTGGCTTCCCAAGAGTTTGCTAATGGGGTACACACTTTCATTGCCTAATTTCCCAAAAGTTTTTTAATGGGGTGCACACTTTCATTGTCTGGTTTCCGAAGTGTTTGCTAATGGGGTACACACTTTCATTGTCTGGTTTCCCAAGAGTTGTTAATGGGGTACACACTTTCATTGTATGGTTTCCCAAGAGTTTGCTAATGGGGTACACACTTTCATTGTCTGGTTTCCCAAGAGTTGTTAATGGGGTGCACACTTTCATTGTCTGGATTACGAAGTGTTTGCTAATGAGGTACACGCTTTCATTGTCTGATTACCCAAGAGTTTTTTAATGGGGTACACACTTTAATTGTCTGGTTTCTGAAGTGTTTGCTAATGGGGTACACACTTTCATTGTCTGGTTTCCCAAGAGTTGTTAATGGGGTACACACTATCATTGTCTGGTTTCCCAAGAGTTTGCTAATGGGGTACACACTTTCATTGTCTGGTTTCCCAAGAGTTTGCTAATGGGGTGCACACTTTCATTGTCTGGTTTCCCAAGAGTTGTTAATGGGGTACACACTTTCATTGTCTGGTTTCCCAAATGTTTGTTAATGGAGTACACACTTTCATTGTCTGGTTTCCCAAGAGTTTGTTAATGGGGTACACACTATAATTGTCTGGTTTCCCAAGAGTTTGCTAATGGGGTACACACTTTCATTGTCTGGTTTCCCAAGAGTTTGCTAATGGGGTGCACACTTTCATTGTCTGGTTTCCCAAGAGTTGTTAATAGGGTACACACTATCATTGTCTGGTTTCCCAAGAGTTTGCTAATGGGGTACACACTTTCATTGTCTGGTTTCCCAAGAGTTTGCTAATGGGGTGCACACTTTCATTGTCTGGTTTCCCAAGAGTTGTTAATGGGGTACACACTTTCATTGTCTGGTTTCCCAAATGTTTGTTAATGGAGTACACACTTTCATTGTCTGGTTTCCCAAATGTTTGTTAATGGAGTACACACTTTCATTGTCTGGTTTCCCAAATGTTTGTTAATGGAGTACACACTTTCATTGTCTGGTTTCCCAAATGTTTGTTAATGGAGTACACACTTTCATTGTCTGGTTTCCCAAATGTTTGTTAATGGAGTACACACTTTCATTGTCTGGTTTCCCAAGAGTTTGTTAATGGGGTACACACTTTCATTGTCTAATTTCCCAAGAGTTTGTTAATGGGGTACACACTTTCATTGTCTGGTTTCCCAAATGTTTGTTAATGGAGTACACACTTTCATTGTGCAGCTATGATCAATCATATTAGTTGTGGCTGTTGTACTTGTGTTACTGAACATAAGCAATGATATCTTTCTAAGCAAGAGCTCACTTTCAACAACTCTCAGATTATTTTAGTCTCTGATGTTTTTATTTTTAGAGAGCAGAAATGCAGTCTCAAGGATTGGACACCGAACAGTATTTGGAGTTTTGTCAAGCTAGGCAGGCCAGTTTCAGTAAGTTACCTGCACTATATATCCAGTCAACTAAGTTCTTCCCTGCACTATATATCCAGTCAACTAAGTTCTTCCCTGCACTATTTATCCAATCAACCAAGTTCTTCCCTGCCCTATGTATCTAGTCAACCAAGTTCTTCCCTGCACTATGTACCTAGTCAACCAAGTTCTTCCCTGCACTATGTACCTAGTCAACCAAGTTCTTTCCTTGTGCTATGTATCAAGTCAACCAAGTTCTTCCCTGCACTATGTATCAAGTCAACCAAGTTCTTCCCTGCACTATGTATCAAGTCAACCAAGTTCTTCCCTGCACTATGTATCCAGTCAATCAAGTTTTTCCCTTTGTTATGTATGCAGTCAACTAAATTCTTCCCTTTGTTATGTATCCAGTCAACTATGTTTTTGCCGTGTGCTAAGTATCCAGTCAATCAAGTTTTTCTCTTGTGCTAAGTATCCAGTCAATCAAGTTCTTCTCTTGTGCTAAGTATCCAGTCAACCAAGTTCTTCCCTTGTGCTAAGTATCCAGTCAATCAAGTTCTTCTCTGCACTATGTATCCAGTCAATCAAGTTCTTCCCTGCACTATGTATCCAGTCAATCAAGTTCTTCCCTGCACTATGTATCCAGTCAATCAAGTTCTTCACTGCTCTATGTATCCAGTCAATCAAGTTCTTCCCTGCACTATGTATCCAGTCAATCAAGTTCTTCACTGCTCTATGCATCCAGTCAACTAAGTTCTTCCCTGCACTATGTATCCAGTCAACCAAGTTCTTCCCTGCTCTATGCATCCAGTCAAGTTCTTCCCTGCTCTATGCATCCAGTCAATCAAGTTCTTCTCTGCACTATGTATCCAGTCAATCAAGTTCTTCCCTGCACTATGTATCCAGTCAATCAAGTTCTTCACTGCTCTATGTATCCAGTCAATCAAGTTCTTCCCTGCACTATGTATCCAGTCAATCAAGTTCTCACTGCTCTATGTATCCAGTAAATCAAGTTCTTCACTGCTCTATGTATCCAGTAAATCAAGTTCTTCCCTGCACTATGTATCCAGTCAATCAAGTTCTTCCCTGTTCTATGTATCCAGTCAACAAAATCTCTCCCCCCACCCACCCCCTGTCTATGTATTCAATCAACCAAGTCTTTTTCCTATATTATTATTTTGACAGACAATAGCAACAATTATCACTTGCAGCAACAGAGATGTTATTTATGAGATTGATTTGTACATGAATCTGAGAATAATGTTCAAACTTTGAGGAGAATGTTCAGTATTTGAAGCAAATATATACTATACAAGTAGAATTTTCAGCATCTAAGAAAATATACAGTGTCCAAGACGAATGTTTAATATCTTAGAAGAATGTTCAGCACATAAAAGGTATGGTCAATTACCTCTTAACTTCTGAGAAGAATGTTCTTCTTCTACCTTTAAGCTCCCTGCGTAGCATAATTCTTCAACAAACACTTTCCAAGTCATTCTGTTTCTTGCCATTCTTTTAAGATCGTTCCATGTCTTCCCCATCATCTTCATCTCTGCTTCTATCTGTCTTCTCCAAGAATTCCTTGGTCTTCCTCTTTGTCTTTTCCCCTGGGGAATTCCATTGTGTTCATTTGGGGAAAAATAATGACAATGAAGAGGAGCACTGGCCTTCTCCTCTCTGAATGCTGTGGCCTAGAACAGTGAAATATTATTTACTTCACTGATATATATATATATATATATATATATACAGAATCATTACTTAACTTTAAAATGTTCAACCATACCCAGTGTGCGCCAATGTCTCAGACATTTTCTATTATGGGACATTACTTTTGTTTTATGTTATAAATCAGCTTATTCCTGTGTTGTATTTCTTTGCAACGTTTTTATAAATACATCCACAGGTCGTCGTTACAAAACGCAGCGCTTCCGAGACTGGTTACAGTTGAACTTAAGTCCTGATATTGTCCTTAGTGCAGGAGCCATAGAAATCTTCAGCTACTTGGCTTATGAAACTATTGCTCAGGTAAAATGATATATCACTGAGTGATAACATCCTAAACAAGTATATTCACAGAAGAAATACCTGACTCTCTACACTAACTAGTTAGATTAACCACATTATGTCTGTGTGGATATGGTGCTGTAAAAAGTAAAGTACCCCAGTCACACCAAGTGGCGTATAGGGAATATGGTGTTAGTGACCATAAATTTTACAGACCATCGGCACATGATTTTTGGAGTAATGTGGTCAGTATTACGCCTGTGCCGTTTTACTTTCTCAGAAAAAAATCCAGTACCCATTAAAGGCTGGGTGAACCGGAAGCCATCGGCTGGGATCAAACCTTACCTCTTGTCCTTTGTTGTCCAGTTCACTAATATGTTGCTGTGGGCTTTTCCCAGAAAACCTTACCAGCAACTCACCTGTTTCTCTTGTGTTCAGTTTACTAGGCTCACTGGATTATATTAAAAGATGAGTTGCCGTCATTGAGTCCACCTCTCTAAGTAACCACATTTGCCTTTAAAGGCAATAGTTACAATGTTGGATTTTTTTCTGTAAAGGTGTCTTTTATACAATACAATGAAGCTGTAACAATACATTATTTTTGTATAAATAAAATTGTTATAGTATATTTTTAAACTTCATCATTCTTTTTGAACACATAGAGTGACAGTATTGCTGTTGGTGTCCAGGTTTCTTCTGAAAACAATGCCAATCAGTTATCCGTAGCTATTCTTTGTTATTTTAATGTGCATTTGTTCTTCACTGAAGTTACAAAGAGAGACAAATTACAAATGAGACAAGTTGAAAAATTGACTTAGAAGCAATCTTGAACTATTTGCAGAGATAATAAATAAGATAGTTTGTCCACTAGGAGAGAATTTCTAGTAGTTCCAGCCTAAAGAACTGAGTGGTCTAGGGATAAGATGTTGGCCTATGGACAAGAAGGTCTTGAGTTAAAATCCTGTTGTAGATTGTGGGAATATTTTTATTAGAATACATGGTTTGTTTATAGCTTTATCCTCCTTTAGTCTCTAGGTGGTTAAAGTTGAAGTTTGACCATCTCGGATAATGGCAAAAAAAACCTCTCAAAATTGCACTCTGTGCATACTACCAAACCATTTGTACTTACGAATCAACAAGTGTAGGCCAATATAGCTGCTGTCCATGCAAAATTGTTCAGTAATTCAAAATCTACCCATGTCAAAGACGTATCAGACTGAAAGGCACAAATATCACAGCTTGCTGTCAACTAGTGACACAATCCACACCCATTCATCGGGTGGAAGCAGAAAAAGAACATTCCATACCACACAAGCTAAGGCAGAGGAGAAGTAAGCAGAGGCCCAAAAAGAACAAGAGTAAGCTAGAGCAACAACATCAAGAAACTACAATATCATTAATGACTGAGAATTAGGTCTTTGTGATCATCAAGTGGTGTCTCCGCATCGAAGGTTGGCTACCACGGAGTGCCATTCCACTCTGTTTCTTGCTTTCATGGTGCAGTTTGTCATAGGTTGATTTGTCCATCTTTTGATGTTACTCACCCATGTTAGTCTTGGTCTACCTCTGCCTCTTTTACCTTGTATTTTTCCTTTGCAAGATTACTTTTAGTAGGCTGCTGTGTCTTTTAACATGCCCCAAAAATTGCATTTGTCTTGTTTGAATTGTATTTAGTACTCCTCTTTTCATTTTTAATTGTTGTAAGACTTCATCGTTTGTTTTCTTTTTTTCCATCCAATTTTTCCTATTCTTCTATAAATCCACATTTCAAAGGCTTAAATTTTCTGTTCTGTTTTCTTGTGTTCTTTATATCTTTCTTAATATCCAAAAGGGTTTAAGTGAAAGTGAAAAACAGGTTTTTTACAGCTTAAAGAAGGTACACCACTGTTGGTTAGAGATTTTAATCAAGAAATATCCTTCAGTCAATTTGTTTAATTAAATTACATAGGTTGCTGGTTTTTTTATTTTTATTTTTCAGTATTTTGTGATCAGTATAAAAAATCAAAAGTGGTTGCTGGTTTGATTTCAGATTGTAGATTTAGCACTTCTTGTGAAGCAGGACATGAGAGTGCAACATGGAGATACCTTGAGCAGAACAAGACCTGCCTTATGTGTGAGCTATACAGAAATATATGCTGGAAGTGTCTATGGAAAACAAGAAACCAACACCACTGTCTCACAGGTTTGTGGTCATGGTCTTTGAAAGTTTCGTGAACTTAAATTGTCTTTTTTTGTTGTAAATATTATGCTTCTGTGAGTTTAACAAGTTAATATTTATACTGAGCAGGATTGTGGTCTTATGGAATAAATTTTTGGTAAAGTTTGAGTTAACTTTGAGTGGCATTATGGTTCAGGTTGAAGTTTGATTACAAGTTTGGAATTCCATTCAACACTGTAAAAGTTGGAGTTTTCTAATCAGTTTTCTGATGAAATTTCAGTTGAAGTTTTTAATTTCCTAATTAGTGTTCTGTTGAATCTTAAGTTGAAGTTGTGAGTTTTCCAGCAAGGTTTCTGGTGAAATTTAAGATGAAGTTGTGAATTTTGAATTCACTTTTTTATAATGGATTTTGAGTTGGAGTTATACATTTTCTGATAGATTTTAAATTTCCCAATCAATCTTCTTATAGATTTTGAGTTGAATTATCTGACTCATTTTTGGGTGCCCTCACAGTCAAATTGCTGAAAATAATATTGAAATTTTAGGTTCATAATCCTACACTGTATCTATTGAATCCTTTATTCTTGGGATTGTTAAGATCCCAAAAAAGGGCAATCTTAGAGATTGTAACAACTGGAGAGGCGTGACACTTTTGTCAGTTGCCTCAAAGTTATTCTGCAAAATCATCCTAAATAGAATAAAGGATTCAATAGATACAGTAATGCGTGAAGAACAGGCTGGGTTTAGAAAAGGGAGAAGCTGTCTTGACCACATTTTCACTCTATGACTTATATTGGAGGGACACATTGAAAAGCAAAAACCTTTTGTACTTAACTTCATTGACTTCAAAAAAGCATTTGATAGTATTCATAGAGATTCTTTGTGGAAAATTCTGAAGCAATATGGTTTACCATAAAAAATCATAAATATTATCAAAGACATGTATGATGGTTACACATGTGCAGTTCGAACAGAGGAAGGACTGAGCGAATGTTTCCCAATAGAAACTGGGGTTAAACAAGGATGTATTTTATCGCCCTTGTTATTTGGAATTGTTATGGACTTCATAATGAAGAAATGCTGCACTAGTAATAAAGGCATCGAATGGATACAAGGAGACCATTTGGAGGACCTCGACTTTGCTGATGACATAGTTCTCATCAGCAGTCAGATAAAAACGATGCAGGAAAACACAAATGAACTATCATCAATAGCCAGCAAAATTGGGCTTGAGGTCAATCATGAAAAGACTAAAGTCATGAAAAGTTTAATTCCAACAAGTGACAAAATAAACATGGAAAACAAACCAGTAGAAGAGATCGATCACTTTATCTATCTTGGAAGTCACATTGATCGAGAAGGGGATACGAGCAAAGAAATTAGAATCAGAATAGCTAAAGCAGCAATGTCTTTCAGAAGCCTTGAAAAGTTGTGGAAATCAAAACTCATCAGCACAAACACAAAACTTAGGCTATTCAAATCAAATGTACTATCAACCCTTACGTATGCGTGTGAAAGCTGGAAAACAACAAGAGATATAGAAACAAAGTTGAACGCATTCCAAAATAAATGTCTAAGGAAAATACTTGGTATAGCATGGAACGAATTCAAAACAAACGAGGAAATTAGAGAAATCGCCAATCAACCACTAATATCTTCAGTAATAAAGAAAAGACGATGGTCATACGTTGGACATGTGATGAGAAGAGATAATAATCGAATAGCAAAGCAAGCCCTCATATGGGAAACAACAGGTAAAAGAAAAAGAGGAAGACCCTGGGAGACACTGAGAAGAACATTGATGAGAGAGGCATGAGCAGCAGGAATCGGCTCCCTCAATGAGATAGAACTGCTTGCACAGAACAGAGACAGATGGCGAGATTTGATAAAATATCTTTAAAAGAAAACTGCTAGAACAAAAATTCATATAGGAGAAGGTGTATCTTGGTCTACGCCTTATGGGCCGGTTACGGCTCGAAAGGTCAATAGATAGAATCCTACACTATAAAAATTGAGTAATAAAAATTAAGTTGCAGGAGAAAAATAATGGAATTTGTGCTGAAAGTTTTAACTCTTTCTGTACTGAAAATTTGTATTGATGCAACGGAAGAGATTTCAGTGATAAAATATGTTCATGGTTTTAAGAATCAATCTACATATTTATATTTATCTAACATATTATATATGAATTTTTAAATAATTGAACTAGGTATTAGATTTCATCAATACCAAGATGATACAAGACATGTAAAAAGAATATGGTTTGATGACAGTTCACACTAATCAAACTGAGAGTGGCGCACTATGTGGCGAAATGTATGCGGCCAAAATCGGCATGACGCACAGTGTGGTGAAACATACGGAAAGAGTTAATGAGTGACTCTTCAGTCTGTGTATACAACTTATCCACTCTAAGAAAATAGTTGCAGGTTCTGTCTGCAAACATTTGTCTCCCAGTGATTTAGGGGCAGTTATGGGTCGTTACAAAGCTCATTAGGTCATACGTTTGGACAAGGCTCTTATGGAAGATCAGCTGTAGATCATACCATTATCCCTCTCACTAATAACCAGTTTTCTCAAGATAGAAGTAGATGATATAATACTGGAGGAAGAGAGATCATGGACAACAAAGAGTGAAAATAGTAAATAGCTTGGTGTCATGATAAATAATCAACAACTGAATCAATATGATGCTCTGATGAGAGAGAACTGTAGGACTTGATTGCCTAAACCAGCCAATATGATCATCTATCTGCTCTTTCTTTGCCTTCAACATTAGCATGACCCAGAAGAAGCAAGAAGGTAAAATGTTCATCTCTGACCTCTTTATTGACTCCAGCCTTTGCCTGAGTCTGTCTGGATTTTGCAGATCAAGTACATTAAGTACATTACTCAACACATAGGCATAAGCATAATTTTGTGAATTCAGATGAAGGCCCTTGTCAATTCCAAGATCTCCATCGATATACAACCTTTAATATGATTTTGACCAGTCAGTTCTTATGAAATGTACTTTATTTGTTATTATTAGGAGCCTTAGTGGCTGTGTGGTTAATGTGTTCGCTTCCTGATCAGAAGGCTCTAGGTTCAATTCTCAGAAGTGGCAGATTTTTTTCTGCCCCAAAAGGCTCCGGGGTTCACCCAGCCTCTAAAAATGGGTACCAGAGATTTTTCTGGGAAGTAAAGGAGGCTTGATATGATACTGACCATATCACCAAAGAATGTGCAGTGGTCATAGAAAAATATGGTCTTGATTTTCTTGATCCTTCCAATGCTACTAGACGTCACATAAGGTTTGTAGTGTATAATCACTAACGCCATATTCCACATATGCCTAGCAAGGCATCAAGGGAACCTTTACTTTTTTCTTTCAACTTATTTTATAATGCTAATGACAGCCATTATATGATGCTCTTTATGTTGATCTGTGTTTTCGATAATGATTTAATGAAATTACATATTTGTAGTGAGATATCTTTATGACAACCCTAGGATCATTCTTCTGAAGTTTATTTCTTTTTCATAGCTGGTATTCTCTTTTCTAATTCTGTATTTATGTTCACTTTTAACATTATGTACCACACACATCAAAATGGCTACCTATCTGTCTGTCTGTTTTCCTGTCTATCCATCTGTTTCATTGTAGTTGGGACATCCCCATATCCACTCCACTATACATGCCAGCATTTTCCAAAGCATGTCCAGACTGACTGTCCCTTTCAGATGTTCAATGCTGATACATCTTCTCCCTCTAATATACTGGATCAACCAGATTCCTTTTTCATCTCTAAACTCTCAATAAGAAACAATCAACATTTTTCAGGCACATCATGAGAAGAGGAAAGTTGGAATACTTGGTTACAACTGGCAAAATAGAAGGAAAGAGAAATTGCGGACAACATAGAGAGAAAATACTGGATAGTGTTGTGTCAAGGCATGGAAAACAGTCAACAACAGAACTGATATGATGCACTGTAGATAGAAGATTGTGAAAGGACATGATTGCCTACGCCAACCGGTATGGCACATGATGATGAACCTCTCAATGTTTACATACTTGGTAACCTAGTTCTATGTACTAATGTTTCAATTCGTCTAAATTGTTTTGATAAATGCAATCCATTTTTGACAAAAGAAACAAGAAAAAGAGTTCTTAAATGTTATGTAGAGCCAGTCTTAACATATGGATGTGAATCATGGATAATAGAACAACAGACAAGAAAATTATTGGAGTCTGTAGAAATGTGGTTTTACAGAAGAATGTTGAGAATACCATGGGCAGCTAAGAAGAGTAATGAAAACGTTCTGAAAGAGGCCAAAGCCAAAAGAGAGCTAATTTCCAATATTAGGAAGAAACAAACATCATTTTTGGCCATGTAATGAAAAGAGAACAACTGGGAAAATTGAGGGACGAAGAGATAGAGGGAAGCAAAGAGAAAAAATACCAGACAGCTTAAGAGAATGGCTTGGCAGAAGGTCAACAACAGGAATGATAAATAACTGTCGAGATCGAAAGTTGTGGAGAGACATGATTACCTACGCCGGCAGGCCCGGTACTTGATGATGATGAAATTATTTTGATAAAGCAAGTCAATTATTTTCCATAAATTGTATGTTGTTTTCAGAGTCCACCCTATGACAATTGCAGTACGTCACAAATAGTTTCAGCTGCTGTTACTCCTGGCATACAGATCTCTGCTCCTGTTACACCCAACAAAATTAATAAGAGGAAGAGGAAGAAGGTAATAATATGTAACAATATTTCTATGCTTTTATATTTCCATATTTATTTCTCACTCTTTCTGTTTATATGTGAATGTACTGTGTGTATGTGCAGGGCAATTTTTTCTAATAGAAAGTTCATCTCAGCTCATTTATGCTGTTCCATCAAATACATCAGCTTTCTCTTGTGGTCAATCTCTTTTTTCTTTTTCCTGCTGTTTCCCACTTAAGTGCTTGCTTTGTGGATTCTCTTGTTACTTTTTCTTCTCATAGAAGATGACAACATGGTGGTAGTAAAAACTGTTGTTATAAATCAAATTAGCAACTTGCACCATAAACTAGAAAATTTTATTTCAAACTGACAAATGTTTCACACAGCTTGAGTGTTGAACCTCCAGCCACTTGGTCTTTCTTTCTGATGTTCATCCGATGACTAATAAAAGAAATACATTTCTCTCTTCATCATCCATCCTTAAGAAGATGTTAAGAGGGGTGTAGAAGCATTGTCTTGTGGTTTGCAGTTATACTGTGATATTTCTGCCTTTCTGCCAAACATCAAACACAGCATTTTGAGTACCAGATTTCCTTCCCCTTTTAATCCCAACTCACTTCACCAAATTGGTTAGTCAGTTTTCGGGAGCACCAATTAGAGGTGGAGTTGGGTTTGGATCAGCTCTGTTATTCACCAATCCTGACACATGCAGTCAGCTATGAGGCGCTGACCACTCTCAGCTCAGTTGCTGGATCGGCATCTTGGTCCCCACCAGTTGATTAGCAGTCAAATATTTTAATGATTGCTTCTTTCAAATAAGTGACAAACATTTAAATAAAAATACACACGATTTAAATATGGCAATCAATGATTTTCTATTTCAGAGTGGTCCTCCAACAAGTGTTGAGGCGTCATGGGACTGTACAATTCTGCCTTCAGATGTTAGAGAGGCAATGAGGAGATACTTCACTGACATTGGTCCATTTTCTTCTCAAACTGTAGGTGGTGTTATTGTGACTTAAGGTGGTATTATTGTGACTTAAGGTGGTGTTATTGGGACTTAAAGTGGCATTATTCTACCATAAGGTGGTTTTATTGTGGCATTATTGTGACTTAAAGTGGCATTATTGTGTATTATGGTGGTTTATTATGGCTCAGGCAAAAGCAGCTTTCCAAAAAAATGAGGAAGATACTATGCAATCCATTTTTGACAATAGAAACAAGAAAAAGAGTTCTTAAATGTTACATAGAGCCAGTCTTAACATATGGATGTGAATCAAGGACAATAGGACAACAGACAAGAAAATCACTGGAGTCTGTAGAAATGTGGTTTTACAGAAGAATGACCATGTAATGAGAAGAGAACAACTTGAATATATTGTAACAACTGGAAAAATTGAGGAATGAAGAGATAGAGGGAAGCAAAGAGAAAAAATAACAGACAGCTTAAGAGAATGGCTTGGCAGAAGGTCAACAACAGAAATGATTAATAGCTGCCGAGATCAAAAGTTGTGGAGAGACATGATCACTTACGCCTGCAGGCCCGGTACTTGATGATGATGATGGTGGTGACCTAAGGTGGACTTATGATGGTGTTATTGTGACTTAAGGTGGTATTATTGTGACTTAAGGAGGACTTCCGGTGTGTGACTGTGCTGCCAACACGATGCAATTTTTGATGGGGGTCAAATTTAAGTTATAAGTGAATTTCAATGCCCGCAGTAAAAGAAATTCAAGCATTCTTTTGTTATTTCGAACCTAAATATAGTGTTTATAGATCAGGAAAAAGGATTTGATCGTGTGGACAGGAACAAACTTTGGCAAACTCTTGAAACCTATGGTGTAGCAGGACAACTACTAGATAATATAATGGCATTATATAAAAACAGTCAAAGTGCCGTTAGAACATCGGAAGGTCTGTCATAGTGGTTACAACAGGTGTAAGACAAGAATGTGTCCTCTCACCACTCCTCTTCATCATATATATGGACAAAATAAATCAGGAAACAACCAACAATAAGGAAAAATCAAATAATAACATAGAGGTAGAAAACTCCAACATCAACGAGCTACTCTTCGCAGATGAGCAATGCCTAATATATGAGGATGAAAACCTGCTACAACAGCATTTAACATCTCTAGATAAAAGCTGCACAAACTACAGTATGAAAATTAACACAGCAAATACAGAGGCTATAAGATTAAGCAAATTAAGACACCCATTAAACATTAAGATCAAAGATAAAGAAATAAAACAAGTAGAGGAATTCAAGTATTTATGCACAATGTTCACAGAAGATGGAAAACTAGACAGAGAAATTGACATGAGAATACAAAAAGCAAATGCTGTCACATACCAGCTCCATTGCTAAGACATCCAAACATTTCTATGCCAGCTAAACAACAAATAATAAATAGCATTTTCATACCAACTTTGTGTTATGAAAGTCAAACATGGACCCTTTCTAAATCCCATTTAAGAAAGATCACTACATGTGAAATGCGATGCTTGAGAAAAGTAACAAACAACACAAGAAGAGATAAAATACCAAATGAAACCATAAGAAAAATGGTAGGAACTAAACCCTGCGTAGAATATATAGAACAACTACTTAAATAGTTTGGCCACCGGATCAGAATGAATCCTCACCAATCACCATCAAGGGCGTTCTCGAGAATGCATGGAAAAAGATCAAGAGGAGGACCCAGAAGAAGATGGATAAATGCGGTGACAGAGACATGTAACAACAAAGGAAAATCACTAATTCAGACAGTTAGAGCAGCTCAAGAATGACAAATGATATAAACCACGACACCTTTTAGGTATCAGTGAAAAGAGAAAAGAAGAAGAAGAAGAAGGAGGACTTATGGTGATGTTACGTGCTGAAGTCGGATGTGTTGGGCCGAAAGGTGCAAATATAACAGTTATACTGCAAACCACAACACAACGCAGACATGTCCACTACGTCCTTGTAAGGGCGGATGATGAAGAGGAATATTCTGGTCTACCACAATACTCTAGAATACTTTAGTCATCGGGGGAACGCAACCAACCAACCAAGGTGATGTTATTGTGACTTAAGGTGGCATTAATGTGACTTAAAGTGGCATTATTGTGGCTTAAGGTGGTGTTGTTGTGACTTACAGAGATTTCTTTAGTCTGATACAGAAAAAAAAAGCCTCATTCAAAAGCTAGATAAGGTTCATTAACTCTTTAAATCCAGAATCTCGCTAGTTTAGTGAGAATTATCAGACTTGAAACGGCATCTTACCTCATGAAGCTGAAGCTACATCATTTTTCTTTCAAATTAAAATTTGTCAAGGTGTAATCAAATTAAGAAGAGAATATTGCACAGCCAGAAAATACTGTCATTAAGAGATATTTATTTAAAAAAACATAATACTCATAATTTCAAATCATCGGGAGTGCTGGTCTGGATTTAAAGAATTAAAAAAACTCACGCTTTGTAGACCAATTAATAACGACTTTATAGTCTTTTGGGAGCCGCGATAGCTCTGTGGTTAGTGAACTGGACTACAAAGAACAAGAGGTAGGGTTCGATCCAAACTGATGGCTTCCAGGTTCACCCAGCCGTAAATGAGTACTGGATTTTTTCCTGGGAAAGTAAAGTGGCACGGTCATAATACCGACCACATTACCCCAAAAATCATGTGCTGAAGGTCTGTAAAATTTATGGTCACTAACACCTTATTCCCTATATGCCACTTGGCGTGACAGGGCTCTTTACTTTAGTTTTTTTTTTTATTATAACCTTTTATATTTTATTCTAAGCAGTATATTGTGATCTTTTTTTTATATTATGGACAGTATATAGTGTTTTACTATTTTTGGCTGTATAGTGTATATTCTATTTAATTTAAAGTGTATATAGGGTAATTGCTATAGATAAATCCTTAGGATATTATGGGTAATGAAAAACAGAAATGATTCTATTCTATTCTGTCCATGAGGGGGTGCACAAGCGCCTGCGACCTGCGGTCGCAATAGCAGGGTCGGCGCACCATCAGCCGACCAAGACCTAGCATATCTACATCCTCGTGGTCACCCCTGGTAACAGTCTGCGTCAAAACATGCTGGCTAACAGAAGCTAGGATCGCCATGTTCCCCGTAGTGGTGGCTGTTACTGATATAGAGGACCCAGTACTGCAGTACCTCAGGGCAGGACTAGTAGTTTCCCAGCATAGCCTGGGACAGACGAACTCCAACTTCTCCAGTAAGAGCCGGGAATGTCAAGAAAGCCATTACAACCCGCCACATCTAATCGAGTCAAAGAGTAGCAGCTCGTATCAACTCGTGGCAATCAGATAATAATTCTGCCCATGAAAAGTTTCCTTGCTGTCAGGAATATCACTCCACCACCTGTCACAGCATTTCTTGAAATGCTTTGGTAAATTATGTTAACAATGTCGCTCCATTGATGCCCTACTCCACTGCACAAGTGATGATTCTAAACCTCGTTAATCGCTTCTTACGGCATGTGTGGCAGGTAACAGTGGCTCTATTCTTTTCTCCTCTCACCGTGGGATTGCCACATGGGGTAAACAAAAATGAAGACTTATGAAAAGAAAACTTCAACACTAAAACATTAAAAAGAACTGGCTTGTAAACACCAACTTATTATGGAAATTAAAATACTACAGCCAGATTAAAAAAACACAGTGAGTTGGAATGAACAATAATGGAAGGCATTGTCCCAAGACGATGAGAAAGGGGCAGACCAAGAAGAAGGTGGTTTCAAAACATCAAATAGATCTTGTATGTGTCCACAGAAGAAGTGAGAGATCGGACTAGAGACAAAGATTCTTTCAGATGCCTTGTGATAAATACAACATTCTGCAAAGGACATATAATTGCGTACAAAGGGTTTTTACAATTGTATGGAATGCACAATGTTTTATATTTTATTCTGAATGTCTAGAGATGCTATTTCTTGTTTTATTTTTTATTATCACCAGAAAATCAATCCCAGTAGCTCCCCTTGGTATAGGACCCTGTGCAGCTAACAGGATGCCAATTTAACCTTGAAACTCCAGGAATGATCTGCTTTGTTTATGTTGATAAATGATGTTACTCACTTATCGTGCAATTTTATTTATTTCTTGTCATTATTTGTATTTATTTTGTTTCATTTCAATTTTTCTTCACCAGTACAAGTGAACTTTTGTTCTGGATTAAAACATGACTCATATGGTAATGAACTGAAAGAGTGGATAAAACTTATGTCCTAGTTACTTTCATTTAGTGTATGACAGAGACTATGTAGTACTTTATTTTAGTGCCTGGTTTAGCCATTTCAGTGCTTCTCAATCTTTCCCACATATGGGCAAACTTGACTAAATAATATTTTCACTATCTGTCTGTCTATTGTCCTTTTAAGCCGAAGATGGTACATAGGGCAGAAATTCTAGACTCTTGTATCCGATGATCTTTGTTATCAAGTGTCATACCTTGCACAGGACCGACATTGTATCTCACCACGTGGCTCTGTTCTGGGCGAGCCGCTCAATCTTGGCAAGAGAGCTGATGCCTGTTGTTGTTGACTCTCACCTCAGTGTTTTTTTCTAGTGTTTCTCTAGGTCAGCCTCTTTTTCTTTTACCCTCTACAATAAATATTATATAGTGATATTGTAACGTAATGAAACCAACTTTAATTCATTAAAATGCTTGTTATTATCAAGGTAAGTGGTTATGTTAGTTCCTTTTGGACCAAAGACAACACATGGAGCACAATTCATAACTCTCAATATCTAATTTGCTGTAATTTACTGCTTATTCATTTTTTATTCTTGAGACCATAGTTGAGCAGTCTCTATTAATTTTACTATGTACAGTTTCTTTTGGTATTCATTTTCTTTTGTAAATAGCAAGAAAAGTAAAAAAATATTACACAACAGATACAGTGTCCAAGGAGAGTGAGTGAAGTACTAAACTTCTCTTCACTAGGCCACAGCATTTAGAGAAGAGGGAGCTAGTGCTTTTTCTTGATGTTATTACCAAAGTCAGTGAATCAAGTACCCATTTTTTTCACAGCTGGATCAAATTGAGAATATCAGGTTTGGATTCAATCAATTATTGTAAGCTCTTAGACCCCTATTGGAGAAGGCCACAGATAAGGTCTCTCCATCCACCCTAATCTTGAACATTTTCACTATTTTTCAGGCCTTACTTTGGGCCATAAACTTGAGGGTTTTCATGACCTCTCTTCTCTGTGTACTTGTGGGCTCCAAGACAGTGTCTGTGCTGGCATCAGGTTATCTAAGAAAAGTTAGGATTGAACTAACATCAACCATATCACCAAGCCAGTACAGTAACCACAACACACCAAATGCAGAAAAAAAATCAACAAAATTTAATATAATTTTTGTTCTTTAGTGTGAATGTTTTCAGAATTCTTATTTTAAATACATTTATCTGTTACCATGTGCAGATACATCTTCTTCAGTGTTCAAGTCTTGTGATCATGCGACCTTGACTCTTTGACCTGTTTCATGATGGAGGGGTAAGAACAACATTATGACACACAAGTAGCTGGTCACATGATCAGTTTATATTGAGCTCATATTTACATGTGTGTTCTGATTTTTCCCCTCAACCTGTTTCATGATGGAGGGGTAAGAACAACACCATGACACACAAGTAGCTGGTCACATGATCAGTTTATATTGAGCTCATATTTACATGTGTGTTCTGATTTTTCCCCTCAACCTGTTTCATGATGGAGGGTAAGAACAACACCATGACACACAAGTAGCTGGTCACATGATCAGTTTATATTGAGCTCATATTTACATGTGTGGTTTGATTTTTCCCCTCAACCTGTTTCATGATGGAGGGGTAAGAACAACATTATGACACACAAGTAGCTGGTCACATGATCAGTTTATATTGAGCTCATATTTACATGTGTGTTCTGATTTTTCCCCTCAACCTGTTTCATGATGGAGGGGTAAGAACAACATTATGACACACAAGTAGCTGGTCACATGATCAGTTTATATTGAGCTCATATTTACATGTGTGTTCTGATTTTCCCCCTCAACCTTTGCTGTGGCTGACATTCTTCATCTTCAGCAGGCTGTATCTTGGTTTGACATAAGAGTTTTCCTTTTTGTAGGGCGGATGCTGGCTGGGCTGTTGGGCCCACCCTGCCATTGTGTGAAGATACATCTTTGGTATTTTCCATAAAGATCACATGTCTAGGGATTGTTCATAATGTTATAGATGAAAAAAATCTGACCATTGTCCACAAATTTAGTTAATGAGATATTTGTGGGTCATCATCATTGCACCCCAAACATAGAAAATATAATGTGTCCACAAATATCAACTTTGATGGTCATGTCATGATCAACAGGTCTAGCAAACAACATTTTCAAGGACAAGGTTAGTGGAAATTTTTTAAAAGTTGATAAAAAAAAAATTAAGAAAAGAATATAAAAGAGTAAACAGTCTTGACATTATTTAAGTTCACACAGAATGGTAACCTACAGAGAATGATGAAGAAGTGTGTTATCAGGCACCAACACTGTCTCCCAATAAACCCAAAGGTCAAGAGTTAGGAAAAGCGAGGCACGCACATTTATCAAATCAAATAAAAATGTGTTCAATTGTGAGTCACTCTGGTAATTGTCTGTAACTTCTGACAATGAAAGAAATAAACAAATTTGGCTTTTTACCGTTTCCAAAAGTTGACGATGTACCCTAATCCAGCAGTTAATTGCACAAATGTATCAGAACACTAAATTATTGTAGCATTTAAAACAAAAGGCATTCAGGGTAAAAAGTGTAATGTGACAGTTGAACAATGAAATGTAGTGTGATAGCTGAACAATGAAATGTTAGCACTACACTTAGTGTGATAGCTGAACAATGAAATGTGGTGTAGTGTGACAGTTAAACAATGAAATGTAGTGTAGTGTGACAGTTAAACAATGAAATGTAGTGTGACAGCTGAACAATGAAATGTAGTGTGACAGTTAAACAATGAAATGTAGTGTGATAGCTGAACAATGAAATGTAGTGTAGTGTGACAGCTGAACAATGAAATGTAGTGTAGTGTGACAGTTAAACAATGAAATGTAGTGTAACATTTGGCACAATAGTCACTGACTTGAGCAGTTTCACCACCTTATTGTTGTTCTTACCAGAGATCATGATAAATATGTACCCACCCCACCTACCCCTCCCCTCCCCCATTCCTTGAGGGGATAGACAGAAAGGGGAGGAGGGGGTGGTAGGTGAAGTTATAGTTCATTCAAATGTAGGATGTTACAATTTCATTAGCTATCTTATGTACAAGCAGAACCATTTGTGTGATTTTGCATATATTGCATTTTGCTAAATTTTTATGTGTCAATTACTTTTAAGAAGAAAAAAATGCAGAATGTCACATAAAAAGTTTGTTTCCCATAAAACTTAGTTAAAACAGCATTAATTTTTAAAATAGAAAATTCTAAAAAAATTTGCTGCTGTTATGTACCAAATGATACACATTCCAGGTATGGATAACACCTCTTGGCTATTTTACTAAATAAAGTAAGTCAAGAGACCCCGTCATGCCAAGTGACATATAGGGAATATGGTGTTAATGACCATAAATTTTACAGACCTCTAGTCCTTTGTAGTCCAGTTCACTAACCACTGAGCTATCGCGGCTCCCTGTTTTACTAAGCTTATCATAATAAATAGAAGATAGCATTGTGTTCGTTAGATCATCACAAGGGATCTTATAGTAGTTTTTCTTGGTTGTCTCTCTGAGCCCATCACCAGAACAGAAGACAAAGACTGGTGGGTTTCATTTGGAGGCAACCTTCAACATGCAGGTGGCATTTATCTTATCTGTTTATGTACAAAGTAAAACACATTGTAGACAGGGATACTATAAAGTCACGTAGGGCTACAGGAATGTTAGTGATAAATCAAATATGATGAAGAATGTTAGTTTCATGGTGTCAAGGATATATGCTGACATTGATACAAGGATGACAATAGCAAATGAAGTAATGACATTTTTTTTTAAAGTGACCTCCCTTACCTTATCTTAATAATGTTTAAAACTGCAAACACATTCTTTAGTAGGGGACATGGGAAAAAATGAATGTTGCAGCTGAAATTATGGCAGTGGCCTAATTATTTTTTTTTTAAGTGACCTATTTAATGTATCTTATCATAACAATGTTTTTTTTTTTTAAATGAGATCACTGCTATCAACTACCAACTAAACAATCATTCATTTCTTGTCTCATTGTCTCCTCTAAGGAAGACGTTGGTTGTAGCATAGATTTTGTCTGTTAGGGTGTCTTTTATACTGTAAAGCTGTAAATGTGTTCTTTTGGTTTGTTTCCTTTTAGAACACATTATACTTACACTTGACATATTTCAATAAATGTATTTTGTTTATTATCAACATTTTCAGAGTGAGAGAGAGAGAGTGGGTGATATGATTTTATTTGAATGTTTTGTTAGAACTGAGAAATAAACTATTTTGAAAAAAAACATGCACTTTCTCAACTGTCCCTTTGAAGCAGCATTGGTTATTTTTCTTGCTTATATTAATTTATTATTTTATAGTTAATCACATCACATTGAGCACAACATAGTCAACACAATCATCACATAATAATCATCACGGACTATTCAGTCATAATTCATATTCAAGTTCATTGAATCAATCCGTGGCTCCATGATACATATTAGTGGTAGCATTTATCTTTAGAATTACTGTTCTTAATTCTGGACAATTCAGAGGCTACCGCCGGTGGATATTGACTTGTCCACAAGTGCTTATCGTCTGTGACATGTTACATTCACTTTCTCTCACAACTTACTTACGCCTTGTTCTCTGAAGCACTACTTTGAAATACACTTAAAAAACACTTTTACAGCTAAATGTTCACTATGTACTAATTCACTTGCTCTATTTCTGTCTACTGTTCAACTAACTGTTACTACTCTTACTAACTCTGTGGCTTACTACTTCTTACTACCTAACTCTCTTATCTGTTCCTTACTAACTTGACTGACTCCTGTGCCAAACTAACTGAAAACTTGTTGTGAAAAAGGCTAAATACTCAATCTAATTTACATAAATTACATGTGTGGAATACTTGCATCCAATGGTTTGTCATGAAGTTGTCGCAGGTCCAGCGACATCCTCCGACTGATCGGAAGTTCACGATGTTAACCTACATCTGACCTATGTCTCAGAATAGTAAAAACAGGCTTGTTTTCATGACTCAAGTAAACTCTGGTCAGCTTGAACTCTCCTGAGTTTCAAAATAATGATATTTATTTAATTAACTTGACCTGCCCTGGAAGTTGTTTCTCTGGGTTTGTTGACAGTTCAAGTCATGTGTTTATCCCACACCTTTGTCCACTAACAGCTAGGAAAATTTCCATTCTCCTGAAACTTATAATGTCCGACAACTATCCTACTTCCACTCCTGCTTGTCACCCCCTTCCTCCTCACCTTTGCAAAAATAGCTATGGATTTCCATTCGCACAACTTGTTATTCTATCACTAACTCCTGATAATCGCTATTCTATGCCACTGTTATAAACTGTTAAGAAAAGGGTACCGACTGAGTTACCTGACCTATGCTTTCATTCACATATACTGTTATACCTTGTTATCATCTGAGCTATTTTTGTGTATATCAATCAGTACAGGGTTTGTTCTCTCTCACTCACACACACATCACCACACAGTTTGCTAGCAAAAAATAAATGCATATTTCTTTATCAGAAGTAACTCAACCACAGAAAATAACCACTTAAATTCAACAGATAAACAATTACAATTATATAAATTCAACAGATAAACAATTACAATTATATAAATTCAGTAGTGACTTCTGTAAGTGAAGTTTGTTTGGAATCAGATTGACTTTTGTACACGTCACCAAGGCGCATCTGGAATCTTAGAAAATTAATAAGTCAGTCTGAACAACACTTCCATTGTTTTAAAACTAACTCTTCAACGTTATGGAAACATGTTTGAGTAAGGTTAAAGTTTTGGCATACATGTTTAGAAAGTGAATCCTGGTTGATTAGACAAAAGAAATGCAGTTTAACAGAAGAATGTTGAGAATATCATGCACAATTACAAAGAGTAATTTATCTATCTATTGACCTTTTGAGTCGTGGCCGGCCTATAGGACATAGACCCATATGCTCTTTCTCGTTTTCTAAATTTTCTTTCTAGCAGTCTCAAACCTTGCAAAGATTTTTTATCAAATCTCACCATTTGTCTCTGTTCTGTGCACGTATCTCAATCTCATCAGAGTAATTAAGATATTCTAAAAGAAGCCAAGGCCAAATGGAAGCTGGGAATGAACATAAAATTGCACATATAAATAAATAATCATTTTACACAAGCAATGACATATAAGAACTAAAAACGAGTTACCCAATTCACCTACATTGGAGTGAAAAGTCATGGGATGGAAACATAATAACTGAAATAATGATCTGTATCTCATTGGCATAAGATGTCTTTAAAAAACTTACACAAATTTGGAGATACAAAATATTTAGCAAGCACACAAGACTCGCACTGCTCAATTCTTGTGTAATACCCATGCTAACATATGGATGTGAGAACTGGAAATCCACTCAAATTCTAGAAAAGAGACTAATTGTGTTTTATAATAAATGCCCTCAAAGATAACCTAGGGATACTTTACACTATAAGAGAAGAAACCAAATAAGAAAATGTTATATAAGCTATATATGGAGAAGATGCTGGAAACACATCAGCCATGTCCTCAGAATAAACGAAAGGAGACTCCCATGCCAGTCCATCATGTGGACACTGGGTGACAAAAGAAAACAAGAAAAACATAAAGAAACTCTAAGAAGATCAATTAATAGAAAGGGCTTAACTATCCACTTAAGAACAAAACAAAATCTAGCAACAAATTGTTGGACATAGAGAATTATGATTTCTGCCGAGTATGTCATCTACAGCATGAGAAGAACTAACCATTATAATCATGCATTCATTCATTCTTTGGATACATCTCCACATCAGTGGTTGGCCATCATGGAGAGCCATTTTACTTTGTCTCTTATCTTGATTGTGCATGTTGTCATAGGGTCGCCTGTAAACCTTTTGATGTTATCAGCCACTTTAGTCTTGGTCTGCCTCACCTACCTTGTACCTTCCTTTCCAAGATGACTTTTAGAAGGGTTTTATGTCTCTTCACATGCCCAAAAAATGTTCACTTATCTTTTTTCTAATTGTGTTAAGTAGTTCTCTTTTTTTCTTTTTCAGCTGATTCAGAACTTCCTTGTTTGTCTTATTTTCCTTTTACCCACTTCACCCCATTTTCCTATAGATCCATTTTTCAATGTCTTCAATTTTCTGCTGTTTTATTATTTAATATCCTTGTTTCTGCACCATACAGGAATAATGAGTAAATCTAACATTTTGCCAAATAAATTTGGTTGAATACAAAAATAAAAATGTTCAACTCAAATGTTAAGTCAGTCCTATTATATGGCTGTGAAACATGGAGAATAACAAAAATGACAATCATGAAGATACAGACCTTCATTAATACATGCTAGCGCAGAATAAAAGGATGAAAAAAGCAGGACAAAATCAATCTTTCATTCGCCTGAAGTATTGTCTACATCTGCAATGTTGTTTCTTTAATAAATTTTAGTTTTCTTGTAGTCCTTGCAGAGGCCTATATAGTTTTACCTGTAGTGTTGTACCCATGAGCTTTCCTCATTATACTATATTTAAAGCAATCTTGAGGGATGTGTTCAGCAGTCTGTGGTGCTTCTTCTTATGTACATGTGGCTGAGGCGCCAATAGTGAACTTTGTAAACATATTACTATGGAGTCAATAGTGTCCTGTTCTGAGACATATAATGATAACTTGTTCCCATCTATTCATGGGACTATCAATTCATATTATGGTGGGCATCTTGATTTGGAGTTTGTGGTCTTCTAATTGATTTGCAGTGTTTTTTTGCAATATATGCCATTTTGACACACAAGGTTTCTGTTTTTTAGATTGTGGTTTTATGTGCCGGCTTCGGCTCGAATGGACAATAGATAGATACAATTGATTTGATTATCTGTTTTTTTCTGATGAAGATGATAAAACAACATTGCACAAATGAAGGAGGTTGCAGAGTCAAGATGAAGGAAAAGTATTATACAACGAGATCAAAGATATCATGTTTTCAAAGTCTGAAAAAGAAACACAAATTACATAAAGAACACACAAAGGCTGATGTAAAGAATATCTACTTTAATCTATATTATGGACTGACATTACTGCAGTTAAGGCATACTGATATCTGCTCTGCCACCAATTTCAGTAACCATCAAAGTATTCATCTAGTGATTGTTCCATCCAGCACTTATTGAATGTGTTGCATTCTTTTCTGAAAAGGATGCTTTTCCTGCTTTCGCCTTTTGTGGAGCAATGTTCCACCACTTCTTTGACTTGTGGATTATTCTCAGCATTGTCATCACTTTTCTGTGGGAGGTGGCACTTGTTATTAAGACAGGGGGTGGTTAAATAAATAATAAAGATGGTTATTCACAAAAACAGATGGACATCAGATTTGAAGCATGGCAGGGTAAACAAAATGTTTCTTTCAATGGGCAAAATAAAAGCTCTGACTAGAAAATCTCATGGCAACTGCTTTGGACATATAGACTTTACTTTCCCCCACCTCATGGCAGACTCCAGAAATAAGATAAAAGCAATAATGATTGATATAACTAGACAAACAGATAGGTAAGATAGTTATCAAATGATGATTTGGAAGCGAAGGCGTACATCCCAGCACCAGAGCTGGAACTTGTCAGCGACCCACAGCTGATGACTTGCGCCAGGATCGGTGAACCAAAACCATCCAGACCCTGCTCCACCTTTCCGTGGTGCCTCAAGTAACAGACTAACCTGCCCAGAGCTGGCCAAGTGAGCAGGGATCGAAGAGGGAAGACAACCCGGTACTCAAAAATGTCGTGCTGAAGTCGGATGTGTTGGGCCGAAAGGCGCAAATATAACAGTTATACTGCAAACCACAACACAACGCAGACACGTCCACTAAAACGTCCTTTTAAGGACGGATGACAAAGAGGAATTCTACAGTCTACGAATGCTCTAGAATACTTTAGTCATCAGGTGAATGCAAGCAAGCAAATGATGATTTCAATGATGATTTTCAACTAGTGACCTGAATATAAATCGTTAGATATATGTAAAATATAAAGGTTCCCTTCATGGCTTGTTAGGGGAAAATACCCATATTTTCACATGACCAATGGCACATTTTGTACAGAGGCAAGACTGAGTGAATGGTTCCAGATTTATAACGGAGTGATACAAGGATGTTAATTATATCCCTTGTTAATTGGAATTCTATCTATTGTCCTTTCGAGCCAAAGACGGCACATGGGGCAGAATTACAATCTCAAAAACAGAAACCTTGCGTGCCAAAATGGCACATGTTGTAGAGATCACTGCTTCTAAAATGTATGGTTCTGCTTCCATAACAATGCTTTTTACAATGACAGCTTGTTGAGCCATTGATCAACCTCCTTAGTCACCTCTTATCAACCTCCTTAGTCGCCCGGAAGGTCACAGTATCACTATTCTTTTATTTGGGATTGCCACCTTCATAATACATAAATACTGTACAAATAACAGACATTGGATGGACACTTGGATCTTAATTGGAGGACCTTGATTTTGCGGACATCTCTTATCAATAACGATGTGAAACAAGATGTAAGAAAAAACAAATTCCCTTTCATCAATGGCTTGGAAAATTGGACTTGAGATCAACCACAAATAGACAAAAATAATGAAAAATCAAATTCACAAAGAAGATGAAATATACCTGGAAGGAAAAGCAGTGGAAGAAGTAGATCATTTTGTATATCTTGGAAGTTGCACAGATCAAGGAGACACAATGAAAGAAATTAGAATCAGAATAGTGAAGGCGGCAATGACTTTCAGAAACATTGGTAAAATATATAAATCAAAATTACTAAGCACAAAAACAAAGTTCAGGATTTTCAAATAAAATGTATTATCCACCCTTACTTATGCATGCAAAAGCTGGAAAACAGCTAAATAGAAAATAAACTGGATGCATTTTTATGTATGCCTCAGGAAAATACTCTGTA
Source organism: Megaustenia siamemsis (assembly GCA_032433765.1). Lineage (NCBI taxonomy): Eukaryota > Metazoa > Mollusca > Gastropoda > Stylommatophora > Ariophantidae > Megaustenia > Megaustenia siamemsis. The sequence goes on from JAVIAB010000047.1 coordinate 29,989,437, forward strand.
TATCTCTTCTTCTTCTTTCCTTCCTCATCTGCCTTTCAGCGTCAAGGGGAGATATAATTTGCGGTCTTTTGCTCTTCTGTTCGCCTCTGCTGCTGTTATGTTCCCTAGTGCTTCTAATATTCCATCGACCCATCTTTTTCGTGGTCGACCCTTGGGTCTGGTGTTCTCACAACGTTTGTTGAAGGCTCGTTGTGTTGTGTTTTGTTCTTTCTGCCTTTTCACGTGGCCAAACCATTTTACCTATTGTTTCTTTATATATTCTATGGCGGGGGCTGTTCCTAGCTTTTTTTTTCAGTTCTTCATTTCTGATCTTATCTTTCAGACTGTTTCCTGTCATTCGTCTAACACATTTCATCTCTGTGGAGGTTATTTTTCTAATTGTTCTTGCATCTAGGGTCCAGGTCTGGCATTGGTAGCACAACTTTGTATACCATGGAACAAATCTAAGACTAGTGCTGAAATAGAGAAACAATGATGCATCCAAGATATAAACTATAATCAAGAGAAGAAGGTGGTGATAAGTTGCCCATGTGATGAGAAAACAACAAGAGAATCTCAAAGCAAACCCTCAAATAGAGAACCAGAGGGTACAAGAAAAGAGACTGCCCTAGAGAAACACTAAAGAACGCTGAGGAGGCGAATGGCAACAGCATGCATCAGTTCCTTCACAGAGATTGAACGGCTGACCCCAAACAGGGATGTGTGGCGAGATACAATGAGGGTCCTATGCAGGATCTGACATTTGATAGCAAAGATCATCGAACCTATTGTATAACTAGTGCCTTATCTATGTCATGTGCCGTCTTCGGTACAAAAGTAGACAATAATGAAAGCTCCTAAGATAGATTGCATAACAATTCATGTATTCCTTTTGTAGCTGACGTATTACATGTACATTGTTTTAACAGTGACGGTTAGTAATTTGTTGCAGTATTTATCATAAGAACTACAACATAAGTCTTATGATTGTGGTAGTACAGTAATAGCAGAGATACTCGTCGTTCATGGAGACCACCGCTCCGTTAACAGTTTCCGTGAGAGTAACGAGATATTTCTGGAACTCACAGACAAAAGAGTTCCAGAATTTGTAACCGTATTCCTGCATGTAAAAAGAGGACAGATGGGATTACATTTTTGTTCTTTGATTTTAATTTAAAGAAGTAACAAAAAACATATATATGTTTTTAATAAGACATTCTTATACCCTAAATCGAATATTTACCCAGGGAAGGCAGATCAAGGCGGCTACAATTTGCAGGTCTGTTACCTTGTTTTTGCGTGTGTGGTATTTTGTGAGTCAGTAGTGATGTGTAAGTGTCAAAGTGTGCGATCTGTCTTAGACCAGGTCTGTTTGATAGCCAAGTCAGTAGTGGCTGATGTTAGTCTTACCTGTTCCGGTCAAGGTTTGACGTTGTCATAGTCAATGTTGTAACTAGTGGTTGGCGCTGTTAGTGTTTATTCAGTTATTGTTCTTTTTAAAATTTTATAATGGAATTTCAGCGAGTTTCACTCACTGTTAAATAGTTAGTTAATGTTAATGTTATTCAATTTCAATAAAAATAATAATTAATTATACTTAAGGCATATTTGTCTTATGTCCATTGTCTGTTATGTTATACTGTTATAGATATGATATATAATATAAATATATATTATTTATCATAAACTATAAACCTATGTCCTATCATAAATTTTATGATGCTGCAAAGAATTTATTATATAAATTGATTGATATTAATTTATTTATTGTAAAGTGAGGATTCAGTTATCAGTTATTATAATTTAACTATTAATTTAAATAATGTAATTAATTAATTATTAATTATACATTATAATACCGAAAGTGACATAGAAGTTCAACAGATGTTGGCAATGACTGAATGACAATATCATATGATATCAATCCACAACTTTACGTATATCAGAATGATGAGAAAATAATTGTAATTGTGTTTCTTATCATGACAGAACATAATTAAATTTTTATAAGTCTTACTGGTAATTTCCTAGTTTGATCAGATATATTATTTCAGTTTGGAAGAGTGATGTCCCCTAAAATATGTCTGCCAAAATACAGTGGTTCTACGCATTCTTGGCGTTGGGGTCATTACGCTGGCATGTGTCACTCACACTGGCGTTTGGGTCAGCGTGGCGTTCGGGTCAGCGTCTGCGTCCAAATCGAGATGTTAATTAATAATTGGCTGAACCCATATCCTTTCTTATGCTTCTTCTTACTAATTATCCGCCTATATATATAGGCTAGTTTGTCTAATATTTAAAAACCAGCTAAGCAGTTCTGAGCTCACTTACTTGAATTTGGTACTACTGTATTTGCAAAATGACCGGGCGACCTAGAGCCCCAACTGAAGTTGTGAATGTTGGGCAGATCATGACTTTTCATGACATCATTGCAGAGGATAGATGGAATTTACTAACTCTGATTCCCGAGATTGCCACTAATAAATTGTGTATTCAGTGGTTAGCTAAGCGTAGACTAATAATAAATACGTGTCTATGCAACATTTGTCATATGCCTGCGCGTTTAGTAGCCTACAGCAGAGGAGTAGATGGCTATCAGTGGTCATGTCAGGGGTGCAGTTTTGGAAAGTCCGTTCGTGATGGATCATTTTTCACAAAGAGCCATCTATCACTAAAACAAATTTTAATTATGATCTACTGTTGGAGCAGCGATTTTCCACAGAGCTTGATCCAGCATGAGGCAGGCGTCAATAAAAATACTGTAGTGGATTGGTGTAATTTTTTACGCGAGGAATGTGAGAAATACATGGTTAGACACTTCAGTCAAATTGGTGGTATGGACATTCTAGGCCAACCAATCGTTGTGGAAATTGACGAGTCCAAATATTTTCACCGAAACTATCACAGGGGACAATGGAATGAGGATCACTGGGTGTTCGGTGGAATAGAAAGGATTTCAGGAAAATGCTTTCTAGTAGAAGTACCAGATCGCTCCGAGGCTACTTTAACAAAAGAGATAGTTGCCCATATTTTACCTGAAAGCCACATTATTTCTGACGGCTGGTCTGCATATGCCAATATCAGTCGAATTGCAAATGGTATTTATACCCATTGTTCAGTCATCCATCAAGAGAATTTTGTCGACCCAGATGATCCCGAAATTCACACACAGAATATTGAAAATATGTGGATGCGGGCCAAAAGGAAATTGAAGAGACAGTTCGGCACTAGGCGTACATTGTTCCCATCGTTTCTACACGAGTTCGCCTTCAGAAATGAAATCAGACAAGGAAACGTCCTAGGGACGCTAATTACAGGAATTGCAGAGAGTTATCCTGTGTAAAATCATCACATCCCTGCAAACTACTGTCCTTTTCAGGACAACATAAGATTGCTCCAAACCTGCCCACTTCACAACTGTCCTTTTCAGGACAACCAAACGTTCACAATTAACTATTTTAGATTGCCTAGAGTTTTCACTATGGTCCTTTTGAGGACTTTCATCACACTCGTTGTTATTCTCAAGCTCCGCACCAGATTGCTAATCGCTGACAGGTAATTTGAGGTAATACAGACGTTGCATTGTGTTTCGTAAAGCTATTTCTAGATATTTTTTGTATTTATGTGTGTGTATGTGCATTTTAATTAATAGCCAAAGTTTGACAATCTTCCAACATTTGGCAGTAAATTACGGCGATTGGTAATCAACCGCACAATTCCCTTCGATCAGAAGATCATAATTAGGCCGAGTGGTGTCGTTTTTGTCACGCGTTATAATATATTTATAAATATTTAACACTAAAGCTAAACCTAACCCCTGGACCCAACGCCCAATCAACAGATACTCCGAAATGATTACATGCCAGCGTAATGACCCCAACGCCAAGAATGCGTAGAACCACTGTATTTTGGCAGACATATTTTAGGGGACATCACTCTTCCAAACTGAAATAATATATCTGATCAAACTAGGAAATTACCGTCTTACTAATCTTACAATTATTTTATTTATTACTACCAGTAGTATCAACTGCCAACTATGGCTAAATATTATTATTTATTATTATATATCACATCTAGAAAATGAAAATAAAAAATTATCAAAATTAGAAATTAGTCACCTTCAAGATGTGAAGAAAAACAGAAATAACAAAATGAACTAGAGATTAGAGAAATCAGATGATATGAATTAGAGACTTCACAAAAGGTGAGTTGAGTATCAAGAGAAGATGCACATTACAGTGAGGACAGTAACAGACAGGTGATGAGCTAGTAACTGGATGGGTTGGTCTCTAAGTGATTCTACTAAGAAGTTCTGAAGATATCCAGAAACAATCAGAATAAAGAAATGCCACTCAATGGACTTCTGGAGGGAATGTGAAAGAGAGACAGACCAAGGACAACCTGGTGGAGTACAGTAGAAACAAATTAAATGGTGTGGGCCAGATATGGTGCACCCTGTGAAGGATGGATACGGAACTCACAAAGAACAATGTTGCTTCCCACTTAACACCTAAGGTATGCTGGTCACAGACCTTTGTTAATCAGCAACTAGGGAAAGTAGAAGAAGAAGAGATATTAGAAATTTATTGAAAGAATAAATCTTACGCAGAATTCATGTACAATATCTTGCCTTTTCCTTTTAGTTGTTATTTTGTTTATTTTTACCTTCACTGGGTGGCATATTTTGTTCTCTTTCTTTAACCTGTGAATGGTACTGAAACATAAACATTGTTCTCAGCTGGCACTAACTGTGAGATCCAATAAAAGCAGTCACATGTAAAAAAATCCACCAGAGTCCATCAACTGGTGAGACTACTTTTTCTAGACAATTTTTATTTAAGACTTTTGAACATGAGACTGAAATTTTCTTACAATTTCAGATAACACACCTAATAGGACTAAACACTGTAAAGTTCAATTCCAAAACTGGCATATATTCACACTTTTATTCTAGTTTCTGCCTTTGAAATATCAAGGTTGGAGTATGCTTTGACATAGGTCTGTTCTCTTCTACCATAATTCATCTTTTAGCACATACTGAGTTGTCAAGTGGGTCATTCCTTCCAGATCAAAGATCACGCCAAGTGGCGTGTAGGGAAATATGGTGTTAGTGACCCTATATTTTACAGACCTTCAGCACATGATTTTTGAGGTAATGTGGTCGGTATTACGCCCATGCTGCTTTACTTTCCCAGAAAAAAATCCGGTACCCGTTTTAAGGCTGGGTGAACCCAGAAGCCGTTGGTTGAGATCGAACCCTACCCCTTGTCCTTTGTAGTCCAGTTCACTAACCACTGAGCTATCGCGGCTCCCTTTTATATATATATATATATATATATATATATATATATATATATATATATATATATAATGATTGATCCATACATATGGATTTATATATAACAAAAAATTTATGTTCGGAGTGCAATGATGATGACCCGCAAATAACTCAATAATAACAAAAAATGCATGCAATGAGAGGACATTTATCAGGTTAAAAGGTGCAAATATCACAGCTTGGCTGTCAACAGACAAAAATACAATAAATAAGCTGGTGGTAGTGGTGAGAAAGGTAATATTACATTATGTCATAGAAGAATGAAGTATTAAACACGACTATACAGGACTACAATAGTTAAAGGTGAATTGCCAGAGCTATTTCTCACTGTGATTACCTTCCCACAACTCAGAGACATCAGCCAGTTGTTTGGATTTATTTTTAAAAGTGGGTCAATCATAAGAATATTGGTCTGTGATAGAGCCAATGGTTATCTTATTTGCCGAACCAGTTTTCTAATTACTGTGTTACTAAAACTGCCCACAATATTTAACTATGTCATAACAGTTGTCATGTTACTTATACTCAAGGAAAGTAATGCAATTGTTATTGAGCACAATACCAACAAAGAACTACTTACAAGAAGCAAGCAAGAAGAGAATGTGCTCCATCATTACATGTAGATGTTCAAAATGGAATGACCATGTCCTGACACCATAACCAAATGTTATGGACTTTAGGGGGGAGAGATTGTAGAATTCAAAACTAATACACATATAAATCCACATTAACAGTGCACTTTAATTTACAATTAACTTACATATGCATCCAATAACATTTGCATTTTTCTTTCTATAGAACTATTGCAATGGCAAGTTTAGCAAAAACATATGAAGATAGCCATATTATAAAGTCTGCAGCAGACGCAAGACTGTATCGTGGCCTTGAACTAAAGAATGGGTTAAAGATTCTTCTCATAAGTGATCCTGAGACTGATAAATCCTCTGCAGCTATGGATGTTCACATAGGTAAGTTTTTTTTTGTATTATTATTTTTTTTTTAACAAATCTCCCTACAACACTGAAAGATAATGAGGAAAAAGAATTATTGCTCTATAGTAATACCAGGAGTGATGATAACTATAACAGAAGTGAGGTGCAGAATAGTTCAGACAAATGCTGCATTCTGAACAGTGAAAAAGGTACAGAACTCATCTTTGATGATCAAAACTCATCTTGATAATCAACATGAGAAAAAAAGAGTCCTTTATTGTTTTATAGAGCTAACTTTGACATTTCATAATTAATTCTGGACAATGAGACGACAGTAGACAAGAAAATCTTTGGAGGCCACAAAAAGATGGTTTTATAGAGTAATGTTGAGAATACCGTGGACAGCTAACAAGAGTAATGAAGATGTTCTAAAAGATGGCAAGGCAAAGTGAAAGTTTATTACTATCAAGAGAACGAAACATCATTTGTCACATGAATATGTTAATAAATACTTAAAAAAGAAATTTACCATTGTATTGCTGGCATATATGCATGTGTATGTTCTATGATATTTATATATTTATTTTGATGAGTGTATGTTGTAATAATAATAATATCAGTATTTTTATATGCCTGTGAAACATGAACCCTAAATGCAAAATAAAAATATGAAAGTATGTGGTAATCTAATCTTTATTTCATAATATAGTTTGTGTGCTGATCAATCAGTTGTGTTCAATCTCCAGCCCCTGATGTTGTTCTTAATTTCTTTTGTCGACGTTCTTCTGTGTTATCATAATTAGCTATCTAGTAACTTCTCTCTATCTCCTCCATACACTATTACCTGTTATCAAAGTCAATTATAAAATTTCTCTATGTGCCATGTACCAATTCTCACAACTCACTCCGCCTCTTCCTTAACAATTTTTCCACTCTAAGTTTGTTACAGTTGCCCTGTGTACATTAACTTTTTTTTAAGTGCACCATCATAATTTTTATTAGCTTTCCATTGATTCTCAATCCTTTTATCTAAAGCCACATGACAATATCTCAGGTGATCTTCTTGTTATTAACGTTAATTGTCCTTGACTCATATCTAAACATCAAGATTCACTTTAAAACATCAAATAACTCATTTTTCTGTCTCTCATTGCTAAAAATTTATAACACAGAGACTATCTCTTTCTCTGCCTGTCTGTCTCTCTCTTTCTCATACACACAAACCAATAATTTTAAGTGTGCAAGATACACACAAGTGATCTTCATTTTATGAAAGCTTGGAATCTACTTAACGTGGGGGGTGTTATGCCATTAACATTCAGCGTAGTCATCGACCAGTCCACACACAAATACTGATGTTGGACAAGTTGTTGCAGCCCACATACCAGTCCACACACAAATACCAATTTTGGACAAGTTGTTGCAGCCCACATACCAGTCCACACACAAATACCGATGTTGGACAAGTGGTTGCAGCCCACATACCAGTCCACAGAAAAATACAAATTTTGGACAAGTTGTTGCAGCCCACATACCAGTCCACACACAAATACCGATGTTGGACAAGTTGTCCCATCACGAAAGGAATCAGGCATCTTCTACTAGCACCAAGTATGCACAGCTGCTTGTGCCTCCTCATCAGAAGCTTACTGGGGTATCCCTTGAGCTGTTCCTTAGCTTCAGTAGAAAGAAGAAGCTGCAAGGTGCCAGATTGGGGCAGTACAGCAAGTTTGGTAAAATGTCTAACATTGAGATACCTCAATGTATCCACTGTTTGTCAACTGTTGTGTAGGTGAGCGTTGTTGTGCTAGAGAATTGCATATAATATAAACATAAAGTGGTATTGAGCAACTTGACTAACAGAAAGACAAGACAAACTACGTTTCCACAAAAGCTTTCGTTAGGTATATCAAACAAACTATACAAATTAAACACAAAAATCATATTCAGAAAACACAACTCACAAGCTCCAATGAAATGGCAGAAATGGTGGCCAGGATTTACGTAGAGTTTGGTTAAAAGATTAATAGACAAAAGGGCAGGTAGGATTTAATTAGACCAAAGGAACCAAACAATGAAAAATTGGACAAATTAAAAAAATAAAAGGCCACGGGGTACAAGGAAAACTTCTTCTACAATCATGGCTCATTTATGAAGGCTCTCTTATGAAGGCAGCTGTCTGTTTAAGTGATTCGGTTGCCCCATATAGTTTCTCTTCCAGAGAGGTGGGTATGGGCCACATTGTCCTCCTCAGTCCTGTGTGCTGGGGGCAATTCTGCAGAATGTGTTTTGTTGTCATGTTATCCTGGATACGGTGGCACTGGCTGTTTGTTCCTATTGTGAGTTTGTTGAACAGGTGGTTTCTCATTCTATTGTGGCCAGTGCATAGGTGAAGTATGATGACTTGATCCCTTCTTGATAGTTGGAAGTATCCATCCTTCTCATTATACTTTGGGTGTTCTTGTTTCCATTTTTCATGGTACTGGCCTTTGATGATGGATTTGGCTTCAACATAGCTGACCAGTTGGTTCTCTTGTGGTAATCTCCCTCCCTCCGTAGCTAGTATGTCTGCGTGTTAATTTCCGTGTATGTTACATTGTGATGGTATTCACCGGATGTCCACTCTCTGGAAGTTATTGCACAGTTAGTCTAGGGTTGTTCTGAAGTCATCTAGATCACTGTTCCTGGGGTTTTTAGAGCTGTTAAGACTGACAGTGCATCAGTCAGTATCACCAATTTCTTGTGCATGTTATTTTTGCGTAGGATAGCCAGTTTTGCAACATCTTCAAGGGCTTCAGTTTCTGCTTTATAGTTGTTTGAGAATTTCCCAGTAGTTATTGACTTGGTGACCTTTTCCTGATTATTCAGCCTCAAGAACATACCTCCTCCTCTATTTCTTGTGGTGTTTGTAGCAGAGCCTCCATGTATATGTGTGACCAGGAGTCCTGTGTTTTTCTGCTATGTGCTTTCTCTCTGTGTCTGTTTAGGTGCCTTTTTATTATGATTCCTATAGTGTCTTCCTTAAGTTATGGTATTTTATGTTTCCCATGGAGAGTCATATTAGATGGACTTGTGGGTTTTGGCATTGTTTGGGACAGTACTGCATCACTAGTTGTCAGATCTTTGGAGATTGCAGCGAAGTTGCTTCTCTTTAGTCTTCTTTTTCCAAAGCCGGTTATTCTTTGGTGCATGGGGTAGTTAGGGAGCCTTTTGTATTTATCCACTTGTTGCATTACTTTAGTTTTCTGTCTGTCTTCTAAAGGTTATAAACCTGTTACTGTTTCTAGAGTCTTGATAGGTGTAGATTTCATAGCACCAGTGATGATATGGGCAGCCTGGTTTTGTGTTCTGTTAATTTTGCTAAGCTGTGATTTGGAAACTGTAGCCCAGGTTGTGACTCCACACTCTAGGACTGGTCTTACTCTTCCTATGCAGAGTCGTTTCAAGATATTGCTGTCTGTTCCCCAGTCCATTCCTGCTAATTTCTTCATATCTATTCATTCTTTGGCTCTTTTGTTTGCTTTGTTTATCAGATTTGTCTATGTTATTCTGTAGTCCATGGTGACTACATGATATGTTGGGTTTTGGTCAATAGGAAAAGTGTGGTCTTTTATTTTCAGTTTTGCGGAGAGTGTGTTTCTTACAATAAAAAGGAAGAAGAGTAAAAGAGAGAAAGGTTAATGGTGGCAAGGGGAAAGAAAAGCAAGAGAGGTAAAAAAGATAATGCAGGGAGGAATAGCGATAGGACACAGAAAAGAAATGGAGAGGAGACCAGTGATTAAAGAAAAGAATGATGTGTTTAAAGAATTGCATATTTGCCCAGATGAACATGTAGCAATCGTATGTGGAATAATGGATTGCCATATGTATACATTTAGTACTCCATCCACAATAATGATACATCTATATTTTTTCTATTATCCTTACTGAATTTAAATTTTTTTTTTTTTTTTTTTTTTTAAACTTACCAACAGAACATATTCTGAAATATCTCACAGTTAGTTGAATCGTTATGTTATCTTCTGCAGGTCATCTTAAAGATCCAAGAGATCTCCCAGGCTTGGCTCACTTTTGTGAACACATGCTGTTTTTAGGAACTGAAAAGGTAATTGAAAATGCAGCAACATTTTTGTAATATGATTGATTACATATTATTTACCTTATAGTTATGTAGTTTATTTATGTATTTACAGTATAACAAAATAAATTCCAGAGACCAGGTGGCATTTTTAAGTTGCATGTCTTCATATTGTTAAAACAAAATATAGCAATCTTTAACATTCTGTAGTTATTAGTTTGATAACAGTAATAGGCAATAATGGCATTAAATGTCACAGTGGAATACCTGGAATACATTGATTTTGCACATGACATAGTTAGTACTCCTAAGTGACAATATCAACAAGATGCAAAATATCACATATAAGCTATCACCCATAGTGGAAATAATAGGACTTGAAATCAACAAAGAAAAAATTAAAATAATTAAAATAAGAATGCACTTGAGGGCAATATATATATAAATTGTATGGCATTGGAAAAAGTAGAATGTATATCTTGGTAGTAATATAGATAAAGAGTGTGAAACAAAAAAAGAGATCAAAAACTGCATGGCAAAAGCAACAGTAAATTTTAGAAACTTGGACAAAATATGAAAATCAAAAATACTAAGCAAGAAAAGTAAACTTAGAACATTCAACTCAAACATATTATCAACCTTTCCCTATGCATGTGAAAGCTGGAAAACAACAAAGGAAATTGAGATTTTAAAATCTGAACGCTTTTCAAGACAAATGCCTAAGAAAAATACTCTGTGTACAGTGGAATAAATTCAAGACTACTATAGAGAAATGGCCATGCAACCAATGACCTCATCAACAATTAGAAAGAGCAGATGAACATATGTTGGGCATGTGTTAAAAAGAAACAAGAGAATTTCAAAACAGGCTCTTCTATAGGAAACATCCATATACAGACAAAGAGGAAGACCTAGAGACAATGAAGAGAACACTTATAAGAGAAGTCAAATTAGCAGGCATAGACTCATTGGATAAGATTGAACATTTCTCCCAAAGCAGAGATGGATGACAAAAAACACTAAAGCCCTGTGTGATGTCTGGCTGCGCTGGAGGGATCAAGAAGTTTAATAATAATTAATTGTGAATGCAATAAAGGATTACAATTATAAGCTGAATTAATAATATGATTTAAATGTCATTTTTTTTCAAACTTCAAAAATAGAGAAAGAAGAATGGAGTGAATATAAGACTAGTGCAGAAATAATAAATATAATGAAGCATCTAAAAATATCATCTATAATCAAGAGAAGTAGGTGGTCATATGTTGGCCATGTGATCAGATGAGACAACAAGAGAATCTCAAAGCAAGCCCTCAAATGGGAACCTGAGGGCAAAAAAAAAAAGAGGCTGACTTAAGAGAAGCACTAAAAAGAACTCTATGTGAAAGGCAAGAACAACATGCATCAGCTCCCTTGCTGAGGTAGAGAGGCTCATCTAGAGTAGGGACATGTGGTGAGATACAATGCAGGTCCTGTCCAAAATCTGACACTTAACCCTATAATACGATACCATCGTAAAAATTACAACCTCAAAATAAATTTTTTTAAAAAATTATTTGACATTTTGCCGCAGACAAACATTTCCCCACTCCCAGTACCTTCCAAATTATTAATTTTGGTGACCCCCTAGTGTTGGATTTATTTTATTTGATGTTGGATTTTTTTTCCCCCATACACCATAATTAAAAGTACTGTGCTGTTGTTAACAGGCAAATAAATGCAATGCTGCGGTAAAGCTGGTAGCAGGGAACAAGTGGTGGGTTGCAACATAAACTCCTACAAAGTATGGTGACAGCTTTACAAAAAAGGACAATACAAAACAATTTAGGTTTAACCCTACATGCGGCCTACTTCAGAAAACAGGGACAAACAGACAACTAGATGAAGATATACTCTATTACATGTTCTAATTTTTCAAGAAACTTGTTTCTTTTTTTTTTCCATTTGACTCGGGGAAATCAAGCTGTCGGTAAAAATCTCTTTCACTGACTGTTGGCGAAACATAAAACAAACTCAAAACCTAACCCTAAGATAACAGATAACAGTGAACATGTGGGGAACAAATGTACTAGACTGAGGCCAAAGTGTCAATGGTAAAAGCATGTGTCTGATAGCAAAGTATTTGAACTAGCCTTTGAACTTTGGGTAATAAACTGTTCGAAACCAGGAAATAGTTGCCACATCCGATATGGGTGCTGGCGGTCGCGTTGAATCGCATACAAGTAAAATTCTAAATCATTGTTTGCGCCATTCACTCATGAATCCTCATTGCAAACGGTTTTGTCTCTGAGATTCAGAGAATATTTTAAAGAATAATTATTTCATTTTTAGTGCTTTGTGTTCTAATAGTGTTAAAAAAGAATGCTTATGCCATATACATTTACAGTAACACTTGATAAAAAGAAAATTCTCCCAATGCAGAATTTCATTTTGGAAATCACAGAACTCATGAATGTACATTCGATTGAAAAATATGACATGAGTTTACGATGTGATGTCAAAGTATCCATCTAAGAAATTCTGCAATATGAACCGATAGTGGCTGACATGGTTAAACCACAGGTTGACGACGCTGGTCCATCATTAACAAATTGTTTTCAGTGTTCTGCAAAAGCAAGAAGAAGGATAACAAACTTTTGTGTTGTTTGGAAAAAAAAAGGCCATATTTCGTGCACATAGTTTTAATGGCTGTGCACCTTAATTTTGTCCTTTCGAAGTGACATTGTTCCATATTTTTTTGGTTAAAAAAAAACTGTCCAAAGAAATATTATTTTTGCAAATTTTGCAATTTTATGTGAGTCGTATTTGTTACGACTGTAAAAGTAAAAAAATGATTTATAGATAGGTGTTGTAATCTATGGTTAATAGCAAATATTGTAAGACATGAAAAGTCTAGAATTTAAGCTCTACCTGCTGCCCTCGGCTCAAAAGGGATGTAACGAATTGTCATCAATGTCATGTTTTGTTTTTTTAATTTCTTGTTGAGTTGACAATTAATAGTAAAGTAAAGGTTCCCTTCATGCCTTGCTAGGTATACGGGGAATATGGTGTTGGGGACCATATTTTTCTATAACCACGGCACATTTTTGGGTGATGTGGTCGGTATCATGCCAGGCCGCCTTTACTTCCCAGAAATATCTATGGTACCCATTTTTAGAGGCTGGGTGAACTCCGGAGCCTTGTCAGTCTGAAATAAATTCCGCCGCTGCTGGGGATCAAACCCGGACCCTTCTAGTCATGAAGCGAGCACACTAACCACCCAGCCACCGAGGCTCCGCATAGATAGACAGATATAAAATAATGCAGATTGTACTAGTTTGGAAGGATCAAGAGTTTTGTGTTTTTCAGAAATGAAACCTTAGTTTGTACACTTTATGACCACAGCACTGAATATGCAAATGTTAGCAGGGGACTTCCATTTCAAAATGGTGGAACGTTTCATGTTCTCTCGATCGCTGCAGAAAACGCATCTGGAGTCTGATTAATTTCGGCTCTTCGATGCAGTTTTCTGTGTTGAAATCAAAATGATGTTCTACTTAGCAAATCTGCGCTGACGAAGTGAACAAATCTGCGCCGCCGAGTACACACAGCAATGTTTCTTTTTGTCAGGTCAAGTATTGTGAAAGCGACCTTCACTGTCTAGTGTTGAGATGCGGTTTACGTCACATTGAGTGCTGTTCAGAACCTGACATTGGAATTGTTTGGCGCAAGTTATTTACATGTTGAAACGCATTAGTGTGGACTGCTCCATCAAGTCGACCGAAGATTTTCCTCTTTGGGGAATTTGCACCATGTTTCGTTCATTGTACGCTAACCGTACTGTCTGTTGTTTGATGTGCGATAGAGATAATCCGACGACTAACTGTGTTTATATGTTCGGTTGGAGTCTAAAACGATGTCCTGGCATCATGAAGCGCTATACATTTTACAAATATGACGATCATCATTTTCGGGAGGACGTGAACTTCTGGTATATGGTGGATAGGCGGCAGGAACCATTGAGGGCTGTGTCTGAAAGGTGTTCCTTGTTGCAGTTTCCTCATATTCCAAGTCCGGCTTATTGCAGGAGCTACTGAGTTAAGTGCTCTGTGCACGCCGTGAGCTGTGTGTCTCATCCATTTTGATCATGTTTCGATAGTCCAATTGTTTCTCGATGAATGATGCTACCGTATGACAGGGAACAGTTGTGCTGTGTTCACTTTCTGCGCAGTTTCGCCTTATGTCTTTTGCCGTGTGCTGAGACTGCTACGATGGGGACTACAGTTACCTTTCTTTGTTTGGGAGATGAGTTAGTAATTTGGATGATTCTGCTGGCACGGGCGGTTGAACAATTATGGATTTTTATTCGTTTGCAGCGATACCGAGGCCTTTCATAACCAATAATCAATGCAAATGTTACTCTCAACATCTCACTTACCATCCCCTCATAGCTCTAACAGTTCCCTAGAAATGGTGTTCTGTTATTTTTTTATAAATTATTCTAGACTTTAGTGTCTTTTATGACCTGATATATGTTTTTGTTTTTTTCTCTTCCAGTATCCTGAAGAGAATGAATACAATAAGGTAAAGTATAAGATAAAATTGTTTTCTGAACTGTGTGGTTATAAGTTTTCACATTTTTTTCCTGTGCCATAAAGTAAGACATACATATTACACCCTGCGTTGCTGTATAAAGTATCGATTAATCTAGTACATAGTCTGCTGGCGTAGGTGATCATGTCTCTCCACAGCTTATAATCTTGACAGTTATTTATCATTTCTGTTTTTGACCTTCTGCCAAGCCATTGTCTTAAGCTGTCTGATATCTTTTCTCTTTTTTTCCCTCTGTCTCTTCATCCCTCAATTTTCCCAGTTATCACAATATACTCCAGCTGTTCCCTTCTCATTACATGGCCAAAGAATGATGATTGTTTATTCCTAATATTGGAAATTAGCATATAAATGGATTGTTATTAAAGTGATAATAAAAGTAATAAAGTGATTATTAGTATAATGTATCTGTATAATGTGCAAAATAAATAATCATGAGATGCCACGTCCAAGCAGCTAAAACCATGTCTTAAAATTGTTTAGGAGATGGTCATCTAGTAGGATGATGTATCAACCTCCATATTTGGGATAACTGCTCCCTCTTGTTTCTTTGTATCCTGGTTGACACAGGGCTCACTCAGATTCTTTCTGAGAAAAAAATTTGCTGGCAGGTGTGGTGCTGACCACTTCTCTCATTAGTCTGCAGATATCTAACAGCCCTCAGATGCCACACAAGGCTCACTCATAGTGTACCTTTTCATAAATACCTATTCTTAGGGAACTTTTAAATCTCAGTAAAAGAGTCTGTGTCTGCTATCTTTGCATCTCTTGTCATTGTTTTTCTTATTGTCTATGAATATCTCTGTTTTAGTTTAGATTTGGAACAGTACTATTTAAATGCTCTCTATATCAATGGCTGAGGCTTCCAGGTGAGCAAGAACCAGAATTTTATATTTACTTCAATGCCTGAAATTGTTTTAAAAAAAAAAAAAGAAGAAGTGAGAAGTGCAAACAGGGTATCTATAAACAATAATTGTATGACAAGATGGCTTTGACAGTGACTGAGGTCACTGGACAAGAATATAAGAATAATATAAATAAAAGAAAGATAAACTGAGAGGTCCACTACATCACAAACCTGGAAAGTTTAATCCCTTCATGAATGTGTTCTATTTGTTTTACAAGATTGCTTTATTGTAAAGATTAATCTTATATACAATGTATCTTCTACTTATTAATACCTAAGATATTGAGAGATCAATCTTACATAAGCAGATATTTACTTATTACCTAAGATATTAAGAGATCAATATTATATACAGTAGATATTTACTTAATATTACCTAAGATATTAAGAGATCAATATTATATACAGTAGATATTTACTTAATATTACCTAAGATATTAAGAGATCAATATTATATGCAGCAGACATTTTACTTATTATTACCTAAGATATTAAGAGATCAATATTATATGCAGCAGACATTTTACTTATTATTACCTAAGATATTAAGAGATCAATATTATATGCAGCAGACATTTTACTTATTATTACCTAAGATATTAGATCAATATTATATGCAGCAGACATTTTACTTATTATTACCTAAGATATTATTGTGTGAGTAAAAATTTTTTTCCCCTCATTATGAGGGAAGTAAAGAACAGTTACACTGTGACCTTCCAGGCATGTCTTAAGAGGTGACTAAGGAGGTTGATCGATGGTTTGACAAGCTGTCATTGTAAAAAGTATTGTTATGGAAACAGCGCCATATATTTTAGAGCAGTGATCTTTGCAATATGTGCCACTTTGGCATGCAAGGTTTCTGTTTCTGAGATTGTGGTTCTGCCCTATGTGCCGTCTTCGGCTCGAAAGGACAATAGATAGATAGATAGAAAAATTTGCTAGTTTTAACTTTTTACCCAACTTTTCACATATTAGTATTATTATTTTTAAAAATAAAGAAGTGGGAAACTATTTGGTCTTGAGACTAGATGCCAGTCCCGAGACAGAGATGTTGTGAGTTCAGATCTGGCTGCACCAGTTGGGATTTTTATTGGTGATTTTTCTCTGCAGCAACCACCCCTGGTTTTAGCAGCAAGGCCTGGTTTTAAATTTTAATTTATTCATCGATGGGAAAAAAATGAGTACCTCTGAAGATGGAGTTATCTGCCTGTGCGGTGAGGGACCCCTGTGCACATGGCTGCCAGCAAAAAATGGAGTAATATGCAATATTCAGTTCTTAGTCTCTAGGGACTTTGCCAAAGGTGAAAGATGGCAAACGCCATTAAAAAAATAAGTTAATAATTGTCATCTTATCTGCAATGAAAGATATAGCAGCCTTATTTTTTATGTGGAGCCAGAGTTGGACAGTAGAAGAATAGAGGTTTTGGTGCCCCAGATTTAGTATATCTTGGTTATAGTAGTGAGTTTTACCATGAATTTTCTTGAATCATTAAGAAATCAATTTTTTTTATATCATTGCAGTTTTTAAATGAGCATGGAGGAATGTCAAATGCATTTACATCACTGGAGCACACCAACTACTATTTTGATGTCTCACCTGAATATTTATCAGGGGCCCTGGACAGGTATAACACTCAAGTCAAGTTACTGAAAGCTTTCTACCCTTGTAAACTTAAATATATATATATATATATAAGTTAGGTTTCAGTGCGTGTTCATTAAAATCATAACAGGGGCATACAAAATATAAGATCTTCCTTAAAAATAAAAATTTATTGAAAAATGTTTTATTCAATTATTTTTACATCTTGTATCACCTTAATTTTCATCTGTCATCTATATGTTGGAGGCTTGTTACTGTTTCTAGTGTCTCTATAGGTTTGGATTTCATAGCACCAGTGATGATAAGAGCAGGCTGGGTTTGTGTTCTGTTAATTTTGCTAAATTGTGATTTTTAAGCTGTAGCCCAGGCTGTTCACCAAACTCCAGGGCTGGTCTTACTCTTCCTGTGTACAATCACTTCAAGATGTTGCTGTCAGCTCCCCAGTCCATTCCTGCTAATTTCTTCATTATATCTGTTCGTTTTCTAGCTCAATTGTTTACTTTACTCAGGCTATAAAAGTAATGTTATAGAGAGCAGAAGTTTGACTTAGTTCTTATTTCATTTCGTTGTAGCCACCAACAAATTGACATACTTTGATATCTCTGCTTATCTCTGAAATGACCTTGGGAATAGAGAACCCTAGTTTATTAACTAAACCAGGTATCACAATCAAGTTTGATCTCTTCATTATCATCAAAATGATTTCCTTTGATATTTTATTTTATTTCTTTTTTTAAGATTTGGAAAATCTAGAGAGTAGAGTGTATGTGTGAAATAATTTCAATATTCAAATCATTGGCTGTTAGCTGTACAAACTATACTTTATGAGAGTGTGCATTGCTTTGAAATAAAAGAAAGATTTTGAGTGTGTGATGTCTTTCATTTTCCAATCACAGCTTTTCTTAGTTTGGTAAAGAGATTTGTCCATAATGCAGGTCATCTTTGAATAAAACATCTTTGACATCACACAAAAACAGCATTACATTTCCAGCAGAGTTTTGTGCTCTCAGCTTAACAGATGTTCAAGAGTCTGGAATTTTTTATTGCATGTTGGAAATTTTGCATTTGGGGCCGTAACGGTGCACCAACCACATCTTCTGTGAACATGGCCATCAAAATATGTTTTGACTAAAATTTGTTCAGGTAACTTTTGAGAAAAATTTACTATCATTTGCTTCTAATCACATGTCAGCAGTTCTGGTCAATAGGACATGTTCTGCTGTGCACCATAGAGGAAAACCCTATGAGAAGATATCTTAAATGCATATTTCACACATTTCAGTGAAAAATAGAATGAAATTAGAATATGCGTGGTTTCAATATTCTTCTATGGCTCCTTCATGCACGTAACCATGCACATAACTAAGTCTTATAGTCAGCTCCCTGTAGTTTCTCTAGAGAGCCACAAACAGTGGTTAATGCACTGGTTTGTTGAGGACAAGTGTTCATATGACTAATTCCGATTTCAAGATGGTGCAGTCATGCTTGCATCAACGTTCACTGTTACGTTTTTTGTCAGAAAGATGGTTAATTTAACTTTCCAATACAGATAAGTGTATAGATAGGAAGTTCTACTGTTGGGATCTTCACCAGTAAAGCAGATTATGTGCAAGTAATTTAAAAATCCTCTACATTGAGTGCAAAGTGTGCTCTGTTTTGATTGCAGTATACGTCATTATTGAAATACCAGTCAATATGGCGGATAGGCGGCAGGAACTGTTAAAGGCTGTGTCTGAATAGTGTTCCTTGTTGCAGTTTCCTCATATTGCAAGTCAGGCTTGCTGCCAGAGCTACTGAGTTAAGTGCTCTGTGCACACCGTGAGCTGTGTTTCCATATTCCGATTGCTTACAATGAATGATGATATCCTATTAAGGGGAACAGATGGCTGTGTTCACTTTCTGTGCGGTTTCAATCAATCTTGACTGACATCTATGTTCATCCAGCCATAAATGTGTACTGGAGACAAGCAGGGTAGACTGAACAGCCTCGATTCTATGAGAAGGAAAACTTCTACATCAAACCAAGGTCCAACCTGCCGAAGATGGAATGTATCACCATCAGTGCAGGATTATGGGGGGAAAATCAGTATACATGTAAGTACAGACCATGCAACCAGCTCATCATGTGTCATGATGTTGTTCTTATCCCTCCATCATAAAACAGAACAAAGAGTTAAGTTTACATAAACATAAGCCCTGAATGCTGAAGAGGTAATTGGAGATTTTTTTTCCTTGACAAGAAAACTGCTATTGATCTAGTGCTGATCACATTAGCCCAAAAATGTATTGATAGTAGTATTATATTATGTTCTATCTTGACAACTTCTAGGTTCATCCAGCTGTAAATGGGTGCTAGAGACATTTTTGTTTTTTGTTTTAAAGAAAGATAGTACTAGTGTAGTGCTGAATAATGCTAAATTAATGTACCAGTAGTAGATAAAAATGGGAGTCTTGGTGGCTGAATGGTTAGTATGCTCATTTCATGATCAGAAGGGTCAGGGTTCAATTCCCTGAAGTTGGTGGGTTTTTTTATGTACTGACAAGGCTTCAAGGTTCACCCAGCCTCTAAAAATGGGTACTAGAGGTTTTTCTGGAAAGCAAAGAAGTCCTGGTGTGATCATATCACTCAAAATGTGCCATATTCTGTACAGTGCACACTTCTATTCTATCCTATCCATGAAATCAGTTTCATTGCAGTCAGGAATACTCCATATGCACTCTACCACTTGTCACATTTCCCATAATGCATCAGTAAATTCTGTTGACAAGGTCTACACAGGTTACAAATCTAAACCCCTTGTCACCTCTTACAACATACCTGTGACATGCATGGCAGGTAACAGTGATTCTTTTTTCCCTTCACGTAAGCCAAACGGAATGGTCCACACTTGAAAAATTATAAGATTGTTTTGCTTTTTTTCTTTTCTGTTAGTTTCTATGTATAAGCATTATAACTTCATCCAGTGTTATTTGTTCTTACATTACTTTCAGATTTGCCCAGTTCTTTTGTTGTCCATTGTTTACTCCAACTGCTACTGGACGTGAAGTGAATGCAGTGGACAGTGAGAACAGCAAAAACCTCCAGAGTGATCCTTGGAGGTTATTCCAGCTGGACAAGTCTCTAGCCAGGGAGGATCATGATTTTAGCAAGTTTGGAACAGGTAAACATCACTAAGTTACCATGTAGTGTTGTTGGAACAGGTAAACATCACTAAGTTACCGTGTAGTGTTGTTGGAACAGATAAACATCACTAAGTTACTGTGTAGTGTTGTTAGAACAGGTAAACATCACTAAGTTACCATGTAGTGTTGTTGGAACAGGTAAACATCACTAAGTTACCGTGTAGTGTTGTTGGAACAGGTAAACATCACTAAGTTACTGTGTAGTGTTGTTGGAACAGGTAAACATCACTAAGTTAAGGTAAACATCACTAACTTACCGTGTAGTGTTGTTGGAACAGGTAAACATCACTAAGTTACCGTGTAGTGTTGTTGGAACAGGTAAACATCACTAAGTTACCGTGTAGTGTTGTTGGAACAGATAAACATCACTAAGTTACCGTGTAGTGTTGTTGGAACAGGTAAACATCACTAAGTTACCGTGTAGTGTTGTTGGAACAGATAAACATCACTAAGTTACTGTGTAGTGTTGTTGGAACAGATAAACATCACTAAGTTACCGTGTAGTGTTGTTGGAACAGATAAACATCACTAAGTTACTGTGTAGTGTTGTTGGAACAGGTAAACATCACTAAGTTACCGTGTAGTGTTGTTGGAACAGATAAACATCACTAAGTTACTGTGTAGTGTTGTTGGAACAGGTAAACATCACTAAGTTACCGTGTAGTGTTGTTGGAACAGGTAAACATCACTAAGTTACCGTGTAGTGTTGTTGGAACAGGTAAACATCACTAAGTTACCGTGTAGTGTTGTTGGAACAGATAAACATCACTAAGTTACTGTGTAGTGTTGTTGGAACAGGTAAACATCACTAAGTAACCATGTAGTGTTGTTGGAACAGGTAAACATCACTAAGTAACCATGTAGTGTTGGAACAGGTAAACATCACTAAGTAACCATGTAGTAATTTGTTCAATCGCTTTTCAACATGTTGTTAAATTACAGAACAGTCAGCAAGTAATTTTGTAGTAATTTTTTATAATAGTTGTTTAATGTGTTAGCAAATTATGACACAATCACAGATTATTCATTTAGTAATTGTTCAATAGCTGTTATATATGTTGTCAAATGCTAATACTTTGTTGATAAAATCATTGTGCTGTTCTGGCTGTTGTCATCTATGCCGTGCAGTATGTCTGTAATCTTGTCTGTCCATTTGACCATGATATTTTTTCAACCTTGCAACCTAATGTTGTAATGTATTGTAGTGGTTGATTAGTTCCTGAGGTGACTGGAGCACTTTTATTTCCAGTTTTTTTCTACATGTTTGATGCAAACTATGGTTCCAGCAATTCATTAGATATCATTTCTTATTCTCTTTTCTAGTGACACTAATTGCTGTTTTCAAACATCTCATCTCATATGTTGTGATCTTTCTCTCGTGTACCTTAAAATAGATTCATTTTGACATTGATAACAGAAAAGTGACAGAAATATATTAATTATCAATTGGCATCATTTAGTTGTTTGCAAAGTTCAAACTAAAAGAGGCCAACCCAGAGAGACACTGAGAAGAACATTGATCAGAGAGGCAAGAGCAGCAGGAATCGGCTCCCTCAATGAGATAGAGTTGCTTGCACAGAACAGAGACAAATGGCGAGATTTGATAAAAGATCTTTTCAGGGATTGAAAACTGCTAGAATAAATAATTTAGATAAGAGAAAGAGTATTTGGATCTATGCCCTATGGGCCGGCTATGGCTCAAAAGGTCAGTAGATAGATAGAAAGTTCAAACTGATGAGTGGACTTTAAATGATAGGGAATGAAGAGGCATTTAGTTCACACTTCAAATTTCCTGTGAAGGAGATGGGTGAACTAGCTACTTTACTGCTATGGGTGAACTAGCTACTTTACTGCTATGGGTGAACTAGCTACTTTACTGCTATGGGTGAACTAGCTACTTTACTGCTATGGGTGAAATGGCTATTTACTGCTATGGGTGAAATGGCTACTTTACTACTATTGCTTTTATTGACTTATAAATGCATTTATTGTTTATTTACTGTGGATACAAGCTTGCATGCAATTAACTTTCATATTGCAAATATTTTCTTTGTTTTGATCTTTCACTCTCTCCATCATCTTCTGCGTTCACTCGTGGATGTGTTGTTTACAGAAAGCCATGATATCAGTGTCCTTTGGCCCAACACGCTAGATATTTTACTTGCTTATCCATTTAGCTTTGACAGTGGTCTTTTTTGCATAGTCTCTTTGGGTCTTAACAGTCAAGGGTTCTTTTGCATGTGCATAGTGCATATGGGACCCTCTGTTTTTTTGCCATTATCTTAGAGATCATTAGATCTCATTACCTAGAGACTGGTGGGAGAATCCATAAAGAATCTACATATCAGAAGAGAATAATTTCAGTTTTCTTGTCCATAAGCTAAAATTCTACCTCCAGACCATCGGACTCTAAGAAGGTGTGAATTTTTGCTGTTTACAGGAAACAAGGAGACCTTAGAAACAATCCCAAAATCTAAGGGGATGGATGCTAGAGAGGAACTGCTGAAGTTCCATTCTCAGTATTACTCCTCCAACATCATGGGACTGTGTGTTCTTGGTAAGGAATCTCTTGATGAACTCCAGGAGATGGTTGTCCCTTTATTTGAAAAGAGTCTGAATAAAAATGTTGATATTCCAAAGTGGGATGATCCACCTTATGGAGAGGAACATTTACAGGTGAGTCATTTGTGAGTAGCTTTGTGGTTAGCTCATTTGCTTTGGTGATAAAATAGTTGTTCAATTCTATTTAGCACCCTCCAGTTTGCTCAGCTAGAAAAATAAAGTGTTGCCTTCTAGCTCACTGAGCTTGGAAATTTTAGCAGCAAGAAAAGACCACTGACCTGTCCTACCTTCAGCTGCAAAATGACGTGGTCTAGTGTAGTGCAAGCCAGGTCAACTATGTCCGGTCTTTTTTCATCCTCATGCTTTGGAATTTATCACAAGGCTTTCTCAGTCATCTTTTTTAATGAATGTTTTATTGAGTACAGTTAATTTGTCTTTGTTTAGATTTTGACATTTGTCTTTGTTCACATATGTACAACTGTTTGTGTTTACACTCCAGCACTGTTTTGTGTACCCATCCTAACATTAGACTATGTTCACATTCTGACGCATATATTAAATAAGTAATGTTCACTGGTCTCTAGTCTCTGTTGTCTCAAGATAATTAGTGTAAACAAATATTCTACCCACTTTAAAACTTCTTTCTCCTTAACAACCTCAAATAACTAGATAAAGATTAAAGAACCTTGTCACATCACATGGTTGTATATGGAATCCGGTATTAAAGGTAAAGGCAGTCTCATATCAGTTGATTTTGGGTAATAACTTATTAATGAATTCCCAATGTACAAAGCCACAGATCCATGATGTAGGAATATCTCTGGTACCCAAATAAAGAAGCTTGGTTGACCCCGAGAGGCTTTCAAGTTGGACAAAAAAAAAATAGGAATCATCAGGTCAGCAGGTGAATACTCTAACCATAGTGCCAGTAGGCTCTATCATGTCTTTTAGTGAATATATTCCTTTCTTTTTAAAAACCATCAGTACTTTTTTTTTTAATGTTCTCAACATTATACCAATATTGTCTTTCATTCCTGGAAAAAATCCAGCAGTCGTTTAAGACAGGGTGAACCCAGAAGCCATTGATGAAGGTTTAAACTTGACTGCTTATCCTCACTAACTTCCTGTTGGCTAACAAGTATACTATTGATCAAGAAATAGTCAGTGATTATTAACATTTTTCTCTGACAGTGTGAAGTTCATGTGGTGCCTGTGAAAGACATCAGAGAAATGTCAGTTGTGTGGCCAACACCAGATATCAGTGAACACTATAAGGCAAATGTAAGTGATGATATTAAGATCATTCATAAAAATATCATAAAACAAGAAAGATAAGTTGCCATTAGTGAAAATGTGAGATTAGAAATAAAATACATTTGATTTTATATTTTTTGTCTTACGATGTTTGAATAATGAGAATGTTAATTCCATATTCACATCCTTTGAAAAATATTTACAGCAGACATTGAGTTATTTTTTTTTTATCTTCTTCCTCTTCTTCTTTCCTTCCACATTTGTCTTTCAGCGTTGAGGGGAGATATAATTTGCGGTCTTTTGCTCTGCTGTTATGTTTCCTAGTGCTTCTAATATTCTATTGATCCATCTTTTTCGTGGTCGACCCTTGGGTCTGGTGTTCTCACAACGTTTGCTGAAGTCTCATTGTGTTGTGTTTTTTCTGCCTTGTCACGTGTCCAAACCATTTTATCTGGTGTTTCCTTATATATTCTATGGCGGGGGCTATTCCTAGCTTTTTTCTCAGTTCTTCATTTCTGATCTTGTCTCTCAGACTGTTTCCTGTCATTCGTCTAACACATTTCATCTCTGTAGAGGTTATTTTTCTTATTGTTCTTACATCTAGGGTCCAGGTCTAGCATTGGTAGCAACATTGGGATGAAGATTGCCTTTTTTTTTTTTAAATACAAATTCATAACTTGCTTTTTGTATATATTCTAACCACTTTAGTTATGTCTCCATTTTATAATTTAGTTTGTTATATTCATTGTCTTTTAAGAAGTTTTTTGTTTGGTATAACAAGGTATTGTTGATCAGATTTTATTATTATCATTAAGTTGATTTCTAATTATTTTCATTTTACTTTCTATTTTAATACTTTTTATTTAGCAGAACAATTGCTTCTTGTGCATCAGCTCAAATGCTTAATTTAAGAAATTGAAATACTATAATAATAATAATCAGTAGACAAAAATTCAAGGTTATAGGCATCATCATCATCATTGAGTGCCGTCTCCGCATCGAAGGTTGGCTACCATGGAGCGTCATTCCACTCTGTCTCTTGTTTTGATGGTGCAGATTGTCATAGGTTGACTTGTCCATTGAAGGTTATAGGCAATGTTGCTTATTTTTACAGTTCATTGTACAATGAGGAGAATATCATTTACATGGTTGAGCATGCGCTAGCCTGATGATGAAATGTACATGGACTAAATCACAGGTTGACACTCTTCGGCTGATTCAACTTATAAAGTAATGTTTACCTGACTCAGTTGGTAAGAAGTAGTAACAGCAAGGAAGCGTACTGGCTCCCTTACCTCTAAATTATTTATGGCTTTGTTCATGAAATGTTATATCTTCCTTCTCCACTATCTATCTATCTATCTATTGACCTTTTGAGCCGTTGCTGGCCCATAGGGCGTAGACCAAGATACTCCTTCTCTTATCTGAATTTTTGTTCTAGCAGTCTTCAATTCTTTTAACGATATTTTATTAAATCTCGCCATTTGTCTCTGTTTTGTGCAAGCAGCTCTATCTCATTGAGGGAGCTGAATCCTGCTGCTCTTGCCTCTCTCATCAATGTTCTTCTCAGTGTCTCCCTGGATCTTCCTCTTTTTCTCTTACCTGTTGTTTCCCACATGAGGGCTTGCTTTGCTATTCGTTATTATCTCTTCTCATCACATGTCCAACATATGACCATAGTCTTTTCTTTATTACTGAAGATATTAGTGGTTGATTGGCGATTTCTCTAATTTCCTCGTTTGTTTTGAATTCGTTCCATGCTATACCAAGTATTTTCCTTAGACATTTATTTTTGAATGCGTTCAAAGTCTAAGTTTTGTGTTTGTGCTGATGAGTTTTGATTTCCTCAACTTTTCAAGGCTTCTGAATGAAATTGCTGCTTTAGCTATTCTGATGCTAATTTCTTTGCATGTATCCCCTTCTCGATCAATGTGACTTCCAAGATAGATAAAGTGATCGATCTCTTCCACTGGTTTGTTTTCCGTGTATATTTTGTTGTCTGTTGGAATTAAGAATCTTCTCCACCCATGACATAAAATATGTCAAGGGTCGTGTGTTTTAACACTTTTTTAACACACTTTTTTTTTACAATGAGACAAGAAGCTTAATCATATATCAACTGCAGAGAATATTAAAAGGGAAAAAAATAAAATGAAGAAGGGGAAAAAGAAGTCTGAGGATCATTGAATTTCAGACTTAATTAAAATGACCTTAAGAACTGTAGAGGACAATAGAAACATGACCATGATTTTGTTCCTCTCTGTAACCATACCACTTTTTTCTTTGCATCCTTATTAATATATTTACAGCAGCTCTACAATTGTATGCTTTTACCTGAGAACATGATGAGGTGGCACCACTAGTGCTGATGTGAGATATGTTAGGTAGAAAGGCACAGACACCACAGCTTGCTGTAAATCATGACACACAACACAACATACACTCATTTAGCCTATTTTAAATACAGACAGCAAAGAGCAGTAATCAAGTACAAAAGAAGAAGAAGGTTATTTTTTGCGATTATTAAATTTTATTTACTAGGCCACACTGATGTTTTTACAATTATCTGCTTGTGTAATTGTTTAAATGGCAGAATTGATATTGTGTCTATCAGATGTGTAAACAAGATACACTTGTCTAGATAATTTGTGGACATGCCTGATGTATTTGTTTTGTTAAATAATAGTACAAGTGTACACAGTTAATTTTTGTTCTCTATATTTGATGACATGATCATTTCTTCAGCCAGGACATTATTTAGGTCACCTACTGGGCCATGAAGGATCTGGAAGCTTGTTATCTGAGCTTAAGGCTAGAGGTATGGTTTAATGGCAGTTGTTCACTCAATATTGTTTGTTTTCTTTATCTTGCTAAATCAATGTTTTTTCTTTCATCTTGCCAGTTTGTTTAAAGATTGAATCTTTATTTCTTCTGGTCATGTCTCAGTTATAGACTTGTTATGTGGACAGTAATTTGCAATGAAATTACTTTGGAACTGAAGATAAAATGTTCACTTCACTTTCAAAAGTATTTATTTGAATCCTAAGGAAGTGATTGGGCTTTTTTTTCCTAAAGTAATCATTATCATTGAGTGCTGTCTCTGCATCGAAGGTTGGCTACCATGGAGCACCATTAATGATTGCTTTATAGAAGAAAAAATAATGTTGATGGTTCCATATAGGAGGACAAGAACACTTGATGATGGTTCCATATAGAAGGACAAGAACACTTGATGATGGTTCCATATAGGAGGACAAGAACAATTGATGATGGTTCTATATAGAAGGACAAGAACACTTGATGATGGTTCTATATAGAAGGACAAGAACACTTGATGATGGTTCTATATAGAAGGACAAGAACACTTGATGATGGTTCTATATAGAAGGACAAGAACACTTGATGATGGTTCTATATAGGAGGACAAGAACACTTGATGATGGTTCTATATAGAAGGACAAGAACAGTTGATGATGGTTCTATATAGGAGGACAAGAACACTTGATGATGGTTCTATATAGAAGGACAAGAACACTTGATGATGGTTCTATATAGGAGGACAAGAACAATTGATGATGGTTCTATATAGAAGGACAAGAACACTTGATGATGGTTCTATATAGAAGGACAAGAACAATTGATGATGAGTGCAAACACTTGAATAAGAGAAATTGTTTATAGTGTTGTATACATGAACAATCTAACCATCTACCATATTCACTTGGTGAATGTAATAGACTGTCAGGTAAGTGGATGCCCTTTTCCAACTGACTGCAGGCACATTCACTTAGAGCTTAATGAATTGCCTATCTTTAACATTCATGAGAAGTAATAATTTAAATGGAGTTAAAATTTGAAATTATGAGATTTCTACATTTGGCAGTGTGGTATATTAATTTACATTGGCACAAATGTAATCTATTTTAATAAATGTATAAGGTCTTCAACATAATTGTATTGATAGCTTTTGTAACTATTTCATTGAATCTAGGATGGGCTAATACATTAGTTGGAGGTCAAAGATCAGGAGCCAAAGGTTTCTCATTTTTCTCTGTGGCTGTGGATCTTACAGATAAGGGTCAAGGTAATGCTGAAAAAGTGTATTAAATAAAGTAATTTTTGTGTTCATCTCTTGTTTTCTTCTTATTGTTTTATTTGTCCATGGACTGACCAAGTAGTCAGTGGCTGCCCATGTCTTTTGCTGTGTTGTAGGGCTACAACAGAATTCCTCCATTTCTGTTAAACTCTTGTATCCTGTTTTTCATATTGTGTTTTTGTTATTTCTACTTTACTATTTATTATAGGGAGTGGTATTAGTATTGTGATTAGATCATTGGCTTGACATTAAAGTCAATATTGGTTTAACCCCAGTTTGCCATAGTCCAGTCAACCTACCTAAAATATAATGACTTGCTAAGTTTGAGAAGGTATTAATAGTGCAGGAGATCACTGCATCCTGACCCCACCACCATCATTTGTGAATGCTGTTGCCAAGTACAGTGTTACAGTTTAACACTTCACTTCTTTAAGACATTGTATGATATTGCAATCCTTTGCTTTTGTCAATGTATTGTGCTTCCTACTTTACTCTTGTCAGCGTATTGTGTTCCTTACTTTAATCTTGTCAATGATTGTAATTTTCTACTGTTTGTTTCTTTATATAAAATATTGACAGGATCATTGTTCTGATCGCCCAGTACATCAACATATTATAACGATTTCTTCTGTTTGTTCCTCTACAGAAAACATTGATGGGATCATTGTTCTGATCTCCCAGTACATCAACATATTATAACGATTTCTTCTGTTTGTTCCTCTACAGAAAACATTGATGAGATCATTGTTCTGATCTACCAGTACATCAACATATTATAACAATTTCTTCTGTTTGTTCCTCTACAGAAAACATTGATGAGATCATTGTTCTGATCTACCAGTACATCAACATATTATAACGATTTCTTCTGTTTGTTCCTCTACAGAAAACATTGATGAGATCATTGTTTTGATCTCCCAGTACATCAACATATTATAACAATTTCTTCTGTTTGTTCCTCTATAGAAAACATTGATGAGATCATTGTTCTGATCTACCAGTACATCAACATATTATAACGATTTCTTCTGTTTGTTCCTCTACAGAAAACATTGATGAGATCATTGTTTTGATCTACCAGTACATTAACATGTTAAGGGAGATGGGACCACAGGAATGGATATTTAGAGAGTGCCAGGTAGGACAAATTGATTATTTCCTTTATACTGGAAAATTCAAATACATCTGATTTTGGCCATAAATTGTATTTTTTTTGGTTATACTGAGTTTTCTGTGAATTTCCTATATGCTAATGATTGTCACTCATGAATTGTAGATCAATGCCTGTGGTCTGCTTGGAATCTAATCAGCGGAATTTGGCACACGAAATTCTGTTTCTTTTATTAGTGCTTGCCATATCATGCCAAAAATTGTCCATGGTAGAAACAAATTATTGGCACTAACACCACATTTCTTATAGACCACAGGACATGATAGAGCTCTTGTCTGTTGCAAGTTGGTTTTTACCAACTAGGACTGCAGGCATGTAATCAAGCAAAATTATACCCCCATTGATTTGATTGTTTCTCTAAAGATTGAGAACAAGTGTTAATAGTTAGTACAGCAGTTGGATGAGGGGATCGCGATGTGAACTGGAATACTAATGACAAGATATCGGGTTCGATTCTGATTGATTCCAGGTTCACCCAGCCTTAAATGTGTACCAGATTTTTTTTTCTGTGAAAGTCAAGCAGCATGTGCATAATACTGACCACATTACCCAAAAAAAATAATAAACTGGAGGTCTATAAAAAATATGGACACTAACACCATATTCCCTATATGCCACATTGTGTGACGAGCCCCTTTACAACATTTCTAGCATTCAAGATATTGACAATTTAGCTCAAAACAGCCAAATATGTTTTGTTAGAATCATCGCTGCATTATGGATATGTTCATTGACACTCCAATCGTCTCAAAACACTGACAACTTCTGAGAACTCAGACTTGAATACGCAACCTTTGTTGCACAGCCTGAGATCCATAACAGTAAAATATATGAAGCTCTAGGCTCAATTGTTAAGCTATAATAGACATTTACAAATCCAGATACAAATGAAAACACATCACACACAAAAATTCTGCATATAACAAACTATTCAGACATGACAAAGTTTCTTATGTTTTTGCCAATGTGTCTAAACCTACTGGTCTTGATACCATTTTGTTTATTTTACAAAAAAATGTAGGCACCATATTTCGTAGGCATGATAAGGTTCTTTCTTTTTCTGCTTTCTTCAGGACATATCTATCTATCTTTCGTTCGCCCGAAGTGTTGTCTATATCTGCAATGTCATTTCCTGTATAAATTTTAAAGTCTTTTGTAATTCTTGCAGTGGCCCATATAGTTTTGTCTGTAGTGTTGTATCTATGGGCCAATGGATTTTCCTCAGTCTACTATATTCAGTGCAGTTTTGAAGTATGTGTTCAGCAGTCTGGGGCGCCTGTCCACATGTACAAGTAGTTGAGGTGCCGATCTTGAATTTTGTATACATGTGACTGGATTCGATTGTGTCCTGTTCTGAGGTGTATAATGATAACTTGTTCATATCTTTTCATATTATGAAAGGCATCCTGGTTTGGTCCTCTGATTGATTTGATTATCTGTTTCTTAAGATGGTATGTAACCGGTGTATCTAGTTGTGTGCCTGTTGAACCTTCCTTTGCCAACTGATCTGCTTTCTCTCCTGGTATTCCACAGTGAGATGGGATTCACTGCAGGGCAACCCTGTGGTGCTTGCAGAGTTCAGTCAATAAGGTCTGCAGATATGGTAATTTTCTGGATTGTATTGCCTGGAGTACTGATCTTGCATCTGTCAAAAACACTACAGGCTGCGGGCTAAGATTACTGTTCAGCAGTTTTTGTATTGCCAACTTTATTGCTTGTATTTCTGCATCATAATTGTGACAATATTTCCCTGTTGGTATTTTATTCATATCCATAGTGTTATTTGGGTACTCTATATATGCACCTGCTCCCCATTCTTCACTACATTCTGTGCTGATCCATCTGTGTACACATGAATCCCTAGGTCTTGTGGGTATTCTTCATCCAGGAAACTGAGAGTTGTTTTTCGCTGTAGACTATTCTGTTCCTCTTTGTCAACTATTCCTTTCACTTCTGTCCGTATTTGAACTGATAATCCTGATTCCTCTGTCCAGGGAGTCTGTTCTGGTATGGGCAGTAGGGGGTTAACAACTATTGGCATGTCTAGTGTTTGTCTTCTAATACGCTTGGCTTGGTGGATAAAACTGCTTTTCTTAAGTCGTCCCAATGCAAGATTTTGGAATCGGTCCTTCATTGGATGTCTTGGCATGCAAGCAAATTTTTCTGCCTGTTTCAGCACCTTTGTGTCCCTCCGTTCTCTCAGTGCTGGTATCCTCCACAATTTCTCCATCTCCAATATTGGTGTTGATTTCATTGCTCCTGTGATGACCCTAAGTGCCTGGTTTTGTACTCTGTCCAGTTCTTGCAGTGTGGTGTTTGATGCTGAGTACCATGCAGGTGATCCATATTCTAAATGTGGGCGTATACTCTGTTAGTAAACTTTACTGAGCATTCTCGCACCCCATGTGGTTCCACACATCTTTCTTAGAATAGCCATTGGGGACATATGAAAGGGGGGAAAAAAACAAGGATTGCTTCTGATGGACAATCTCATCCAGTAGCATTAAATTAATCAAGATTCAGAATAGACTATTTGCTTGTTTGACTTCCCTCAGGCTCTAGTCATTTTCTCTTCGTTTTAGGACCTGGCTACCATGTCATTTAACTTCAAGGACAAAGAGTCTCCCAAGAATTATACCAGCAGTTTGTCAGGAAGATTGCAGGTAAGAAATGAATCAAGATGGTGACAATCATCAAGTCAGAAACTGAGGAATGTGAAATTTTTGTTTAGAAAACAGTGCAATTAAGGTAACATTATTTAATGGTGTTCCTGTACATTTAGATAGAGGTTTTGTTCTTCGCTGTGTTTCTTGACACAATCAGTTATTTCTTGTAATCATTTTGTACAACTGCTGTATCAGTTACCAACAATGCTGGCAGCATGAAATCTCAAACATTTTATTTATATCTTTTGTAACGGTGTGCTTTCTGAGAAACTATTATTCATTTTTCACTGATATTTTCATTTAATTATTGAAATATATACAATAAAAAAAAAAAAGTAAAGTACCCTCGTCACGCCAAGTGGCGTATAGGGAATATGGTGTTAGTGACCATAAATTTTACAGACATTCGGCACATGATTTTTGGGGTAATGTGGTCGGTATTACGCCCGTGCCACTTTACTTTCCCAGAAAACAATCCGGTACCCATTTAAGGCTGTGTGAACCGGAGCCGTTGGTTGGGATTTTACCCTACCCCTTATCCTTTGTAGTCCAGTTCACTAACCACTGAGCTATCGTGTTTGCCTATGGCTAACTGTTAAATTGTAGCCGCAATAGCTCAGTGGTTAGTGAACTGGACTACAAAGGACAAGGGGTAGGTTTCGATCCCAACCGACAACTTACGGGTTCACCCAGCCTTAAATGGCTACCGGATTTTTTCCGGGAAAGTAAAGCGGCACGGGCGTAATACCGACCACATTACCCCAAAAATCATGTGCTGAAGGTCTGTAAAATTTATGGTCACTAACACCATACTCCCGATACGCCACTTGGCGTGACGGCGGGGGCCCTTTACTTACTTTTATAGGCAAACATTCCCCCTTTCCCTGTATTTTCCTAATTATTACTTCCGGTGACCCCCTAAACATCATGTGTACTTTGTAAAAATTACGAAGGTATTATAACAACAAAAATGTGGTGTTTTTTTTTTTAAAGAAATTTGGCCAAATTTTCAAGAAATTCTTTTTTTTTTCTTGTGATGGGGAAAATTTCCTCAGCTGTTAACGACACATCAAACAAACCTTTGTAACACGGGATAGGCAGTGAACAACGTAAGAGGAAGCTGAACATACTGTTGGAATGACGGACTGATGGCCGATGTATCATCAGACAACGTAACACCTCCAGTAGTCACAGCGTCATGCTGTCCAATTTAAAACCATAAATTGAACCTGAGTCTGGGAATGATTACCGTATTTGATTTCTGTGTCTCTTCTTGGAACACAAAGCTGTGTAGCAAAAGTTCAAAGAAAATATTATTTTCCAACCTCCAGATGTAACAATTAGTGTTTGTGATTTTTACAAAAGTGTAAAAACGTGGCTCACTGATAGGTGTTGTAATCTAGAGTTATGTGCCATGAAGAACATGCAGTAAAAATAAAACTACTGAGGCACTGATAGTAGTATATTGTTGTAGATCATGGACACTCATGTAAACAATAAATAAGAAAATTGGTTCATTCAAAGCAAAATGCTTCAGATAGAATTCTTGATAATAGATAAAAAAAAATGAAGAAATGTTAAATGCCCTGAACATTGAAGAGAACTGGCTGATACACATCTTATACAGAAAAATGAAATATTTCAGCCACATTAAAAAACACAGTGATATGGAAAGAAAAGTAGTGGAAGTATGGTTCCAGGAAAACAAGATAAGGTTAGACAAGGAAGATGGTGGTTTCAAGACATTAAAGTAAAGGGACCTTGAACAAGAACAAGATAACATTGCTCACACTCTGCTGCAGCCATGACCCTCATAGCATACAGGCCTTTTCTGGCTTTCAATACCACCTGGTCTGTATACTTGGTAGTAGCTTGGCTCCAATCAAACCCATTGCATAGGTCTTCCCTCCCTACACCATACACTTACATGGTCAAGTAAGCTCTGTCTGAAGGTCTCCTGCAACACACTCTGTCTCTACCCTGGCAATATCAGCATAAGATAAAGTCCTGAACCATCACAAGATTTGCTCACTTGTTGTCCTTATTGTATGCGCATTGAAGAACACTGGATATAATGATGCAGAATGCTGATGTAGAATGGAGTTTATTGTTGTTGCTTTAGAGGGTAGTATACCATATTTAAATACCACCTTTCATCGAATAAAGGCCACAAAAATCAAATAAAGCAGAAAATGTCTGATCCTGAGTTCAGGAAGCTCAAACATCATGAAATCCAGATGTGTGCACATGCAGGCATTGAAATCTATGCTGCTGCAACGGACCTCAAGGGTTTTCATGCAGACATTGAAATCTATGCTGCTGCAACGGACCTCAAGAGTTTTCATGCAGGCATTGAAATCTATGCTGCTGCAACGGACCTCAAGGGTTTTCATGCAGGCATTGAAATCTATGCTGCTGCAACGGACCTCAAGGGTTTTCATGCAGGCATTGAAATCTATGCTGCTGCAATGGACCTCAAGGGTTTTCATGCAGGCATTGAAATCTATGCTGCTGCAACGGACCTCAAGGGTTTTCATGCAGGCATTGAAATCTATGCTGCTGCAACGGATCTCTAGGGTTTTCATGCAGGCATTGAAATCTATGCTGCTGCAACGGACCTCACGGATGCATGTTCTGTTAGAAGCTTTCTACACATCAGGGACAAAGATCACAGCATTTACCTAAGTTTCTCTGTTTGGACAGTACCCTCCTAGAGTAGGTGGAAGAAGGCGCAAACTCTCCAGCTGGGAGATTTAATTCTCCTGTAAAACATTCTTCTGTAGAACCACATTTCTACAGACTCCAGTGATTTTCTTGTCTGTTGTTCTATTGTCCATGATTAACATTCATATGTTAAGACTGGTTCTACATAACATTTAAGAACTCTTTTTCTTGTTTCTATTGTAAAAAGTGGAGACACCATATCGGCAAATATGCAATATCTCTGTATTCTTTTAATGGTCCTTTTCCAGGCTTCAAAACAGATACCATATAGCTTCTATACATCAAATAGAAGAACAAAATATACTGATGATGGTTGTCACATGATTTGGCCACCTAGCCAAGACTATCTTGACAGAGAACTGTGACAGGTAAAAGATGGAGAAGACTGATGAAGGAGAAAATAAAGAAACTCAGAAACTTGTGCACACCAGGAAAAATAATGGAGAAATAATTTTGTCAAACTTTTCATGTTGATTCCCTAAAGTTTTTCAAGGCAAACTAAGTGATCTTGCAGGCAGTCATACCTATCTTTGCTCTATGCATCAACATAGAATAAACTTTTCACTACACTATTTATGCCTTGGTAATTTCTTCAGTTGTTAAACACCTTTGCTTTTCTTACTTTTGTTTGTCTGTATATGTGCTTGTTTACATTCTTCTATATCTGTTTTCTTCATTCAGCACTTGAGAATAATATGAAGTGTTTGTTTAAATGCCCTCCTGGGATTGCCTTTTCCTATTTATTATGATTGTTATTGATCTTTGGGTATGCTGTATGATAATGACTTGACCAAACCAATTGAACTGTTGTTTCCGAATATAGTACAACACAGTGTGATTTCTTTGTATCATCATACACGATTTTGTATTTATCTTATGTCCTTTTGAGCAAAAGTTGGCACATGGTATAGGCTCCCCATATCCAAAGATCTTTACTATTAAGCTTCAGACTTTGCGGGAGCCGCGATAGCTCAGTGGTTAGTGAACTGGACTACAAAGGACAAGAGGTCGGGTTTGATCCTGATCGACGGTTTCCGGGGGTTCACACATCCTTAAAAATGGGTACCGGATTTTTTCTGGGAAAGTAAAGCGGCACAGGTGTAATACTGACCACATCATGTGCTGATGGTCTGTCAATAAATATCAGAGTTGAAGGAATACATCTGGAGACAGTCCAGAGCTACAACTACCTGGGACATACTATAACCAATGATACAAAATGTCTCTCTCTCTCTCTCTGTCTGCGATCAGGACTCAATCAAAGTAAGGATTCCAGACTCTCACATGAAGTCAGCTGTCAGGCTAAGTATGTTGATCGCCCCCACAGACAGAACATCACAATTAGAGTCTGTCAGATCCACTCTGACTGAACACCCGTTAATACGTTGCACTGTGTTCTGCGCCAGTGGCCCAGTGCATCCGATTTCAGCCAGCATTTTATTCGGGTTTGCTTTCCCTAGCCTTTGATTGTCCCCAATCTTCCTGCAAGGCAGCAGATTGTCTTTTCTGTAGGGGGATTCTGCCCTTAGATGGTCGGCCTTCCCAGGTTGAGGAGCACCATCTGCCCGAGTCACTAGAGGTGACTAACACAGACATGCACACACAAAGATAGGAGATGTGACTAACACAGACACGGACACACAAAGATGTGAGATGTGACTAACACAGACATGCACACACAAAGATATGAGATGGGACTAATACAGACATGCACACAGCGATACGAGGCATGACTAACACTGACACACATCAAGATATATGACACATGACTAACATGCACATAAAGATATGAGATATAACTGACATTGACATGCACACACAAAGATATGACACATGCCTAACATAGATATGCACACAAAGATAAGAGATATGACTAACATAGATATGCACACAAAAAGATATGAAATGGGACTAACATAGCCATGCACACACAAGGATATGAGATGTAACAAGCACAGACATGCACACACAAAGATATGACATATGACTAACACTGGTACACACTAAGATATGAGATATGACTAAACACAGACACACATAAAGATATGAGACATGATTAACACGGACACACCGAGATATGAGATATGACTAACATGACACACACCAAGATATGAGCCATGGCCAGCACACACAAGCTGAGCCATGGCTAGGACAGAAACACAGCAAGATATGAGCCTTGGCTTCACTAAAAAACACCAAAAAATGAACCATGTCTAGCACAGAAACACATTAAAGTGTCCATATGCTTGGGCTTGTTGTAGTCGGCAGACACTTCTGAACGTGGGAATCACAGGTTTCGTTAAACAGTTGTCCGGAGATTTGAGAGTGCAGTCTGACCCATAGAACGTTTTCTTGCATGTACAGATTCCCAATCGACTGTTGACAGGTGTCGTTGAAACAGTTGTCCAGACATTTGAGAGTACATATGATGTCACAATCATCAGAACACGTCTGTTCGCACTGTATCCCAAAATTACCATCGGGACAAGTGTCATTACAGGTATAGCCAAGATGTTTACATTGTAGGCATTTTCCAGATTTTTCCTCAAATAAAGGACAGACACTCTCACAACCTTCCACTTAGTCCTCGTACAGCACCCAAGGGAAGTTAGTCACTCGTGTAGCCCTCCCACACCTTCGACTGATAGAGAAGTCCCTCAAGGAAGCCCTACAAACATCCTTATATCTCAGCACTGGTCTGTCCTTTGAGTAAAATTGAAATAAACAAAATAATAGGTATGGCAAAAAGTAATTTTAATGCCATGAAGAATATACTAACAACAAAACAAATAACAGCAGGGCTGAAACTAAGAATAGCAAAATGTTACATCTTCTCAATATTCTTGTATGGTGCAGAAACATGGACATTAGACAAGTAAACAGAACAGAATAATGAAGCCTTTGAAATGTGGATTTACAGAAGAATAGGTAGAATTGGATGGAAAGAAAAGAAAACAAACGATGAAGTTTTAAAACAACTAAAAATAAAAAGAGAACCACTAAATTCAATTAAGACAAGACAAATGAAATTTTTGGGATACGTTAAAAGACACAACAGCCTACTAAAAGTAATATTGGAAGGAAAAATACAAGGTAAAAGA
Organism: Megaustenia siamemsis; assembly: GCA_032433765.1. Classification (NCBI taxonomy): domain Eukaryota; kingdom Metazoa; phylum Mollusca; class Gastropoda; order Stylommatophora; family Ariophantidae; genus Megaustenia; species Megaustenia siamemsis. Next base: position 30,027,627 of record JAVIAB010000047.1, read on the forward strand.
GGCAGACCAAGACCAACATGAATGAGTAACATCAAAAGATGGACAAGTCAATCTATGACAACCTGCACCATCAAAACAAGAAACAGAGTGGAATGGCGACCAATGGTTGCCAATCTTCATTTGAGACGGCACTCGATGATGTTGATGATGATGGTCTGTCAAAATTAAGGTCACTATCACCATATTCTCTATACGCCACTTGGCGTGATGGGGCACTTTTCTTTACTTTACTTCAGACTTTGCACAGGCTGCATTGTATATCGCCACATGCCCCTCTTCTAAATAAACCTCTCAACCTCAATAAATGAGCTTTGATGGCTACAGTTATTCACATTTGACTCATTGTTGTTCTTAGTGTTTCTCTAGGTCAGCCTCTTTTTTTCTCACCCTCTGTTTCCTATTTGAGAGCTTCTTTGTGATTCTCCTGTTGTCTCATCTCATCACATTTGCCCATCTGCTTTTTTTTTTATTGTAGATGATAGTTATTTTGTTTCTGCCTTTTCTTTATTATATAATACATTTATAACAGGACTATCCAATGACTGACATGCTGAGTATCTACATGCTGTTTGATGAATTCCGACCCGATCTCATCAACCTGATCCTTGACAAACTCATTCCCTGCAATATGAGGTGAGTACTCTCTCTCATCTTTGTTATCATTCCTTCTATCATTATCATGATAATTACATAGCTGTGACATAGCAATGATAAGTGAGCTGGACTGCTACAGACAGAAGTCAGATTTGATCCCGCTGGATGGTCTATATCTTCACCCAGTCTTAGATGGGTACAAACTTTGTTTCTGGGAAAGAGGATGGTGTGGACTAATACTGACAATCATCATCATCATGTGCCATACCGACTGGCATAACAAATCATGTCCTTCCACAATTCTCTGTTCTCAGTGCATGGTATCTTTGTTAACTTTTTATCATACCATGATACCAGGCTATTTAGTATCCTGACCATATTACTCAAAAATTGTGCCAACATTCAAGAAATATGACAAGTAGCACCATATATGCCACAAGAAATATGACAACTAGAGGTAGGACAGCTAGCATCCCATATAAGCCACAAGATTATGACAACTAGCACTATATAAGTACAAATGAGATATGACAACTAATACCATATAAACCACAAGAAATATAACTAACACCATATAAGGCACAAAAAATATGATAGCTAGCACCATATAAGTCACAAGAGAAATATAACAACTATCACCATATAAGTCACAAGAAATATGATAACTAACACCATATAAGTCACAAGAAATATGACAACTAGCACCATATAAGCCACAAGAAGTCTTAACAACTATCACCATATAAGTCACAAGAAATATAACAACTAGCACCATATAAGTCACAAGAAATATAACAACTAGCACCATATAAGTCACAAGAAATATAACAACTAACACCATATAATGCACAAGAAACATGGCAAATAGAAGCACCATATAAGCCACAAGAAATATGACAACTAGCAGCACCATATAAGGCAAAAGAAATATGACAACTTGCACCATATAAGGCAAAAGAAATATGACAACTAGCAGCACCATATAAGCCACAAGAAATATGACAACTTGCACCATATAAGGCAAAAGAAATATGACAACTAGCAGCACCATATAAGCCACAAGAAATATGACAACTTGCACCATATAAGGCAAAAGAAATATGACAACTAGCAGCACCATATAAGCCACAAGAAATATGACAACTTGCACCATATAAGGCACAAAAAGTATGATAACTAACACCATATAAGGCACAAGAAATATGACAACTAGCCGCACCATATAAGCCACAAGAAATATGACAAATTGCACCATTTAAGGCACAAGAAACATGACAAATAGCAGCACCATATAAGCCACAAGAAATATGACAACTAGCAGCACCATATAAGGCACAAGAAATATGACAACTTGCACCATATAAGCCACAAGAAATATGACAACTAGCAACACCATATAAGCCACAAGAAATATGACAACTTGCATCATATAAGCCACAAGAAATATGACAACTAGCAGCAGCATATAAGCCACAAGAAATATGACAACTAGCAGCACCATATAAGCCACAAGAAATATGACAACTAGCAGCAGCATATCATCATCATCATCGAGTGCCATCTCCGCAACGAAGGTTTGCTACCATGGATCGCCATTCCACTCTGTTTCTTGCTTTGATGGTGAAGGTTGTCATAGATTGACTTGTCCATCTTTTGATGTTACTCATCCATGTTAGTCTTGGTATGCCTCTGCCTCTTTTACCTTGTATTTTTCCTTCCAATATTACTTTTGGTAGGCTGTTGTGTCTTTTAACATGCCCTCCAAAAATGTCATTTGTCTTGTCTTAATTGAATTTAGTAGTTCTCTTTTTATTTTTAGTTGCTTTAAAACTTCATCGTTTGTTTTCTTTTATTTCCATCCAATTCTACCTATTCTTCTGTAAATCCACATTTCAAAGGCTTCATTATTCTGTTCTGTTTACTTGTCTAATGTCCATGTTTCTGCACCATACAGGAATATTGTGATGGGACGCACCAAAATGGCAGCTTATTTATACTCGAGCTATGGACTAAGCAATGTTTACATTGAACAACACGATATATTTTATTGCTGCGAGTTGGCAGATTTTTGAAAATGTTTTCAAGGGTTTGAACATAAATGTTTGTTCACAGTTCGTTAACCTTCGCTGTAGATAAAGTCGTTAATTGGATGGCTTCGTTTCAGACATTTGTGACGTTGGTAGCTAAGGCCCTAACTTGTGCAAACGGATGACATTGGCAGGGATCATTTTGAATCTATGAAGTGGGCTCATTGTGTGTTTAACTCAAAAGCATATGTGCTTTTTAACCAAAGACCTTTTTTTGGGGACTCGATGAAGATATCCCCGATGGAAGAATAAATTGTACTATTAGTCCCATAAATGATTCGCTTCCAGAGGTTTATGATGTAAACAAAGCAGTTTTGTCATTGCAAGTGAATAATGTCCACACCTATAATTGGTCAGGATTGTGTAGCAGCAGCAGCTTTATAGCGAACACAGAAAACATCATAGGATTGTGCTGTTCTGAAACAGCTATGCCATGCTATCCTAGAATTGCCTTTAATGGGATTACTGTGACCACAAACCACTCTCCATGTGTGTGCCACATATTTACACCCCAGAAAGAAATACTGAATATAACAACATCATGTGCCGTCTGTGATATTAATGACCACAGACCAGGAGCCTCCAGTATGATTGATACAACTGTTGCACCAAGCATTTCATCAGCAGAGCCATATCTATGGAATGTTAATCTGACATTGTTCTTGAATGATGTCCAAGTTAATGAGACATCAGAATCGTGTGGCGGCAGCTACAAGAAGGGAGCGGAGAACATCAAGTTCTGCTGCTATAAAGGAGACTTGCCTTGCTATCCCAGAATTGCCTTAAATGGGATCACTGTAGTTGAAAACTTCTCCTCTTGTGTAAACTACACATTCACATCTAAGAGTGAATCAGTGAAGGTCACAAAATCATATTCTCTCTGTGGTTTTACTAACTACAGGTCATGTGGCTTCTGTTGGATTGGAAATGATAACTTACCACCACTGTGTGTCTATATGTTTGGAATTGGAGTCATCAACGACGGCCTAACATCATCAAGTGCTATGACGATCATCATTTTCGGGAGGACGTGAACTCCCATGGTATATGGTGGATAGGCGGCAGGAACCATTGAAGGCTATGTCTGAAAAGTGTTCCTTCTTGCAGTTTCCTCATATTCCAAGTCCGGCTTGTTGCAGGAGCTACTGAGTTAAGTGCTCTGTGCACACCGTGAGCTGTGTGTCTCATCCGTTTTGATCCTGCTTCGATATCCCGCTTGTTTACGATGAATGATGATATCGTATGACAGGGAACAGTTGGCTGTGTTCACTTTCTGCGCGGTTTCGCCTTATGTCTTTTGGCGTGTGCTGAGACTGCTACGATGGGGACTACAGTTACCTTTCTTTGTTTGGGAGATGAATTAGTATTTGGATGATTCTGCTGGCACGGGCGGTTGAGCAATTATGGATTTTAATTCGTTTGCTGTGATACCGAGGCCTTCCATAACCAATAACCAATAATAACAGGAATATTGAGAAGATGTAACATTTTGCTATTCTTAGTTTCAGCCCTGCTGTTATTTGTTTTGTTGTTAGTATATTCTTCATGGCATTAAAATTACTTTTTGCCATACCTATTATTTTGTTTATTTCAATTTTACATTTTCCATCACTGGTTATAGTATGTCCAAGGTAGTTGTAGCTCTGAACTGTCTCCAAATGTATTCCTTCAACTGTGATATTTACTTGTAGGTCTTGAGAATTTTCTTTGTTTATGATCATAGTTTTAGTCTTTTTGATATTCATATCTAGTCCATATTTTTTGCTTGTTATGTTTATCACATTAAGTAATTGTTGTAGGTCTTTAGGATTTTCTGCTAGTAGAACAGTACAAAATTTAGCAGCACCATATAAGCCACAAGAAATGTGAAAACTAACACCTTATAAGTCATAAGAAATATGACAACTAGCATAATCACCATAAGAATAACACCTTCAGCATCCCAAAATACAGTGACCATGACCTTTCCAGCTAAGGAGATGTCTTGAATTTCTTTCTTTGTGGTGAGTGGGGATGATGCCACTCCAGTGACTGTCTTTTTGTCTCAGTTTCAAAATTATGTTCCCAGGTTTCATCATCTGTAACAATCTTAGCCAAAAATGTCTCTCCATTAACATTGAAATACTCCAACAGTTCAGAAGAAATTGCTTTTCCCTGCAATTGGTGCTCATTTGTGAGATTTCATGGAACTCATCTTGCACAAACCTTAGAGAATATAAGAGTTTTTATAATTTAGGAATTTTCACTACCAATGCTGACTGACAACCTTAAGGCCAATTGTTCAGTAGTGATGTGCCTATCAGCAAGAATAATGCCCTCAGTACATTTCAACATCTCTGCATTGGAGGCTGTGGCAGGTCGTCCCCAGTGCTGTCAATCAAGAAGTTTGTATCTCTTTCCGATTCTTTCATTTTCTGAACCCAGCAACTTACTGTGCTCCTGCCAACTGCAAAACTTCCATACACATCAAATAGGCACTTGTGAATGTTCACAACAATTTCCTTCTCTAAAACGAGAAACTCTTTCACAATCCACAGCTTATAATGCACAATTTGCTGCTCATAACGCAAGTTGCTAACATGCTCTATTGCAACGGTTCAGTGTAAACCGTTACTACAGTGTAGTCATATTATTTGGTTGATTGCAGGGCAAATTGGTGAACACACTAGACACATGCTATATTTAGAGTGACCAAAATTTTGTGCTTCTTTGTTTATTATTACTTGAGAAAATCTACACCACTTTCAGCAGTAAAAAAAAAAAGTAAAGTACCCCCGTCACGCCAAGTGGCGTATAGGGAAATATGGTGTTAGTGACCCTATATTTTACAGACCTTCAGCACATGATTTTTGGGGTAATGTGGTTGGTATTACGCCCGTGCTGCTTTACTTTCCCAGAAAAAAATCTGGTACCCATTTAAGGCTGGGTGAACCCGGAAGCCATCGGTTGGGATCGAACCCTACCCCTTGTCCTTTGTAGTCCAGTTCACTAACCACAGAGCTATCGCGGCTCCCTACATTCAGCAGTAGTAAATTATATTCAGTGGAAGTAAGTAGATTGTGATATAACATAGTTCAGGCCCTTATTTAAGTGAAATAGTTTAACTTTGTGCTATATTCAAATGTCTTTGAACGAAGTAGTTTAACTTTGTGTCATATCCAAATGTCTTTGAATGAAATAGTTTAACTTTGTATTGTGTTAAAATATTATAAATTAAATAATGTAACTGTGTTTGCATTTTCAACTATATTTGAGTGAAATAGCATGAGCTGTATTATGAGTGAAATAGTTTACTGTAGGTGCTGTGTTAAACTATCTGTGAGTGAAATAGTTAACTAGGTGGGCTGTATTAAACTGTGAGTGAAATAGTTTGCACTGTATTTATGTATTTTGATTTCTTGTGCAGAATATCTGTTGTGTCTAAGAAGTTTGAAGGCCAGACAGACAAGACAGAGAAATGGTATGGGACACAGTACAAGGTTACAAAGTTCACTGAAGACCAAATGAAGGTTAGTTAAATGATGAAACTTGTGAACAAGTTTCAATAAATTCTGTTGTAAATATTCATATCCAGCTCAAGAGTTTTGAAGGATTGTCACAGGGAGGGAGAGAATTGGGGAACACTGGCTCCCTCTCACTTCCAAATAGTGCATCTTCATGTTATAAAAAAAAAAGTAAAGTACCCCCGTCACGCCAAGCGGCGTATAGGGAATATGGTGTTAGTGACCATACATTTTACAGACCTTCGGCACATGATTTTTGGGATAATGTGGTCGGTATTACGCTCGTGCTGCTTTACTTTCCCAGAAAAAAATCCGGTACCCGTTAAAGACTGGGTGAACCAGAAGCCATCGGTTGGGATCGAACCCTACTTATTGTCCTTTGTAGTCCAGTTCACTAACCACTGAGCTATCGCGGCTCCCATCTTCGTGTTATGCCATCTTGAAATTCTCAAGAAAAATGTATATATTCACATGAGGATCGTATTGGAGGCTGATGTTGCTTCATTCTTGTTCACTTATAGTCAATAGCAGTTCACCTGCTTCCATATCAAACTTTTTCCATTCAGTATTATCAATGTTTTGCTCCTTAGCGTGTCTGCACCTTAGTTTGTTGAACTTAAAAAAAAAACTAACACCTTCCCAGCATAAAATAGACTTTATAAGATTGTTTTATCATTGCAATCACTAGCTTGTAGTAACTAATTTTATCAAACAGTAAATTGAAGATTTAATATTACACACAGCTTTATTGAATTACATTTGTTTATTTGTGTTAGACTTGTGTTAATCAACCATACATTGAGTTCATCATTTCCTAAAATGAGATTTGTTCTGAATACCATGAGGTGGGTTGATGGATTCATTAGATTAAATTAGATTAGGCAAAAACTAGTACTAAAAAGTCTAAAGTATTCTAGCAATACTAAAAAAAAAAGAAGAAAAAAGTGGTATGGTGACAGCTTTACGTGGTAATGGACGAAACAAAAGTCGACGTTTCGGCCAAGTAGGCCTTCATCTAAAGTATACTACCTGTGTGAGAAATTTCACAGTATGACTATTTGTGCATGGTGGTTGGAGATACTCTTAAGTGAATCCTTTAAATTGCTGATCATACACCACACAGGATAGTTATTGCAATGCTTAACAGTTGGAAAGATTATATCTTTGATTATATGTATTGAATATAGGAATAGAGCACTTATTCTTTCCTTGTTGAGCACACAACAGGTGAACTAGTTGTAGAAAAATGAAAAGTGTACTTGGCTCACACAGTTAGGAATGGTTTTATGTGTGTGTGCATGAAAATGAATGTCTACTTGGCTCACACAGTTAGGAATGGTTTTATATGTGTGTGTGTGTGTGCATGAAAATGAATGTCTTCTTGGCTCACACAGTTAGGAATGGTTTTGTGTGTGTGTGTGTGTGCATGAAAATGTAAAATGTACTTGGCTCGCACAGTTAGGAATGATTTTATGTGTGTGTGCATGAAAATGAATGTCTTCTTGGCTCACACAGTTAGGAATGGTTTTACGTGTGTGTGCATGTGTCCATCTGGCTGTCCATAATTGATTAAACAAAGCTAACTTTATATTTCATCGAATATCATATGTAATTGGTATATTGTTCATTAAAATGTATATTTTTAATATTATTTTTTTAAAAATGATGTTACTTTGATCATGTCCTTAGAAATGGTCGCAGTGCAGTCTCAACTCAAATCTCAGACTTCCAACAAAAAACGAGTTTATCCCCACCAACTTTGAACTTGTTCCACGCGAGTGTGAGGTCAGTTCTCATTTCTTCATTTAAATTCTCAATCATAGAAGATGACTCGTTCATGCTGTTCACAATAATTATTCTGTTGGTCATGACATTTATTAAAGAATGAAAATATATCAGCAGCAAAACAATTCATTTCTAATTCAAATGAAACATTCAATTCATAAAACAATTTATTTATGGTGAGCTTACTCAAACACTTTTAGATACAAATTATACAACAATAGATCAAAGAGAATGGTTCACAGCCTCTTTAGTAACAGCATAAAAGTTGCTACTGCAAATTTGAATTAATCGGAATAAAGATTAAACTATGAAGATTAATGCAAGAGAGGAAACAAAGCAGAAGTCAGTTAAACAGAAGAGAATAAAATTAAAGGTTTGTTTTGAAAACAAAGGAACTTAAGCAAATGAAAGATTGTATATACTTAGGAAGTATAATAATATTTAATTATAAAAATTTAGGTGAAAAAATGGAACAAGTTGCAAAGAAAACAAAATAGTTGAACAGTTAATACTCATCACAACAAAGTAATTTATCTCTATTTATTATAAATATATGTAGATAGATAAGATCAAAATTATGAGAATTAATGCAGTTAGCAATAACCAAATAACAATATAAGAAATACCTCTTCTAGACATTAGTCTTACCTGGATTTCTTATCTGGGCTGTAATATAGATGAGTATAGCCGTAATTGTTTACTTGTATTTTCTCAGATCTTTAATTTTTGTAATTACTCTATGTTTATTACAATCATGTTTGATTACAGTATTTGTAAATATTAACTTTACCTTGATGCAAGTAGTAAAAATAATAGTTTTAATTTATCATCTGGATTGTAACACTTGTTTCATTTTTTTGTAGACTTCTGCACTGCCAGATATCATCAAGGTTAGTCCTTTTTCACTTTCATTGAGTTAGCATTTATTGACATTTTATGTTTGAGCAAACACATTTTTTTTTACCTGCTCTAAAGGAATTATCTTTTTGTTTACTTTGTTTAGCTAATATGTTAGCAATATGTTGTATGCAAGTAAACTTTAAGAATGACATTTTATGTGCAAGAAAACTTTAATCAAAACTGTTTTTTAAAAAATATCATGATTACATCAGATGTTTGTAGCCAAAAGATGCTGTGAAAGATACAGAGGTTTGCTTTTTACACAGTGCAAGAAATATTCTTTTCAGCCAAATTTTTTTTAAATGTTTCAGTAGATGACTGAGATATGACCTTTGGTGTCTTTACAGACAGTTTGTAGCAAGCTATCATGATTTGTCAGTTGTTAAATAAAATATTAGTGTCTTACACTGGGTGCTGATTTACTGAGCAACTTCTCTCATGACTGAATCTATCAATATTGGATAGACAGATCTGACCTCATAATGAACAAGATGCATTTGTTGTGCGTCGCCTCATCTAATTCCTTCTGTGCCTTTCTCTTCTGATTTTAACATTGTCTCATTCTCAAATTGTGGGAAATAAACATAAAATGATAGTAAGCAACTAAACCTGTAGAGAGACAAGACAAGCTATGACATTTCAACATAAGCCTTCATTAGATCATCATCATCATCATGTGCCATACCGGTTGGCGTAGATGATCATGTCCTTCCACAATCTTCTGTCTACAGTGCATTGTATCAATTCTGTTGTTGACTGTTTTCCATGCCATGACACCAAACTATCCAGTATTTTCTCTCTTTGTTGTCCGCGATCTCTCTTTCCTTTTATTTTGCCAGTTGTAACCAAGTATTCTTGGAAGTCACATTGATCGAGAAGGGGATACGAGCAAAGAAATTAGGATCAGACTGGCTAAAGCAGCAATGTCTTTCAGAAGCCTTGAAAAGTTGTGGAAATCAAACTCATTAGCACAAACACAAAACTTAGGCTATTCAAATCAAATGTACTATCAACCCTTACATATGCGTGTGAAAGCTGGAAACAACAAGAGATATAGAAACAAAGTTGAACGCATTCGAAAATAAATGTCTAAGGAAAATACTTGGTATAGAATGGAATGAATTCAAAACAAACGAGGAAATTAGAGAAATCGCCAATCAACCACTAATATCTTCAGTAATAAAGAAAAGACGATGGTCATACGTTGGACATGTGATGAGAAGAGATAATAATCGAATAGCAAAGCAAGCCCTCATATGGGAAACAACAGGTAAAAGAAAAAGAGGAAGACCCAGGGAGACACTGAGAAGAACATTGATGAGAGAGGCAAGAGCAGCAGGAATCGGCTCCCTCAATGAGATAGAACTGCTTGCACAGAACAGAGACAGATGGCGAGATTTGATAAAATATCTTTAAAAGAAAACTGCTAGAACAAAAATTCATATAGGAGAAGGTGTATCTTGGTCTACGCCCTATGGGCCGGTTACGGCTCGAAAGGTCAATAGATAGAACCAAGTATTCCAACTTCATTAGATACAATAGACAGTAAATACAAAAACAAACACGAAATACAAGTATTTAACTCAGCATGTTGATGTGAGGTGATAGATTTATGGGGTTCGAATGACTGGAATAAGAAAAGTAACCAGGACCAATATGCCTGTTGGTCATGAGGGCAAAAAATAGAAAAGGGAAAGGGTGCCAGGATGGGGTTCCATAGGGTAGAAGCTAGAAGAGGAAACTGAGGTGCAAGGAGAAAGAGAAGCAGGAGAGATTATAAAGATAATGCAGTAAGGAATAAAGATAGGCCACAGGAGAGAGAGAAAGAGGAGGTTAGTAAAAGAAAGAGCGTTGCTGTGCTGTTTTTTTTTATTTTTGTTCTCCGTGTGCCATGATCAGCCAGATTTTCTGTTTCTTTTGTGAATAAGAATTCTCTCCAGGAAGCCCTGCAAATATCCTTGTTTCTCAGCACAGGCCTGTCCTTTGGTCTATTTCTGTCCCTAGTTATCCATACAATAATTGTTTGGGAATTCAATTGTGGTAATTCTTATCACATGACCAAACCTACTTAATCTCTGACTCCTAAGTTTTGCCACGATGGATGACAATTTTGGTTGTGGCAAGACATTAGGGTTGGTTACTTTCTTCTGCCATTTAATCTACATTATTTTGTGAAGGCAACACACTTGAAAGCTGTTTAACCTTTGCTCTTGCCCTGCATTGGTAGTCCAAGTTTCTAATCCATAAATTAGAATCTTTGTTTTGAGTATAATTTTGCAATGACCCATGTTCTGTGTTTAAGTTTACCAAATGTTGAAGTTGCTTTTCCAATTTGGGTATTTATCCTTTCATCAAGTGAGATGATGGTTGTGACCATAGATCTGAGATTGGTAGACATTAGTCATCAGAAAATGTTAAGACCTCAAACTCTAAGGGCTTGTGTGTAGGAGATTAGAGCAGTGGGAAAAGAGACTGGTTGGCTTCATACACACCAAGGTGGAGTTTAAATAATGATAAAGGGAGATTGCTCATTAATTGCCATTTTATGAGGAAGTGATGTTTGATGTTATTACAACCCTGAGACTGAGTGTATATGGAATCAGATATGGCACAATTATGGAGAAATGGTTAAGTTTTGCTAGTGAGTAACAAGAACTCTTCATCATTTGCTGCAATAAACTTCATCTCATGATTGAGATAAGAGGTCATTTCTTCTAACAAAACCAATCAATCTTCTCCCTAGAACTCTAAGCTGTGTCGGTTGTGGTACAAGCAGGATGACAAGTTCCTCAAGCCAAAGGCGTGCATTAACATTGACTTCATAAGGTGCGAATAATAACAGTTTTTTTCTTGAGCGCAGGTGTTGTCTTATGTTTTGGTCCCTAAATTACAAGATACATTTCATTGGAAAACCAGATTTTTTTGTTTACAGAGTATTTATTGCAAACACTGAAATAATTACATTATTCCAGTTGAACATAGTTCCACTCTAGCTCAATGTACTTATACTAGTGAGTGACAAGTATGTAGATACTGCAGGAAAAGAATCCTTTCTGGTGGTTGCGCAGCCACTTGGATACCCATACCTTACACACTTTTTGTAATTTCAGCTTGTCATGAATCATGTGATAGTCGGATCAAATACTAATGTCCAACAGTAATGCAACCTTGTGGACTGTGGCATGCCAGTTTTTCCATGTCAAGTTTTCCACAGCTGCAATGTTGGCTTCCACAAATGCTGGACTCCCCCCAAGTGAGGAGAATCCTCAACACTAATGATACCATTCTTGAACTTCTTGGTCCACTCTTACACTTATATATGAGTCCTACACCTGTCATTATGCTGAATTCTCATCCAATGATGAATCTCTACAGATTTCATGCTTTCACTAAACAAAAATCTTACAACACTTCACTAGTCTTGTTTGATGCACTGTTGCAAAGAGTTTGCATGTCGAACTATTTTCTGCCTGTATTGCAGGCATGCCAACACCATTGCCTTTATTCTCTAACTCCGAAATATTTCCTCAGCAGTAGAACCCAGACAATGGAATAAATTCAATAAAGATTTTTTATGACCTCAGAGAAAATTACTGATGCTGCAGAGTTAACAGCATACCAGGATTTTCCTGTGTGTTAAGGAAAAAGAATTGACTTGCCGTCTTTTTTAAAACCATAAATTATGATAGTGTAATAAAATGACCATATGAAAATGCAAATTGTTCAAAATTTGACATTTTTCCCTTGTCAAACATTTCCCCCGCTCGTGTACCTTCCTAATTACTACTTCCTGTAACCCCTGAGTGTTGAATTAGTTTCCATTGGTGTTGGATTTTTTGGGTATTATTTTCAATTAATTAATTGTCTGTTAAAGGCAGACCTGGGCATCAGATTTAAAAATTTTATATAAATTGTCAAAAAAAAGCGAAACAATACATTTTCCACTGAGACTCGATCCATGTAGCATGGCTGCTTTCTCTTGAGTTCTTTACTTTCTTCTTGACAAGACACCAGCTATTGTTGTTTGTTTGCATTCACCAGCTTTATATTTCTAGCAAAGTCCTGAGGAACTTCATTTTGCATAAATATCACTTTTTCCTATTTTTCACACCAGTGGCTATGTGCTCAGGTGTTCCCCGCCATACAGGCAGTTATTTTCTGACTTCTGAGGTATTCTCATATTTTTATCATACAGAGTTTTGATGTTTTGGGTAGATTTTTTCCCTATAAATTTTGCTCAGGCCATTTTTGGCTTATTCTTTTTAATTTTCAACTGCCAAGAGTTCTTTAGCGTGCACACAACGGACCTTATGTTTCCTGCTGTTTTCAAAGAAGGCTAAACATCAGATCTCATTATCTAAAGATGAGGGAGGGTAACACCATGGATTCCATTCTTGTTTAATTGTCCCCTACCTGCGTAGAGGGAATCGAACCTGAAACTTTCTTGGCCAGAGGCTGACATCTTACTGTTAGACCACCCACCCCACTACACCCCCCAAACCTTACCTCCATTAAACCACAAACTGTTTTATATAGAGTATACTTGAATGCTTTGACCATAAAACATTGTGCAAAAATTACATTTTTATTCTATAGTATGGTTGGTTTGCCTCAACATATCCACATATGCACATATCCACATTTAAAACATTTGTTCCGATTTGATTAGCCAGCATATGTATTGTTTAAGCAGTTATTTTTAGACTGACGGTTGCTTAAATTTTATTTTAGTAAAATGTTGTGTGTAAATCTATTTTTTAATACTCGTAAGATAAAGATACAGAGAGTAGCACAGATGGCCTGTTTTCCTTACAAATTGCCATGGAAGGCTTATAGGTTCGTTGTGTAGAAAAATGTTGATAAATTAAGGGAAACTTTTACAAGATGGAAAATGTTGAGTACTAACTTATCAGTGTTCAGTGATAAAGGTTCCTGTCAATATGGCAGGTTGGCAACAGGAACCGTTAAGGCTCTGTTTGAAAAGTGTTCCTCTCTGTAGTTTCCTCATATTCCACGTCCAGCTTGCTGCTGGAGCTACTGAGTTTAGTGCTCTGTGCACACCATGAGCTGTGCATTTCATCCGGATCGTGTTTCGATATTATTATTGTTTACAATGAATTATGATATCGTATGATGAAGGACAGTTTGGCAGTGTTCACTCTTGGTGCGGTTACGCCTTATGTCTTTTGGTGTGTGCTGTACCTGCTAGGATGGTGCTGCAGCTGCCTTTCTTTGTTTAGATCCTTCAATGTGATATGTTAATACAGCGATACCAGGGAATTCGACTAACTACAACTACAAAAGTTCTTAGATATGACAAAAGGAACAAAAACTTTCCTAGTGGTATATAGTGTTAAGCACAATGGCAACATTTTCACCAGCTATTAAAAAAACTGCATGGTGATGCCACATAAAAGCAATCTTTACTTCTTCAATAACAAATCTCTCATATTTCCCAAGCAGAAAAAAATAGAGAAGAAAACATGATAATGAAAAATAGGTTTATTGTTCATATTATTCCTGTACTTGTCTTTTTTTTTTCCAGCCCACTGGCATATGTAGATCCCCTGCACACAAATTTGAATGCCATCTTCACCCAGGTCTTCGATGATGCCCTCACTGAGTACTCCTACATGGCTGAGATAGCAGGACTTAAGTACAGCCTGGACAGTTCCTTATATGGGCTGTCAGTAAGTAGTAAACTCACCTAGTTGTTGTAAGTCAGTCACTGTAAAATAATTTGCAAACAAATGTTGACTATTACTACGTATGCTGATTTTAGCTCATCTTCAGGTTGCATATCCTAAAAAACAATTACACTTGTCACAGTCCAGCTGCAAGAATCTGTTTCTAACCAGATCTCCCACTTCATTTGTTGTCATGTTCAAGGCCTTTTAGGCATTTTTAAGCCACCTTCTTTTTAGTCTGTTCTTGTCTAGTCTTCCTGATACCATACTTCCCCTTATTGTTCTTTCCATCTCACAGTGTTTTTTTTTTTCATGGTCATAGTATTTAAATTTCCTCTGTAATATGTATGTATATATATGTTTAAATAATGTTAAAATGGTAACATAAAATAATTAAACTTTTCATTACAATCAGTAATAAAAATGTTCACTCTTTTACTACAATGTCATAATCTGTAAGCTACTTCTGACTCATGAGGACATGTAGTAATAAAAATATTACCTTAACCCTAGATTGTAATACCATAGTAAAATTACAGCATCAAAAACAAATTCTTCCAATTTATATTTGCTGCGGTGAAACATCCCCCAAACATACATACCTGGCAGCTTAAGAGAATGGCTTGCAGAAGGTCAACAACAGAAATGATAAATAACTCAAGATTTAGAGTTTGGAGAGACATAATCACTTACGCTAGCAGGCATGGTACTTGGTGATGATGATGATGAAACATCCCCCAAAGTACTTTCCTAATTACTACTTCTGGTGATCCTTGAGTGTTGGATTTGTTTGTATTAGGATGTAGGATTCTCTCCTCCTCCCCCCCCCCCCCCCCCCCCCCCCCCATAATTTTCAATTTCGTGAGATATGATCTTGTATAATGCGAGAAAAAAAAGGTCACCAAGTTTCAAGAAATTTGATTTTCCTTTTGCTGTGACCTCTGTCTTCGCTGGCATCAAAACAACTCTTTGTAACTTGGAAAACACAGAAAATAACGCTATGAAGTAGTTGAACATACTGACGGACTAATGACTACCATACAATTAGACATTGGAACATGTCCGGTCTATGAGGTCAAACCCAGGTCATAAATCAACCTCACATAGGAAATCTGAGTCCTCGTGTCTCACCTAATGTAGACACATGACTGTGTGTCAAAAGTTCAGAGAAAACACTATTTTCAGAGCACCCAATGTTACATTTAAGTGATAATAATTTTTCCTACAGTATCATAAACACGCCAGTCACAGATAGGTATCATAATTAAGGGTTAATCACTTCATTCTGTAAGTAAATTTGACTCAGTCATGACAAGCTGCACAAATATTATTGTAAAAAATTGTATATATATATATATATATGTATATAAATTTTATAGTATTACTATAAAATGTAGTAATATTTTTAATTCAGTAGAATGTTTCAGGCTCACCTCTGTTTTTCTAACTAGTAAAATTGTACATATTTACTCAATTTGTTCACTCGGTAACTACTCATATATAGGATTACAATTGTTCACCTAATCACAACAGTCAACATTTGTTCATTCATGCACAACAGTCATCAATTTTGTACTTGCTTCTAATAGTAAGTAAAGTAAAGAGCCCCTGTCACGCCAAGTGGTGTATAGGGAATTTTACAGACCTTCAGCACATGATTTTTGGGGTAATGTGGTCGGTATTACGCCCGTGCCGCTTTACTTTCCCAGAAAAAAAATCAGGTACCATTTTAAGGCTGGGTGAACCCAGAAGCCGTCGGTTGGGATCGAACCCTACCTCTTGCCCTTTGTAGCCCGTGCCGCTTTGCTCTCCCAGAAAAAAATCTGGTACCCATTAAAGGCTGGGTGAACCGGAAGCCGTTGGTTGGGATCGAACCCTACCTCTTGTCCTTTGTAGTCCAGTTCACTGATCACTGAGCTATCGCGGCTCCCACTAACTACATTTACTAATTATTTATTTATTATTGTTTTATATTTATCTATATAATTTGTCATTTTCCACTTGTAAAACTGTTTACATGTAATTGTTTTTATGACTTTGGTGCCTTTTTTAATTCTAGCCACTGGTATTTTTATTATGAAAATAAAATAAAATCACATCTTGAAATTGAACCAGGAGCCTTCTGGTCAATGAAAATCTGCTATGCAAAAAAAGACATATGTATCAGACCAAAAGACATATGTATTACACCAAAAGACATATGTATCACACCAAAAGGCACAGATATCGGCGCTTGCCATAAACCATCAATACAACACATCCATGCCCACTTAAAGAGTAAATGCTGAGGAAGAAGAAGTTATCTAACATTGCATTGCTAATTTTCTTTATTCTGAAATTATTTGTAAAATATGTTAATATTTGTTCCATTTTCTTCTATGTTGTAGCTGACCATAAAGGGTTACAATGACAAACTGCCAATACTTCTGAAAAAGATTATGGAGAAAATGACGACATTCCAAGTAAACCGTGAAAGACTGGCTATTTTCAAAGATATAGTAGGTCACTTTGCTGTCAAGGTCATTTTGTTGTAAACATTTTTGTTGTTTTGTTCTGTTACTCCTTTCAAAAGTATCTACTGTAAATGATCGTCTGACACTAACAGTTCAAGTTGAGCAGAAAATATTAATGCTTACTTCTTACACATATTTGTGGTTTGAGTAATTGTACATTTTATACCAAAAGTTAACAAATGAAATATTATTTTAAATTTGTCATATCTTAATCACTATTCTGTCTCATCATCATCACACTTGTCCCTCTTAGAGCTTGGTTCCTATGACAATCACTTTCCAATGACCTGTGCCAGATGTCCAAGTTCTGCTGTATTTGTGCTCAATTCTTCTGAGACATCTTGCAAACACCTTTTTCTTGAGCTTTCTCTTTCTCTCCCTCTCAGTCTATCTCATTCCCTCCCTCCCATCTACCCGATACCAAGCCCTCTATAATAATCATTTCCGGGCCACACATTTTTTTAAAAATCAGGCTAAAACTTATTTGGAAAGATAAAAATATCACTCTTAGCTCAAAATTCAATCAGTCTGATGTACACCCTTGTTATATCAGTTTTTCTATACACATGCAAAACATGGAACCTTACAGCAGAGCTGCCGAAGATAATACAAACTGTGGAGATAAAAAGTTACTCAGAATTTGAGCATCTTTTACTTAATCGTAACACAAATTAAAAAGCTCATAAAATGATACAATAAGCAATTGCATATTGATCTATTGACTGTTGTGAAGATGTGCACAATGAAATGGTTTGGTTACGTTTCTCACTCATCTTACTCTGGCAAAAAGCATTCTGCAGGGATCTGTAAAAGGGTGGAGAAGGAGAGGTTGGCAGAGAAATAGATGGGAAGATAGCATCAAACAGTGGACAGACCATGACTTTATAGAACCCTCAAAGAAGGACTGGGGATAGAAATGCATGGAGAAGGAGAGGTTGGCCGAGAAATAGATGGGAAGATAGCATCAAAGAGTGGACAGACCATGACTTTATAGAACCCTCAAAGAAGGACTGGGGATAGAAATGCATGGAGAAGGTTCACACTGCTGTTTGTTTTCATCTCAAAGTGCCTTTGTAGTTATAATCTTAAAGATTTTGCTTCATTTATGGATAAAGAAGTCGTGAGTCTAGTACATCCCACTTATTTTTAAAATTGATGTTCTGTGGAAGTGTTTTCAATTTGTGTCACCACATACAAAAATTAGTTTTTTTTTAGTAAAGCTAAATATTTATGTGTGAATGATATTTTACTAGTTTATGCTCGTAACAAAAAGATCAAAGATCTGCAAATCTGAGAGTTTTAGGAGATACAACGTTCAATTTTAAACCATAAAAGTTTTTATAATTTTAAGATACAGCATCTTCTAATCAATTTGGATGTATAATAGAATAAGCAAATGTATTTTATTTTACTGGTAAAACATACCAGTAAATGAACAAATCAACTAAGGTATAGGTGACAAACAACAGTGTTGACAAAGTCTGACAGTTGTACCCCAAAGACTGTCAGAATTATGGGATTAGGAAGGAAGGAAGGCCATCATATTATTGCATGTGCCCATCTCTGAAAAAGAAATTACCTGGAGAATTCACATTATCATGTGGTTCATCAAATTAAAAGTTCTTTCTGAAATATATATTCTTAGAATCATTCATTTTTAAATGTTGCTCATCAGATTGGTATTTTGGGGAAACTGTGTAGCAAAGTATGGGACCAAAATGGAATCAGAACTGAAGGTGACATAGTGACTGTCCTGTGCTCTAGTAAGACATGACAGTACATAGCAGATGAGCAAGAAAATTGAACCAACTCCACTTGGGCAGACTCTATATACTGGAGTAAATAGACAGGACCATGTAGGGGATCCTGAAGTCCTTATAAAATCAATATCTCAAATATCTACTTGCTGATCCTGAAGTTATTATGAAATCTAATATCTCAAATATCTACTTGCCGATCCTGAAGTGCTTATGAAATCCATTATATCACATATCTACTTGCTGCTGTAAAATATCCAAGTTTGATGGGCTGGACTTGTCCTTATATCTGAACCTGAAATAGCCATTATGTGACAAGTCCTTCAAAACCAAGAAACCACTCGGTAAACAGAGTGATTTTTTTAAAGATTCCTCAAGATGTCTGTTAAAAGCTTTAACCCTAGATTACAGCACCTATCTGTAACTCTCCCAGCTACGGTACTGTAGTAAAAATTACTACCACCTAATGTAACAATAAATAACTCTAAAAATAATAATTTCTCTGAACTCTTGACACAGTTTCATGTGTTCACACTAGGCAAAACATGGGGACTTGAAATTCTGCACTTGGGTTGATTTATAACCTTAGTTTCACCTCATGGATCAGATGTGTTGCATTGTCTTTCAGTATGGTGGCCGTACATCTGTCAACAAATGCATAGCGTTATCTGATCGTTTATGTCTCATCTGTAAGTAAAGAGCCCCCGTCACGCCAAGTGATGTATAGGGAATATAGTGTTAGTGACTATAAATTTTACAGACTTTCGGCACATGATTTTTGGGTAATATGTCTTACCTGTAGTTGAAATGAAACTTTACAGTCATGCAACAAAGGTGCAGCTACATAAGGCTGAAGATGTGTCGTCATTACTAGTGATGGACAGCTTCTTCAACAGATTGAGAATTTTTACCTGAGACTGCCATGTTTTCGCTGAACAGTACAGATTCATAGCAAATTATAATATGACATTGTTTTATCTTTCTCTCAACAGTACAAAATATGACAAATTATTTATGACATTGTTTTATCTTTCTCTCAACAGCACACAAATATGACAAATTATTTATGACATTGTTTTATCTTTCTCTCAACAGCACAAAAATATGACAAATTATTTATGACATTGTTTTATCTTTCTCTCAACAGTACAAAATATGACAAATTATTTATGACATTGTTTTATCTTTCTCTCAACAGTACAAAAATATGACAAATTATTTATGACGTTCATAAAATGTTTTATCTTTCTCTCAACAGTACAAAAATTTGACAAATTATTTATGACATTGTTTTACCTTTCTCTCAACAATACCGAAACAACAAATTATATATGCCATTGTTTTATATTTCTCTCTACAGTACAAAATATAACAAATTATATATGACAATGTTTTATCTTTCAACAATACAAAAATATGACAAACTATATATGATTGCTTTATCTTTCTCTCAACAATACAGAAACATAACAAATTATATATGACATTGTTTTAACTTTCTCTCAACAGTACAAAAATATGACAAATTATTTATGACATTCATAAATTGTTGTATCTTTCTCTCAAGAATACAGAAACATAGCAAATTATAATATGACATTGTTTTATCTTTTTATCTTCTATCAGCATGGGAGAAACCTGAAGAACTTCCAGGCTGAACAGCCACACCAGCATGCAGTCTTCTACACAAACATGCTCACATCTGAGGTTTTATGGACAAAGGATGAGCTTCTTCAGGCATTAGATGGTACACGTTTAAAAGCATCAAATGTGCAAGATGCATGTCCAATCTATTTTACTCCATCTTTATTCCAAATATATTGTGTCTTGAATGGGTTTCTCCATTAGTTATTCTTCTTCTATGTTCATCCAGCAGTCTCTCCTCTTCATTGACCACCATTAAAATTATGTTAAGTTGACGTATAGCATTGCTAGTTTATGGTAAGCCACTTTCTATATGTTACTGCTGTGAGGTATGTCTGTCTACTGATAAAGACTAAGCATCTCAAATCCTGGTACTCGTTTGATAATGTCTGCTCTGCCTGCCACTATGATGGAACATTACTGGTGTTTATTGTATGATAGGACACACTTGTTAAAGCTTGTGTCTAATCTTATATAAATTTGGTTATCATTAATTTCATACCATTATATGAATATTATTACAAAACAATTATTGATAAGATATAATTATCTAAATAATATAATACAACAATTATTTTTGGGATATCATTACATCTTATTAACCTTTCAGATGTCACACTTGAGAGTCTAGAATCATTCATAAAACAGATGCTGTCAAGACTCTACATTGAAAGCCTTATATATGGGAATGTTACTAAGTGTGTAAGTTGTTTAGTACATATAGAGAATGTTAATAGTTTATTATACAGAATATAACATAAGTAGTTTTTGTCTTGACATTTGCTTTTTATTGTTATGGAGTATTATTTCTGATCATAATTCTTTCAAGAGTTCAAGATGGCATCCATATGTGGACAGTGTTTTCCGTTACAGCGTGTGTTGTTTCGAAATACGCCAGTTACATGCAGTGTGCTGCTTGGATTTAGTGTTCTACTATTTCCTGTTGTGGTTGTTTAACCTCTGACAGGCTTGTGGATGGTGGAAATTCTCGTGTTAAGTGGATATTTTCGATCGGGATAGACCTATCGATGATAGGTCATTGTTTTCACCGTCGCATTGGCGAACGCCTATATATCCGACAGTGACTTTCTCGTCCAACTCGCTCACTGCCTCGTGAGAAGACTCTGGAGAGTTAGTAGGCTATGGGAGTAGATATGGAGAGAAAGATAAAACAGAAAATCCGGAGGGAGGGACCCTAAGGCAGTCAGTGGTGTATTATCCATCTTCTGGCATCCCCTGCAGCTCAGCTTTGTTTCCGAATGTAAGGATCTAGTCCCTCCTTTGGAACGCTTCAAAGAAGAGACGAGAGGGGGGTAGTGCGTTTTGGGCAAAGCATTATCTCATATTATTGACCCTGACATAGCAAGCAAGCTGAAATGTCAGTTCCATCCTCGTTAGGACACAGTAGAAGGAAATCTCCAATCTCTCATACTCGACACATGAAAACAGACTGTGACACAAGACAACACTTAAATAATGTTAGAGTAACCAGAGCATACAATAGCTCAGACTGTGACATAGACAACACTTAAATAATGTTAGAGTAACCAGAGCATACCATAGCACAGACTGTGACACAGACAACACTTAAATAATGTTAGAGTAACTAGAGCATACCATAGCACAGACTGTGACACAGACAACACTTAAATAATGTTAGAGTAACCAGAGCATACCATAGCACAGACTGTGACACAGACAACACTTAAATAATGTTAGAGTAACCAGCATACCATAGCACAGACTGTGACACAGACAACACTTAAATAATGTTAGAGTAACCAGAACATACCATAGCACAGACTGTGACACAGACCACATACTTGTCATTAGCAAAGTGAAGGCAACCACCAAAAGGTTTTACAAATCTAGAGAACCATCCAGGCCTAGGATCAATATTGCTGCAAAAAATTATCTGTCAACCAAGTCCTGTTCACGAATACCTTCCAGAAATGCATGGAGAAAGCAGAAGACTTAGACAATGTTGATGATTCATGGAACTGGCTCAAATAACATATCATTGACTGTTCACATTGCAATCTCTTCTTTTGGAAAAGAGCAACACTCCACTAACGATTGGGTTCAAGAAAACTTGATGAAACTCATGCCACTTGTGGAGAAGAAGAACTAGGCTTTCCTAGCCTTAAAGAACTACCCATGCCAGAACACAAAAGACAAACTCAAACAAGCAAGAGCAGAAATACAAAGGGAATCAAGGAGATGTGCAAATGAGTACTGGTGAAATCTGTGCTCTATGATCCAGAAAGCTGCTGAGCTTGGCGACTCACGAACTATGTATAACAACATTAGGATTGCTTTAGGCCCAAACATCTCAAAAATTTCTCCCTTAAAAGATGCTAACGGTGAGTCTATCAGTGACAAAACTAAACAGCTGGAAAGATGGGTCGAACATTACTCAAGTCTTTATTCTGTAGACAGACCAGCAAGCCCACTCCTAGACCAGCTAGTCCCAAAATACTCAGTGCTGACTGAACTGGACAATGAACCTACTGAGAAGGAACTTGATGATGTCATCCGCAACCTCTCAAGTGGAAAAGCTTCTGATAATGACAACATCCCAGCCGAAATACTCAAGGAAAACCTTGAAACACTCCTGCCCCGCCTCTACAAACTCCTTGTCCAATGCTGGAGAAGTGGTGATATACCCCAAGACATGAAAGATGCCAAGATTGTAATGTTATATATAATAAGGGGGACACAGGTGATTGTATCAACTATAGGAGTATTTCCCTCCTGAGTATAACTGGAAAGCCATTCGCAAGAATTGTTTTAAAGCGCCTACATCAATTGGCGGAACATATCCTTCCTGAGTCCTAGTGTGGTTTAGAGCTGGACGGTCAACCACGGATATGATTTTTACTCTCCGTCAGTTGCAAGAAAAATGCAAAGAACAGAGAAGACCTCTATTTATAGCCTTTGTTGATCTAACAAAGGCGTTTGACACCATGAGCAGAGCAGGTCTATACAAGGTGTTGGAAAATGTTGGCTGCCCTCCTACATTACTTAAGCTGATCAAGTCATTTCACAACAATATGTCTGCCATCATCCAGTTCGACGGTAGATCTTCCCAGCCCTTTGAGATGAACTGTGGAGTCAAACAAGGATGTGTCCTTGCCCCTACTCTATTTGGCATATTTTTCGCTGCCCTTCAATACAATACATTTGAAACCATCTCTGGAGACATCTACATCTGTACAAGATCTGACGGCTCCTTATTCAATCTTGCACATCTGAGGTCAAAATTAAAAACAACTGAGACCTTAATCAAAGAGCTTCTCTTCGCTGATGATGCAGCACTGGTTGCTCATGATGAATCCATCCTGCAGTCAATGATTGACAATCTAGCTAGATCGTGTGAATTATTCTCCCTATCAATAAGTATCCAGAAGACTGTGGTGTTTCAACAAGGTGTAGCCAGCCCCGCAGCTATATCATTAAATAACATACCCCTTGAACCTGTGAGAAAGTTCACCTATCTCAGTTCTATGGTCACAACCAATGTCCACCTTGAAGAAGAAATAAATTCCCGAATTGGAAAGGTAGTTTCCACATTTGGTAAACTTAAAGATAGAGCATGGGCCAACACCAATTTAACATTCAGGACTAAGATTCAAATTTACCAAAGTTGTGTGCTTAGTACACTTCTATACAGATCAGAAACTTGGATTACCTATGCAGGACAAGAGAAAAGGCTAAACAGCTTTCATGTACATTACCTTCACAAGAATATGAACATGAAATGGCAGGACAAAGTAACTAACTCTAATATCTTACAACGAGCCAAACTCCCATCGATCATGGCAACACTTAGGATTCGCAGACTAAGGTGGCTGGGCCAAGTAAGAAAAATGGCAAACAATCGTATTCCCATCAAATATTGTATGGCAAACTTAGGGACAGAAAGAGACCAATAGGGCAGACAAGTGCTGAGATATAAGGATGTTTGCAGGCTTCCTTGAGGGAATTTTCTATAAGTGAAAGAAATTGGGAAAATCTGGCAGCAGATCGTAGCACATGGAGAGCAAACAAAAAATGACACAGCAACTTTCGAGACAGTGCTGATGTCAAATTCAGAAGACAAAAGGCGCAAGAGAAAAGGCCAGGTAGCGCAAATACACCTTGCTCGTTCTATGGATGGATCTGTCTGTCCAGGATTGGCAAATTCAGCCACAAGAAAAGATGTTCAGTAAAGCAGCACCCAGTACGAGACACTAATGCTTTAGCAAACTATTGACTTATAATGATTGCTTGCTACCAACTGTCTGTCAAAGACACCAAAGGCCATATAATTCTTTCAGCTCCTAATAATTTGTTTTACTGCTTTAATTTATTTTGTCCAGCTCTACCCTTTCCAATTCTTTCTGTTTTTTTAACTCTTTCCGTACGTTTCGCCGCACTGTGCGGCAATGCGATTTCGCCAATGTATGTTTCGCCGCATAGTGTGTCGCACTCAATTTGATTAGTGTGAACGCCATCAAACCATATTCTTTTTTACATGTCTTGTGGATATTGGTGAAATCTTATACCTTGTTCAGTTATCTAAACATTCATATATAATATGTTATATGTTAGATAAAAATAAATATGTAGATTGATTCTTAAAACCATGAACAATATATTGTCTCTGAAATCTCTTCTGTTGCGTCGATAAAAAGCTTCTGTACGGAAAGAGTTAATCTCCCTTGCAGTAAAGTAGTAGATAGGTTTTTGACCGTATTGCTAGACAGAAACTGTTGCTTGGCAAGAAAACTTTAACTAACAAGAGTTCAATGATCATACATAGAGTGCATAGGGCACCTCCTGTTTTTTAGCTGTTTTCTGAGAGGACTAAACATCAGATCTCACTACCCTGAGACTGAGGAAACTTAATGCCAAACAGGAACTATAATGAGAACAATCCCACTACTTATAGCAGAATTTGAACCTAACTTGTGACCTTATACAGATGTTGATGTCTTACCTCCAGAGCACCCAGTTCACCACCACCCCTCCCCTTTTTCCAAAGTACTAATGAAATCATCATCAAGTACCAAGCCTGTTGGCGTGGGTGATAATGTCTCTCCACAACTTTCAATCACGACAGTTATTTATCATTTCTGTTGTTGACCTTCTGCCAAGCCATTCTCTTAAATGTCTGGTATCTTTTCTCTTTGCTTCCCACTATCCCTTCGTCCCTCAATTTTCCCATTTGTCACAATATATTCCAGCTGTTACCTTCTCATTGCATGGCCAAAAAATGATGATTGTTTCTTCCTAATATTGGAAATTGCTTCTCTTTTTGCTTTGGCCTCTTTCAGAACGTTTTCATTACTCTTCTTAGCTGTCCATGGTATTCTCAATATTCTTCTGTAAAACCACATTTCTACAGACTCCAGTGATTTTCTTGTCTGTTGTCCTATTGTCCATGATTCACATTCATATGTTAAGACTGGCTCTACATAACATTTAAGAACTCTCTTTCTTGTTTCTATTGTCAAAAATGAATTGCATAGTATCTTCTTCATTTTTTGGAAAGCTGCTTTTGCCTGAGCCATTCTGCATCTCACCTCTATGCTAATGAAATACCTAAGTAGATTGATGGTGGCTTACAGAAGCAAGAACTAATGGAAATGTCATCTACAACGTTGTCTTAGTCTTGGCTAGAGTAATCTCCTCTTACATGCTTGTTAGGGAAGAAGAATTGGAAACTAGGAGCTCACAAAACACAGCTAACGGTCATTTCAGGACTTTCTTCATTCAGTTATGATTAATTGTTACTGTTACTTTTGCTGTGATAGTTTATTTTATTCTGTTAAGTTGTCCTATTTTTGTTGTTGTTTGGTTATTGAAAGGCAGTCTATGGCTTCTGTCCTTTGATTTATTGCTAAGTAATGGTAACTGCAAGTGTTGTTTTTTATCATTTAAAATAGTTGAAGTAATATTTCTTTTCTAAACTTATTATCAATAAAATTTTGTTGTTTAAACAGCAATCCCTTGAAATAATGGAATTGGTAGAGAAGGTTCTGATTAGCAACTCTAATACCAAACCACTCCTACCAAGCCAGCACCGAGGGTTGAGGGAGGTCCAGCTGCCTGATGGTTAGTTATGAATTTCATTCACCATATTATGAAACCTAATTATGTTGATAATCTTCTTGACAAATCACATTCTCTCCTAGAATCAGTAAACATTTTCAGGAATGGACATACAATACATTATAATTACATTTAATCACACTCAGGCTAAAAATATCTAAAGGCCTTCATGATAATCATATTATGGCTCTTCCTCCTCCACCAATTGTGGAATTTGTGAAAATGAAAAGTGGTGTACATCATAACCAAAGTTGAAGAGGCAATGAAGTAATTCACCCATATATTACCACATTAAACAAGGTATAATAAAGTAAAGGTTTTCTCCATGCCCTCATTGGCATATGGGGAATATAATGTTGGTGGCTATATTTTTTCATTGAACAATGCATATTTTGGGTGAAGTGGTCAGTACTTCATCAGGCCACCTTTACTTCCCTCAAAAAAATTTCTGGTTCCCATTTTTCGAGACTTGGTGAACCCCAAAGCCTTCTCAGTCCAAAAATAAATCCAGCACTTTTGGGAATCAAACTTGGATCACTTTGTTGATTGTTGTCAAGGAAGATGACATTTTCAAGATTGACATGTGGATCAATTGCTTCTGAGTGCTATAATTTGTTTTATCCCAGTTTTCTATCCTGACTCTTTTCTATCCTGACTCAACTCTGTCATAGTGGCAATATTTACAGTGTCCTCAAAAATCTTGATGTGCCGGACTGAGTAATTAGTCTCAGCACTGTCCCAAAAATTAGGGCCAATGCAGTGGCAGAAATCATCACAAGATCTCAATCATAATTGACTCAAATGAGAAGTAAAATGACAGTAAAACAATAGCAGTTTTGTGGGGAGGCAGACATTTTTTCAAATGTTGGGGAGACTTGAGAAACTCTCATAAAAATGGTTGCGAACGTTTCAACATGGAGAAAGATTTGTTGTCCAACAAACACCACAAGATGTATTAGTCATTGATTGTTTTGTTGGTGTGCAAACTGAAGAAAGAAAGGGCTATTTTCCTAGTACAGATATACTTTTGTTAAACAGCTGTAAACAGGTATCTGACTTACTCATACAATATTTAAATCTTAGGAGTTACCTTTATTCTTTATTTCTTGATTGTATCATGTGTTGAATATTCAATGGTCAGTGCAATGTCTTCTGGTTAAAATTGTGTAGTTTGATATTAAGACTGCTGCTGTTTACCTACGTGTAAAGGAATACTTAGCTCTTAAAGCTAGATATGATGACCACAGGAACAGAAAGCACTTAACCTACAAATGTTGATATTATCAAGTGAAAACGCTCTACTGATCTTTGTTGCTATACAGGATTACCTTTACCCAATTATTGCAGGTTGTTACTTCATCCATAAGCAGAAGAATGTTGTCCATGAGAGCTCTGGCATTGAGGTATACTACCAATGTGGACAACAGAACACAGAGAGCAACATGCTTCTTGAACTTTTCTGCCAGGTCAGACCTCTAAAAGCTTTTCATTATTTATTAATTTGTTCTTTTATAGACACTTAGTTTTGGCAGTAAGTGCTGTTTCTGTATGAAAGATACACTAAAGTAGATCTCCAACATCATCTGTCACCTGTTGACACACCCTAGCAGGTTTCATTCATTCCATCAGCTGACCAATTCCTTGCCTTGACCTTCAAGTCAGTCTCCCTGGAAGAAGCATGAATCAAAATTGGATGGCTGAGGGTTACCATTTTCTCCAAAGTGATGGCATTTACAGATATAGAAGACATGGTGTTGGGGTAGTTCCAGAAAGGGCAAATTCCAACTTCTTAAGTAAAAGCCAGGAATTTAAGAAAGCTGGGTAGGTGATCTAGAGGTAAGATATCAGCCTCTGGACAAGAAGGTCCCAGGTTTGATTCCCACCATATAAATGGGGGTGGGGGGCAGAATCTGTAGTCTCTTCGTGGCTTTACCCTCCACAGGTCTCTCTGGGTAGTGAAATCTGACACTTAGTCCTCTTGGATAACTGCGGAAAACAGGAAGTCATGAGCACATTTTGCAGACGTTAAAGAACCATTGGCAGTTGAAAATAAAAAAGTGTAGGCCAAAAATGGTCGCTGCCCAGGCAAAATTAATTAGCAAAAATCTACCCAAAAAGTTGATACTCGGAATGGTAAAAATATGAGAATACCTCTGAAGTTAGAGAATATCTGCATGTATGGTGGGGGCTCCTGGGCACATGGCTGCCGGGGTATAAAGTAGGAAAATGTGATGTTCATGCAAGATTCATTTTGACTCTGCTAGATATAAAGCTGGCAAACACAAATAAACAAGAAAGCCATTGCGACCTGCCACGTGTACCATTTTTTGTGTGTAAAGCTTTCACTCCGTTTCAATCCTTGGCATTCATCATCATGTGTCATACCGGTTGGCGTTGGCGATCATGTCCTTCCACAATCTTCTATCCACAGTGCATTGTATCAGTTCTGTTGTTGACTGTTTTCCATGCCATGACACAAGCTATCCAGTATTTTCTCTCTTTGTCGTCCGCGATCTCTCTTTCCTTTTATTTTGCCAGTTGTAACCAAGTATTCCAGCTTTCCTCTTCTCATGATGTGCCCAAAAAATGTTGATTGCTTCTTTCTGATGTTTTTTAAGAGCTCCCTTTTTGTGTTAGCCTCTTTGAGAACTTTCTCATTGGTCTTTTGGTCCGGGGAACTTTCAACATTCTTCTGAGAAATCCCATCTCTGTGGCCTCTAATTGTCTTTTCATTTGTTTTCCTTGGCATTAAGACAAGATAATCACTGAATATTTTCACTTTTACGTCTATTTCCCATTTACCTTTCTCTCTATTATGACCTACAACAGGACATGCTTATATTCATAAAATAGTTAATTTTATTGTTCATTTGAGTATTTCTCATTTCATTTATACTCTCATTTTAGCCATTTTAGCCATTTTACCCTAGATTACGATACTGTCATAAAAATTACTACCTCAAAATATATTTTTTGCAATTCGACAGTTTGCCGTGGCAAACATTTCCTCCCTCCTTATACCTTCCTGGGAGCCGCGATAGCTCAGTGGTTAGTGAACTGGACTACAAAGGACAAGAGGTAGTGTTCGATCCCAACCGACGGCTTCCGGTTCACCCAGCCTTAAATGGGTACTGGATTTTTTTCTGGGAAAGTAAAGCGGCATGGGCGTAATACCGACCCCATTACCCCAAAAATCATGTACGGTCTGTAAAATATATGGTCACTAACACCATATTCCCTATACGCCACTTGGCTTGACGGGGTTACTTTACGTTTTTATACCTTCCTAGTTATCACTAACTGTGACCTCTTGAGTGTTTTATTTTTTGTTTGTTTGGTGTTTGATATCCCCCACCACCACCACCACACCTTAATAAACAATAATACGGTATCGTAAAAACACGGCTGATTTTAAAAATAATTTCTGCCAATTTTCAAGAAGGGAACAGGCAAAATAAATGCAATGCTGTGGTAAAGCTAGTAGCAAGGAGCAAGTGGTGGGGTATAACATACACTCCTACAAAGTATGGTGACAGCTTTACAAAAAAAGGACAATACAAAATTATTTTACGTTTTGACCTACATACAGCCTTCTTAGAAAAAAGTGACAACACAAAGTGAAACAGACAATGAAATTAAAATATAATCTACATGTTCTCAGTTTTCAAGAAATTCATTTTCTTTTTTTTTTCCCAATTTGACTGGGGAGAAATCGGCTCTCTGCAAAATCTCCTAGACCGGCTGTTGGCGAGACTTTTTTTTTTTGCCATGAGTACAGGGGTCCCTCACTGCACAGGCAGATAACTCCATCTTCAGAGGTACTCATTTTTCCTATCGATGAATAAATTAAAATTTCAAAGCAGGCCTTGCTGCTAAGACGATGGGTGGTTGCCGCAGAGAGAAATCGTAAATAAAAATCCCCACTGGTGCAGCCGAATTTGGACCCACAACCTCTCTGTCTCGAGGCCGGCGTCTTGCCTTGAGACCAACCAGTTCCCCCATTGGCGAGACATAAAACAAACTCTAATCCTAAGATAACAGTGACAGTACGGGGAACTTAACAGGAAATTATTGGCAATGAACGGGCTGGATGTGTCAATGGCTGGTCAACAGACAAAGTATGTGTCAGATAGCCAAACTGCAATGTGGGAATAAACAGGCTGGATGTGTCAACGACGGGTCAGTGGACAAAGTATGCATCAGCCAAAGATTAATGCTGGATTATACTGACAACGAACAGGCTGGATGTGTCAGTGACAGGTCAACGGGCAAAGTACGTGTCAGATAGCTGAAGTGTAATGTGGGAACATACTGCCAATAAATGGACAATGAATAAATGGGCTGAACCTGTCAACGACGGGTCAATGGACAAAGTAGCCTCAGATAGCCAAAGCGTAATTCGTTCTGTGAACAATAAATCTGATCAGAACCTAGAAATAATTACCATATCCAATATGGGCTGTGTCAGTTGCATTTACCTGTGTACAGGTAAAATTCTAAATCCTAATTGTTTGCGCTAGTCACTCGTGAACCTTTCTTTGGGATCGATTTTGTTGCTGAGATACAGAGGATACTTTAAAAAATATTGTAAGTTGAAAATAATTATTTCATCTTTAGTGCTTTATGTGTTCTTATTGTGTGGGGAAAAAAATGCTTAGCCCATTTACATCTGCATTAACACTCTAACACTTGGGGGGAGGGAGGGGTGTCTACCCAGATGGGATTTCACTTTGGAAATCTTAATTTTTTCCCTCCCGCAGTGTCATTGTTACATATTTTTGTAATAGAAATAAATTATCTAGATAAACATTATTTTTGCTAATTACATGCGTTTTATGTCACTACAAATTTCATTCACTTTTGATGCAATTGCAATTTTTTTTTACCCTAAATTACGATATATATATGTAAACTCTCCCTTATATGATACCATAGTAAAAATTACTACCACTTAAATTAAGAGCTCTAAAAATAGCATTTTCTTTGAACTTTTGACACACAGCTGTGTGTTCACACTCGGAGAGACACAGGGACTCAGATTTTTTGACTCGGGTTGGTTTATGACTTGAAATTTGACCATTACCACATGGACCGAACATATTATATTGTCTATTCATGCAGTCTGTCAGTATGTTTTGGCTACCTCATAGCGATATTCGCTTTATTTCCCAAGTTGTGGGTTGTTTGATATCAGCTCGATGACCAAGAAAATTTCCCTGGTCACGATCTATCTATCTATTGACCTTTCGAGCCGTAACCGGCCCATAGGGCGTAGACCAAGATACACCTTCTCCTATATGAATTTTTGTTCTAGCAGTTTTCTTTTAAAGATATTTTATTAAATCTCGCCATCTGTCTCTGTTCTGTGCAAGCAGTTCTATCTCATTGAGGGAGCCGATTCCTGCTGCTCTTGCCTCTCTCATCAATGTTCTTCTCAGTGTCTCCCTGGGTCTTCCTCTTTTTCTTTTACCTGTTGTTTCCCATATGAGGGCTTGCTTTGCTATTCGATTATTATCTCTTCTCATCACATGTCCAACGTATGACCATCGTCTTTTCTTTATTACTGAAGATATTAGTGGTTGATTGGCGATTTCTCTAATTTCCTCGTTTGTTTTGAATTCGTTCCATTCTATACCAAGTATTTTCCTTAGACATTTATTTTCGAATGCGTTCAACTTTGTTTCTATATCTCTTGTTGTTTTCCAGCTTTCACACGCATACGTAAGGGTTGATAGTACATTTGATTTGAATAGCCTAAGTTTTGTGTTTGTGCTAATGAGTTTTGATTTCCACAACTTTTCAAGGCTTCTGAAAGACATTGCTGCTTTAGCCAGTCTGATTCTAATTTCTTTGCTCGTATCCCCTTCTCGATCAATGTGACTTCCAAGATAGATAAAGTGATCGATCTCTTCTACTGGTTTGTTTTCCATGTATATTTTGTCACTTGTTGGAATTAAACTTTTCATGACTTTAGTCTTTTCATGATTGACCTCAAGCCCAATTTGCTGGCTATTGATGATAGTTCATTTGTGTTTTCCTGCATCGTTTTTATCTGACTGCTGATGAGAACTATGTCATCAGCAAAGTCGAGGTCCTCCAAATGGTCTCCTTGTATCCATTCGATGCCTTTATTACCAGTGCAGCATTTCTTCATTATGAAGTCCATAACAATTCCAAATAACAAGGGTGATAAAATACATCCTTGTTTAACCCCAGTTTCTATTGGGAAACATTCGCTCAGTCCTTCCTCTGTTCGAACTGCACATGTGTAACCATCATACATGTCTTTGATAATATTTATGATTTTTGGTCACGATAGATATTAAAAAAAAAAAAAAAAAGTAAAACCTCAAATATCTTGAAAATTGGCAATTTGTTTTCCGCATTATATGAGATCCTATCTCACGTAATAGGGAAAGAAAAATTCAACATAAGCAGAAACAAATCTAACACTCAGGGATCACCAGAAGTAGTAATTAGGAAGGTACAGAGAAGGGGAAAATGTTTGACCACGGCAGACTGTCAAATTTAGTAGTTTTTGTATTTTAATGCAGTAATTTTATTATCCATCTATCTATCTGTTACCTTTCAAAACATAGCCAACCCTTTTCTAAATTTCCTTTCCAGCTGTCTCAATCCTTGCAAAAAACATTCAAATCTCGCCATTTGTCTTTGTTCTGTGCAACATAATAATCTCATTGAGAGAGCCGATTCCTGATGCCTTTGCCTCTCTGTTCAATGTTCTTCTCAGTGTCTCTCTGGGTCGGCCACTTTCCTCCTACCTGTTGTTTCCCACATGAGAGCTTGCTTTGTTATTCGGTTATTATTTCTTCTCATCATATGTTCAACATATGTCCATCGTCTCATCTTGAATTTTTATTACCCTATTGTAATTTAGGGTTAATGGATAAGATCTACAACTGTTGCCAAGTCTATACTTAAATAACTCTTTTATTTTAATTAAAACCTGTCATTTTAAATAAGTCATGTCTCAGGGAAAAAAAGTCATATTTACCAGGAACAAGTAAACTGAACAAAAACAGAAAAGACATATAAACCATTCAATTATTTAATTCTGACTTTCTTACTGATGAGAGTGTTCTAAGTTAATTCTGCATTTTGGTTCAGTTAGCAAAAGCCCAGAGGTCACTGAATAAAAAATTACAGCAAATGAGAACTGTATTTCTTGTAGAGTTTGTATAATGTTTGATTTTTTTGTACCATTTCACTAGGTGATAGGTGAACCTTGCTTCAATATTCTAAGGACACAAGAGCAGCTAGGTAATTTGTTTATTTTGGATGTGCATGGGATATTTTATTTATCTGTAATTTATATTGTCATGGAGTGGAGCCCTCTGAGAAAGAATAGGGAAGGCCCAAAATTACACGAAGAAACTAGGAAAGTTCTCAAGGACATTGGCCTTGACTGGAAGGGAAGTAGAAGGAAGAAATTTAGGGATTAAGATATCTTGACTGTGACCTGTGTCTACAAAAGGTGTCTGAAGGGTTTTGATTTGATTGATTAATAGAAGACTGTGGATCACATCAGTGTGAAATAATTGTCTCTGTGTTTCAGTTTTAGACTAAATTATAATCTTTAAAAAAAAACTTTTATTGATAAGTTTCATAATGGTAAAATAGTACATAGTAAATATAGGAACATCAATAAAAAATGTAGTACATAAAGAAACGTTAATGTAGTTTATGAAAAACTTGTCTGAATATATCAACCTTCCTGCACAGAGTCCTGCATAGTTTGAATATTAGAATTTGTTGACAATACGAGCAGAGTTTACCAATATGTACACTATTACCGATATGTACACTGTATGCTGACATTCACAAACTCTAGAGTTCATGATTTATTGGGAATTTAGGTACTATGTCACTGCTCGGTAAATGAGCAAATGTAGATCACTTGTGGGGATGTCTAGGGCAGTGGCATAATGCATACATAATATAGAAAGTCTAAGGAAATAATAATTCCAGTTTTGGGAGTGTAAAAAAAAAAAGAGTTTTTCTCTTTAAATCCATGGTGTCTTTATTACTTTGCCCTTCCCTGCAGCTGGATAGTGAGATCCAATGCCTGGCCTTCGCAGATGAAAAACACAGGAGGTCCCATAAGCACTCTGTGTACTTTAAAGAACCCCTGACAATTGGAAATTGAAAAATAGTAGGCCATAAATTGCCACTGTGTTGGCAAAATTGTTAACGATTACACAGTCTACTCATGTTGAAAATGTTTGATATCGCAGTTCCATAAACTAGCAACATAATCACATCCACAGCCACTTAATAGGTGAACCCTGGAGTAGAAAAAGATGGATGATACACCTGGCTAGGAAAGAAAGACTTGCATGTCTGAAAAGTTAACTTTTATTCAAGTGTCAACTCACTACAAACAACTTGCAGCTTAAGACTAAAGACAGTTACATTGGATAAACCTATTGGAAAACATGTTTAAAATCACAGGCTTAAGTGTTGTGTCAGTTTTTCAAATTGTGTTTCATACTATATTATTTTATGTAGAATATGAAAGATATATATAGTTGTAATAAACTTAATATATGTTTGAATGTCAACAGGGTATATAGTGTTTAGTGGTGTACGGAGGTCTAAGGGAGTTCAGGGTCTGAGAGTAATTGTCCAGTCATCTAAACCACCTCAATATGTGGAAGGAAGGATTGAAGCATTCATACAGAAAATGGAAGTAAGTATTGTGTATTGTCCATTGAAAGAATAATTTGAGTTCCCATATTTGAGTTTTTGTTGCTGGTACAATGTAGTTGCATTAAGTGATGATACTGTGACAGGGGAGTGATCTAGTATGTCTGTCAATCTAAATATTGACCTTTCGAGCCATAGCCGGCCCATAGGGCATAGACCCAGATACTCTTTCTCTTATCTAAATTTTTTATTCTAGCAGTTTTCAATCATTGTAAAGATCTTTTATCAAATCTCGCCATTTGTCTTTGTTCTGTGCAAGCAACTCTATCTCATCGAGGGAGCCAATTCCTGCTGCTCTTGCCTCTCTGATCAATGTTCTTCTCAATGTCTCTCTGGGTCGGCCTCTTTTCCTCTTACCTGTTGTTTCCCACATGAGGGCTTGCTTTGTCATTTGGTTATTATCTCTCCTCATCACATGTTCAGCATATGACCATCGTCTTTTCTTGATTACTGAAGATATTAGTGGTTGTTTGGAGATTTCTCTAATTTCCTCGTTTGTTTTGAATTCTGTCCACACTATACCAAGTATTTTCCTTAGACATTAATTTTCAAATGCGTTCCACTTTGTTTCTATATCTCTTGTTGCTTTTCAGCTTTTACATGCATACGTAAGGGTTGATAATACGTTTGATTTGAATAGTCTAAGTTTTGTGTTTGTGCTGATGAGTTTTTATTTCCACAATTTTTCAAGGCTTCTGAAAGACATTGCTGCTTTAGCTATTAATTAAATAGGTCTGTACATCAGTTTTAAAGCTTTCAGTGAGTCATTCTTTGAGTTGGATCTCATGTCTGCTTTGCTGAGTTCACTGTACTTACTTAGTGTCCCCATCATGCCAAATGGCGTATAGGGAATATGGTGTTAGTGACCCTAAATTTTACAGACCTTCGGCACATGATTTTTGGGGTAA
The DNA here is from genome assembly GCA_032433765.1 of Megaustenia siamemsis. Taxonomy (NCBI): domain Eukaryota; kingdom Metazoa; phylum Mollusca; class Gastropoda; order Stylommatophora; family Ariophantidae; genus Megaustenia; species Megaustenia siamemsis. The sequence goes on from JAVIAB010000047.1 coordinate 30,063,828, forward strand.
TGTGGTCGGTATTACGCCCATGCCGCTTTACTTTCCCAGAAAAAAATCAGGTACCCATTAAAGGTTGGGTGAACCCGGAAGCCGTCGGTTGGAATCGGACCCTACATCTTGTCCTTTGTAGTCCAGTCCAATAACCACTGAGCTATCGCGGCTGAGTTCACTGTACATCAACTGCTGTTAAGTGCATTTTTCAGGAAAAGGAGCATGTCCCATAATGTGATTTTGAAGCTCTGCAGGAAGTCACGTATAGATGACTAGAATTTGATATTAATTCATTGTTTATGATTAATTCTAAACTTTATATTAGTGCTGCTGTTGTGTAGTCACATCCAAATATCATGGATTTATTCATGGAAGAAAACATTCCAGCTACCTCAGCTGTGAAAAATAGTGGAGTTAGGGAAGGCAGTAACGGTGAGAAAGATCACAAGTCTTCTTATATCTACATAGGGAATAATAGAAGGAAAAGATATGTGTTAGCACTCAGAAAAAATGACAAATAAACAACAACAGAAAAAAACAAAGAACAATATATGGTCTGAAGCAGGATTGAACCCGTACTCCATGGCACTGCGCCTTGCCACGAGAAGCCGAACGCTTGGTACACAGCCACTCAGCTAATTAAAAAATTAGCTATTATGAGCAGTGTCTTACACGAAGGCGTTCCCATGACTATGGCATAGGGTTACGATCACAGATCGGAAATAAATTGAATTTCTGTACTTTCCTATTAAGGCAAGTATCTCCCAGTAGGGCTGAATACTTGTGTTGCAGACAAACATTTAAAGGACGAAACTGCACGAATAGTATTCCAGTGGTTATATACTGGAGACAAATAATAATAAATAAATATTATTAAATAGGGAAACTTCCGAGGCAATAATAGGGAATAACAGAAGGAAAAGGTATGTGTTAGCACTCGGAAAAAATGACAAATAAACAACAACAGAAAAAAACAAAGAACAATATATGGTCCGAAGCAGGATCGAAGGTGGCTGTGTACCAAGCGTTCGGCTTCTCGTGGCAAGGCGCAGTGCCATGGAGTACGGGTTCGATCCTGTTTCGGACCATATATTGTTCTTTGTTTTTTTCTGTTGTTGTTTATTTGTCATTTTTTCTGAGTGCTAACACATACCTTTTCCTTCTATTATTCCCTATTATTGCCTCGGAAGTTTCCCTATTTAATAATATTTATTTATATCTACATACTCTTGTTTAGTACCTTGAGGTTGAAACATTAGACATTTTATAATTTTAAAATTAATGTGTATTGCCACATTTCAAAGGCTTCAATTTTCTGTTCTGTTTTCTTGTCTAATGCCCATGATTCTACACCATACAGGAATGTTGAGAAGATATAACATTTTGGTATTCTTAGTTTTAGCCCTGGTGTTATTTGTTTTGATATTAGTATATTTTTCATGGCACTAAATTTATTTCTTGCTGTTCCTATTCTTTTGTTTATTTCACTGGTCTAAGGTAGTTGTAGCTCAGAACTATCTCCAAGTCTATTCCTTAAACTTTGATATCCACTTGTAGGTTTTGAGTATTATCTTTATGATCATAGTTTTAGTCTTTTTGATATTTATATCTAATCCATAGTTTCTGCTTGTCATGTTTATTTCATTAAGTAATTGTAGATCTTTAGGATTTTCTGTTAGTAATACAGTATCATCAGCATATCTTAGGTTATTGATTATCTTCTATTAATTATTAGGCCTGGCATCTCTGTCATATTTTTAAAGATTTCATCAGTGTATAGATTGCCATAGTGAACAAGCTTGCCATATTCTGCATGAGGACATTCATTAAAAAGTACACAGAAGTAAACAAACCAATATATGCCTGCTTCATAGACTACACCAAAGCTTTTGATAGAATGCACCATAGACAACTTATAGACTGCCTAAAAAATATACATCTAGATGACACAGACATATGACTAATATGTAATTTATACTGGAAACAAACAGCAATAATAAAGTATAAGAAAGAGAACTCTACACCTATTGATATAAAACGAGGAGTAAGACAGGGATGCATCCTATCACCAAGAGTAAAAGTAACACTGATGAATCTTTTCACAAATAAAGGTTGAATTCAAAATGAGCACTATCACTACTGGAAGCCATGATAGCTCAGTGGTTAGTGAGCTGGACTACAAAGGACAAGAGGTAGGGTTCGATCCCAACTGACGGCTTCCAGTTTCACCCAGCCTTTAATGGGTACCATAATTTTTTCTGGGAAAGTAAAGCGGCACGGGCATAATACCGACCACATTACACCAAAAATCATGTGTCGGAGGTCTGTAAAATTTATGGTCACTAACACCATATTCCCTATACACCACTTGGCGTGATGGGGGCACTTTACTTTTTTTTACTTACTATCACTACTACACTATCAAAGCAAGAGACTGAGCAGAATGGCACTCCATGGTAGTCAACCATGGCAGCCGTTCATTGAGTCAAGATGACATTGATAAAGTCTGCATTAGAAGACTTAATCAACCAACACAGAACTGGAGTCACCAGTCGCTGGACACTGCGAGACTTGCTAAGGAGGGGATCAGAGCACCTATGGACATATTCGGAGTGCAATGATAATGTAAATAACTCAATAAAGTCTGTACAAAAAATATTGAACTCAGAGTAATGTTGTCACTGATGTGTCTTTACAATAAGGTTTAAGTTTACGGTGAGAATTGTCTACAAGATTTATTTGATAACATATTTTACTTGCACAAAAAAAAGTAAATATGCCTATTTCCTATCATGCCAAATATTTATGAGTTTATAAAATGGTTGTTACTACAAAATTGCCATCTATGTCTTTATTAGGAGGTGATCCTAAACCTGACAGAAGAAGAATTTAACAAACATGTTGCCGCACTGTCTTCGAAGCGTCTGGAAAAACCCAAGAAGCTGGTGCAACAGAACAACAAGTACTGGAGCGAGATTATCTCAAACTACTACAATTTTGATCGCGGTTTGTCATCATCACCATCATCTTATTTTTTATCATAACCATCATCTTGTTTGTCATCATCACCATCATCTTGTTTGTCATCATCACCATCATCTTGTTTGTCATCATCACTGTCATCTTGTTGTTATCATCAACATCATCTTGTTCGTCATCATAACCATCATCTTGTTTGTTATCATCACCATCATCTTGTTCGTCATCATAACCATCATCTTGTTTGTTATCATCACCATCATCTTGTTCATCATCATCACCATCATCTTATTTGTCATCATCACCATCATCTTGTTCGTCATCATCACCATCATCTTATTTGTCATCATCACCATTTTCTTGTTTGTCATCATCACCATCATCTTATTTGTCATCATCACTATCATCTTATTTGTCATCATCACCATCATCTTGTTTGTTATCATCACCATCATCTTGTTCATCATCATCACCATCATCTTATTTGTCATCATCACCATCATCTTGTTCGTCATCATAACCATTTTCTTGTTTGTCATCATCACCATCATCTTATTTGTCATCATCACCATCATCTTGTTTGTTATCATCACCATCATCTTGTTTGTTATCATCACCATCATCTTATTTGTCATCATAACCATTTTCTTGTTTGTTATCATCACCATCATCTTGTTTGTTATCATAACCATCATCTTGTTCGTCATCATCACCATCATCTTGTTTGTTATCATAACCATCATCGTATTCGTCATCATCACCATCATCTTGTTTGTTATTATCACCATCATCTTGTTCGTTATTATCACCATCATCTTGTTCATCATCATCACCATCATCTTTTTTTTTTATCATAACCATTTTCTTGTTTGTTATCATCACCATCATCTTATTTGTCATCATCACCATCATCTTGTTTGTCATCATAACCATCATCTTGTTCATCATCATCACCATCATCTTGTTTGTTATCATAACCATCATCTTATTTGTCATCATCACCATCATCTTGTTCGTCATCATAACCATTTTCTTGTTTGTTATCATCACCATCATCTTGTTTGTCATCATCACCATCATCTTGTTTGTCATCATCACCATCATCTTGTTTGTCATCATCACCATCATCTTATTTTTTATCATAACCATCATCTTGTTTGTTATCATCACCATCATCTTGTTTGTCATCATCATATTTTTTTATCATAAACATTTTCTTGTTTGTTATCATCACCATCATCTTATTTGTCATCATCACCATCATCTTGTTTGTTATCACCATCATCTTGTTTGTTATCATCACCATCATCTTATTTGTCATCATCACCATCATCTTGTTTGTTATCATCACCATCATCTTATTTGTCATCACCATCATCTTGTTTGTTATCATCACCATCATCTTGTTTGTTATCATAACCATCATCTTATTTGTCATCATCACCATCATCTTGTTTGTTATCATCACCATCATCTTGTTTGTTATCACCATCATCTTATTTGTCATCATCACCATCATCTTGTTTGTTATCATCACCATCATCTTATTTGTCATCATCACCATCATCTTGTTTGTTATCATAACCATTTTCTTGTTTGTTATCATCACCATCATCTTATTTGTCATCATCACCATCATCTTGTTTGTTATCATCACCATCATCTTGTTCATCATCATCACCATCATCTTGTTTGTCATCATCACCATCATCTTGTTTGTTATCATCACCATCATCTTGTTTGCTATCATCGCCATCATCTTGTTTGTTATCATCATCACCATCATCTTGTTCATCATCATCACCATCATCTTGTTTGTCATCATCACCATCATCTTGTTTGTTATCATCACCATCATCTTGTTCGTCATCATAACCATCATCTTGTTTGTTATCATCACCATCATCTTGTTTGTTATCATCACCATCATCTTGTTTGCTATCATCACCATCATCTTGTTTGTTATCATCACCATCATCTTATTTGTCATCATAACCATTTTCTTGTTTGTCATCATCACCATCATCTTATTTGTTATCATCACCATCATCTTGTTTGTTATCATCGCCATCATCTTGTTTGTTATCATCGCCATCATCTTGTTTGTTATCATCACCATCATCTTATTTGTTATCATCATCACCATCATCTTATTTGTTATCATCATCACCATCATCTTATTTGTTATCATCATCACCATCATCTTATTTGTTATCATCATCACCATCATCTTATTTGTTATCATCATCACCATCATCTTATTTGTCATCATAACCATTTTCTTGTTTGTCATCATCACCATCATCTTATTTGTTATCATCACCATCATCTTGTTTGTTATCATCACCATCATCTTGTTTGTTATCATCACCATCATCTTGTTTGTCATCATCACCATCATCTTGTTTGTCATCATCACCATCATCTTGTTTGTTATCATCACCATCATCTTGTTTGTTATCATCACCATCATCTTGTTTGTCATCATCACCATCATCTTGTTTGTTATCATCACCATCATCTTGTTTGTTATCATCACCATCATCTTGTTTGTTATCATCACCATCATCTTGTTTGTTATCATCGCCATCATCTTGTTTGTTATCATCACCATCATCTTATTTGTTATCATCATCACCATCATCTTGTTTGTTATCATCACCATCATCTTGTTTGTTATCATCGCCATCATCTTGTTTGTCATCATCACCATCATCTTGTTTGTTATCATCACCATCATCTTGTTTGTCATCATCACCATCATCTTGTTTGTCATCATCACCATCATCTTGTTTGTCATCATCACCATCATCTTGTTTGTTATCATCGCCATCATCTTGTTTGTTATCATCGCCATCATCTTGTTTGTCATCATCACCATCATCTTGTTTGTTATCATCACCATCATCTTATTTGTTATCATCGCCATCATCTTGTTTGTCATCATCACCATCATCTTGTTTGTCATCATCACCATCATCTTATTTGTTATCATCATCACCATCATCTTGTTTGTCATCATCACCATCATCTTATTTGTTATCATCATCACCATCATCTTGTTTATCATCATCACCATCATCTTATTTGTTATCATCATCACCATCATCTTGTTTGTCATCATCACCATCATCTTATTTGTTATCATCATCACCATCATCTTATTTGTTATCATCATCACCATCATCTTATTTGTTATCATCATCACCATCATCTTGTTTGTTATCATCACCATCATCTTGTTTGTCATCATCACCATCATCTTATTTGTTATCATCATCACCATCATCTTGTTTGTCATCATCACCATCATCTTGTTTGTTATCATCACCATCATCTTGTTTGTCATCATCACCATCATCTTATTTGTTATCATCACCATCATCTTGTTTGCTATCATCACCATCATCTTGTTTGTTATCATCACCATCATCTTATTTGTCATCATAACCATTTTCTTGTTTGTCATCATCACCATCATCTTATTTGTTATCATCACCATCATCTTGTTTGTTATCATCGCCATCATCTTGTTTGTTATCATCGCCATCATCTTGTTTGTTATCATCACCATCATCTTGTTTATCATCATCACCATCATCTTATTTGTTATCATCATCACCATCATCTTGTTTGTCATCATCACCATCATCTTATTTGTTATCATCATCACCATCATCTTATTTGTTATCATCATCACCATCATCTTATTTGTTATCATCATCACCATCATCTTGTTTGTCATCATCACCATCATCTTATTTGTTATCATCATCACCATCATCTTGTTCATCATCATCACCATCATCTTGTTTGTCATCATCACCATCATCTTGTTTGTTATCATCACCATCATCTTGTTCGTCATCATAACCATCATCTTGTTTGTTATCATCACCATCATCTTGTTTGTTATCATCACCATCATCTTGTTTGCTATCATCACCATCATCTTGTTTGTTATCATCACCATCATCTTATTTGTCATCATAACCATTTTCTTGTTTGTCATCATCACCATCATCTTATTTGTTATCATCACCATCATCTTGTTTGTTATCATCGCCATCATCTTGTTTGTTATCATCGCCATCATCTTGTTTGTTATCATCACCATCATCTTATTTGTTATCATCATCACCATCATCTTATTTGTTATCATCATCACCATCATCTTATTTGTTATCATCATCACCATCATCTTATTTGTTATCATCATCACCATCATCTTATTTGTTATCATCATCACCATCATCTTATTTGTCATCATAACCATTTTCTTGTTTGTCATCATCACCATCATCTTATTTGTTATCATCACCATCATCTTGTTTGTTATCATCACCATCATCTTGTTTGTTATCATCACCATCATCTTGTTTGTCATCATCACCATCATCTTGTTTGTCATCATCACCATCATCTTGTTTGTTATCATCACCATCATCTTGTTTGTTATCATCACCATCATCTTGTTTGTCATCATCACCATCATCTTGTTTGTTATCATCACCATCATCTTGTTTGTTATCATCACCATCATCTTGTTTGTTATCATCACCATCATCTTGTTTGTTATCATCGCCATCATCTTGTTTGTTATCATCACCATCATCTTATTTGTTATCATCATCACCATCATCTTGTTTGTTATCATCACCATCATCTTGTTTGTTATCATCGCCATCATCTTGTTTGTCATCATCACCATCATCTTGTTTGTTATCATCACCATCATCTTGTTTGTCATCATCACCATCATCTTGTTTGTCATCATCACCATCATCTTGTTTGTCATCATCACCATCATCTTGTTTGTTATCATCGCCATCATCTTGTTTGTTATCATCGCCATCATCTTGTTTGTCATCATCACCATCATCTTGTTTGTTATCATCACCATCATCTTATTTGTTATCATCGCCATCATCTTGTTTGTCATCATCACCATCATCTTGTTTGTCATCATCACCATCATCTTATTTGTTATCATCATCACCATCATCTTGTTTGTCATCATCACCATCATCTTATTTGTTATCATCATCACCATCATCTTGTTTATCATCATCACCATCATCTTATTTGTTATCATCATCACCATCATCTTGTTTGTCATCATCACCATCATCTTATTTGTTATCATCATCACCATCATCTTATTTGTTATCATCATCACCATCATCTTATTTGTTATCATCATCACCATCATCTTGTTTGTTATCATCACCATCATCTTGTTTGTCATCATCACCATCATCTTATTTGTTATCATCATCACCATCATCTTGTTTGTCATCATCACCATCATCTTGTTTGTTATCATCACCATCATCTTGTTTGTCATCATCACCATCATCTTATTTGTTATCATCATCACCATCATCTTATTTGTTGTCATCACCATCATCTTGTTTGTCATCATCACCATCATCTTATTTGTTATCATCATCACCATCATCTTATTTGTTATCATCACCATCATCTTGTTTGTCATCATCACCATCATCTTATTTGTTATCATCATCACCATCATCTTATTTGTTATCATCATCACCATCATCTTATTTGTTATCATCATCACCATCATCTTATTTGTTATCATCATCACCATCATCTTATTTGTTATCATCATCACCATCATCTTATTTGTTATCATCATCACCATCATCTTATTTGTTATCATCATCACCATCATCTTATTTGTTATCATCATCACCATCATATTTATATTCCATAAATTCCATAACACTGAGAGGACCATTGTGGCAATATTGACATTTTCAACCAGAATTATTTACTCCTGTATGCAGTTACTAACTGTGAAATCCAAATCTGCCCATTCTCTGATGCTGTCTTCCTATCCTTTCTTCCATCATCATATGGAAGACACTGCTTTAAAAAATTACAAATAATTTTGTTTTTGTTTAACCTCTTTTTTTTTTTTTTTGCCGAACAATGTTCTGATCTCTCTCTACCTGTGAGGTATTTATTTTATTTTGAACAAGGTCAGTAAAATTCTTGAGAGAAATTTAACACCGAGAAACATTGGTTTGTACATCAGTGGCTTATTGACCTCTCATTGGTTATCTAACTGCTGTAAAACTGACAGAAAGGATGGCATAACGATTCACTGGGGAAAATGTGAGTTAGGGATGTGTGTAATAATGGATCTGTGTGAGACAATTTTTTAGATGGATTTTTTAAATGAGATAAAGGTAAAAATTTAGTTTTGGCTTTGGTGATAATTTTACTAATGAAATTTTATCCTGTCCACATATTCTGTGAAGCATTATGGGAAGTTGTAGTTTTCTTTCCTGCTCCAAGAGTGATATAATGACAGATGTGCTATGGGAAACTACATATCACAAGCATGCCAATTTTGTGAACATTATCTAGATGTATTGCAAATATTGATGTTGATTGCTGTAAAAGTTGAAGCTGTTGTGCTGCTGAAGGATTTCTGTAATATTATCTATCTGATTCTTGATCTTCCACAAAACCTGAAACCAGATTATTGACTGTTGTCAGTGTGAAATAATATTACAACTCATAATTGGCTGGAATATTCATTAAACATAGCATTACAGTAGGGTTGTCTTCTCATCATCATCATCGAGTGTTGTCTCCGCAGCATTGATTGCCATTCCGCTCTGTCTCTTGCGTTCACAATGTGGTCTGCCTCTGCCTCTTTTACCTTGTATTTTCCCTTCCAAGATTACTTTTAGTAGGCTGTTGAGTCTTTTAACATGCCCTAAAAATCGCATTTGTCTTCTTTGAATTGTGTTTAGTAGTCCTCTTTTAATTTTTAGTTGTTTTAAGACTTCAGCATTTGTTTTTTTTTTCTTTCCACCCAATTCTTCTAAATATCCACAATTCAAAGGCTTCAATTTTTTGTTCTGTTTTCTTGTCTAATGTCCATGTTTCTGCACCTTACAGGAATGTTGAAAAGATATAATATTTTGATATTCTTAGTTTTAGCCTTGGTGTTATTTGTTTTGATGTTAGTATATTTTTCATGCCTTGCAGGTAAGCTCAGGAGAGTAAAAGGCTAAGGGAGGGTACCCCGAAGTAAAACAACCCCACTGCCTTGTGGGTGAGCCTTTTTAGTCAAAGGCTAGCAGAGCCGACCGTAAACAAACCAACGGAAGGCAACAGAAAACCACCGTCATAATTTTTTTGTACAATCATGAATCGCCACAACAATAGAAATAACGACAACAACGTTAAGGGGGATTCCAATAGAAAACCCTCGTTCGGTAGGGTACATTATGTGCTACAGGTGATATCCGATCGTCATCAAGCTACTGTAAGCAAAATAAAGATAAAACAAACTCTAAAGATAGGTACTTGGAATGTGAGAACACTCATGCAGAAGGGTAAACTAGAAAACATCATACAAGAAATGAAATGAATGGGTTTGCAATTACTGGGATTTTGCGAAATGAGATACACCAGATCAGGGGAGATGTATTCTGATAAACATAAAATAATCTATTCTGGAGGTACTGAACACCAAAGAGGAATCGGTATCATCTTGGATGCAGAAAGAGCAAGAACAGTGAAACGCTTTTACCCAATATATGACAGAGTCCTTTAGTGAAATTGCATGGAAAGCCAATAGACATAAATCTTATACAAGTTTATGCACCAACAGCAGACAGTCTAGAGGAGACAATTGATAAATTTTACGAGTTAAATGAGGCACTTCATAAATGCAAACCACATGAAAACACCATAGTTCTAAGGGATTTTAATGCAAAAGTGGGAAAGGAAAGAGATGATGAAGTAGTTGGTCATTATGGCTTAGGCGAGAGGAATGAAAGAGGTGAGAAACTTATTGACTGGGCAAGAACACACAACATGATGATAGGAAAACACCTGGTTTAAGCAACATCCAAGACGTCTGTGGACATGGAAAAGCCCAGGGGACAATGCACGTAATCAAATTGATTATATAATGATAAGCAATAGATTTAGAAACAGTCTGGTGTGTGTGAAAACTAGACCAGGGGCAGATTGCAATAGTGATCATGTACCAGTTGTGGGAAAGCTTAGAGTAAAATTTAAAACAACAAAACGAGCCTCAGTTAACATCAAGTTAAATTTAGATTTACTAAAATCAGACAAGAAGCTGCAAGACAAATATAAAATCACAATTCAGAATCGGAACAATGCAATAGAGAAGATACAAAGCATTGATGAACAGTGGGAAATGCTAAAAGAATCAATGCAACAAAATTCAAAAGAGTTCATACCACCAGTGAGGACAAATTTCAAGAAAGAAATGGATGACAGATGACATTTTGCAGCTAATGGATACAAGAAGAAGAAATAAAGAAAATAAAGATGAGTATAAGAGATTAAATAAAGAAAATGTAGTAAAATGCAATGAAGCAAAAGAAGCATGGCTAAAAGAGAGATGCAAAGAGATTAAAATGCAACAAAAAGGAGATGCTAAAGCTATATACAAACAAACTGAGGAATTAACAGGAAGAAAAACGCAATCAAAAAATAGATGTCTAAGATCAAAGGAAGGAGAACTGTTGATTGATCAAGAAAACATAAGGGAACGATGGACAGAATACATTAAAGATCTTTATAATGATGAACGAACAGAAGTGAACATTAAGGATAATGGAGAAGGACCAGAAATACTCAGAGAAGTGGAAGATGCCTTGCGCAATATGAAAGCAGGCAAAGCTCCTGGACCAGATAATATAACTAAAGAAGAGATTGAAGCCATGGGTGATTTTGGAATAGAAATAATAACAAAAATATTGAATGATATCTACAACATATATATACCAGATGACATGCTCAAATCAATATTCATAGCCCAACCAAATAAATCGGGTGCGATTGAATGCGATGATCATCGAACAATAAGCCTTATGAGTCATATGACTAAGATATTACTAAGAATCATCATGCGAAGAGTGCGAAACAAAATCAGTCCAGAAATTAGCGATGAACAGTGTGGTTTTGTTAGAGATAAAGGAACAAGCAATGCCATTTATATCATAAGATCTTTAGTAGAAAGAGCCATAGAGGTGAAAACAGATCTATACCTATGTTTCATAGATTACACCAAGGCATTTGACAAAGTAAAGCAACAAGAAATAATCAACATTTTAGAAAGCATAAATGTAGACAGCAAAGATCTCAGAATAATAAAGAACATGTACTGGCAACAAACAGCGGCCATAAGAACTGGAAACCAATGGGAACGTTTCAACAAATAAAACAGGGTGTTAGACAAGGTTGTGTGCTGTCACCAGATTTGTTTAATATTTATAGTGAGATTATTTTAAGATCCATAAGGGACATGCCTGGAATAACAATTGGATGTCATAATATAAATAATCTAAAGTATGCTGATGATACAGTCTTAATCGCTAAGAGTGAAAATGAGTTACAAGAAATGTTGGACATTATAGTGAAAGAAAGCAAAAATAAAGGACTCAGCCTTAATAGCAAAAAGACAGAGGTAATGGTAACAACAAAGAAAAAGACATCACCTCAGTGCAAAATAAAGACAACTGGAACAATATTAAAACAGGTAAATGAATTTAAATATTTGGGAACTTTGTTAACCTCAGATGGAAGATGTACAAAAGAGGTGAGATGCAGAATGGCACAAGCAAAAGCAGCTTTCCAAAAAATGAGGAAGATACTAAGCAATCCATTTTTGACAATAGAAACAAGAAAAAGAGTTCTTAAATGTTATGTAGAGCCAGTCTTAACATATGGATGTGAATCATGGACAATAGGACAACAGACAAGAAAATCACTGGAGTCTGTAGAAATGTGGTTTTTGCAGAAGAATGTTGAGAATACCATGGACAGCTAAGAAGAGTAATGGAAACGTCCTGAAAGAGGCCAAAGAAAAAAGAGAGCTAATTTCCAATATTATGAAGAAACAATCATCATTTTTTGGACTTGTAATGAGAAGGGAACAACTGGAATATATTGTAACAACTGGAAAAATTGAGGGACGAAGAGATAGAGGGAAGCAAAGAGAAAAAACAACAGACAGCTTAAGAGAATGGCTTGGCAGAAGGTCAACAACAGAAATGATAAATAGCTGCCGAGATCGAAAGTTGTGGAGAGACATGACCACCTACGCCAGTAGGCCCGGTACTTGATGATGATGATGATGATATTTTTCATGGCATTGAAATTACTTTTTGCCATTCTCCTCATGTGTCTTTGAGATGTCTTCTCATCTGTATCTCAAAAGCACATTTTTCCTACACATAAATGAAGGAATAAAAATGTCAGATGGTACATGATTTTAGAGCAATCAGTAACTCATAGCTGGCTGTTTGCTTAAGGATCTGTAAACGAGAACTGATCAAGATCCTGCGTCACTTTCTTGCTATCACTGTGGAAACAGACTGCCAAGTCTAGTTAAATGAGTAGTGAATAAAGAGGGAATGCAAACTTGATACTCAAAAAATGCTGTGCTGAAGTCAGATGTACTGAATCCAACAGCTGCAATCATAATGTAGCGATATCCATCTTAAGCCTTGCTTCAAGGCGGTTGAGGAAGAATAATTGTAGTGCAAACACAGAAAATAACATCAGAAATTCTCAATCAGGTTTCACCTGCCAACTAAGAGAACATTCAAGTTCAGATGTCTCATGATGAACTCATTCATCTCATGGATGAGAAAAGGGATAATCTTAATTTTCCTCACGTTTAGACTGAAGAGACCTAGACAACCATTGTAATAATGTAAGCAGCTCAACATGAAGCATAAGTTAAATATCACTAGAGGCATAAGCTACTACTATCACTAGAGGCATAAGCTACTACTATCACTAGAGGCATAAGCTACTACTATCACTAGAGGCATAAGCTACTACTATCACTAGAGGCATGAGCTACTACTATCACTAGAGGCATGAGCTACTACTATCACTGAATTAAGAAATTTGACATAAAAAATATTGAAAGGAATGCTATATTGTTTGTCTGGTGGGAGTCTGGGGTAAAGGGGGCATAATCTGCTTGAGGTCATGCTTGCTGGTGTGCTCAAAATCCATCAGGTGCTCAAAATACTTACCAAGATCAAAATCTTTCTCTGAAACCTATGAGCTGCTCTTGATGTATATTATTTCCAATAACTTCAAGAATAGCAGCAAGTATCAGAATAAAAAGCAGAATAGCTCAGGCCAAAATAGCATTTCAGAAAATGGATGGATGGATGCGTTCGCCCGATGACTAAAGTATTCTAGAGTATTCGTAGACTTTAGACTTCTCTTTGTCATCTGCCCTTAAAAGGACGTTAAGTGGACGTGATTGCGTTGTGTTGCAGTTTGCAGTGTAACACTGTGATATCTGCGCCTTTCGGCCCAACACATCCGACTTCAGCACGACGTTTTTGAGTACCGGGTTGTTTTCCCTCTTCGATCCCTGCTCGCTGGGCCAGACTAGACAGGTTAGTCTGTTACTGGAGGCACCGCGGAGAGGTGGAGCAGGGTCTGGATGGTTTTGGTTCACCGATCCTGGCGCAAGCCATCAGCTATGAGTCACTGACAGCTTCCAGCTCTATTTCAGAAAATGAAAAATATCTTATGCAACAAATCTATGTCAATAAGAATGAGAAAGAGAGTTCATCGGTGCTATATATATAGCAATTCTGACCTATGGAAGCGAATCATGGACAGTAGACAAACAAATGAAAAGACGATTAGAGGCCACAGAGATGGGATTTCTCAGAAGAATGTTGAAAGTTCCCTGGATAGCTAAAAAGACCAATGAGGAAGTTCTCAAAGAGGCCCACAAAAAGAGAGCTCTTAAAAACATCAGAAAGAAATAATCAACATTTTTCGGGCACATCATGAGAAGAGGAAAGTTGGAATACTTGGTTACAACTGGCAAAATAAAAGGAAAGAGAGATATCGGACAACAAAGAGAGAAAATACTGGATAGCTTGGTGTCATAGCATGGAAAACAGTCAACAACAGAACTGATACGATGCACTGTAGATAGAAGATTATGGAGGGACATGATCGCCTACGCCAACCTTATGGCACATGATGATGATGATGATGATGATGATGATCAGTAAATCAAAAAGTGTAAATGTTTTTGTTTTTTTTTATTTTGTTTACAGACAACATTGAGGTTGCTTTCCTCAAGAAACTGACAAAAGATGAACTGTATAAATTCTACAAGGTCAGAACATTTTTCTTGTTATATGATCCAACAAAAACATTTTGTTTTTATTTAGTTCATAATAATTGTTTTTTTTTTTTACTGTAGAGACTGCAACTTGTGGAGAGACGTGACCACCAACTCCAGCAACACATCACTTCAAATATGGATGACTTCTTTCATTCATCATCATCATGTACCATACCGGTTGGCGTATGCGATCATGTCCCTCCATAATCTTCTATCTACAGTGCATCGTATCAGTTCTGTTGTTGACTGTTTTCCATGCCATGACACCAAGCTATCCAGTATTTTCTCTCTTTGTCGTCCGCGATCTCTCTTTCCTTTTATTTTGCCAGTTGTAACCAGGTATTCCTACTTTCCTCTTCTCATGATGTGCCCGAAAAATGTTGATTGTTTCTTTCTTATGTTTTTTAGGTGCTGCCTTTTTGTGTTGGCCTCTTTGAGAACTTCCTCGTTGCTTCTTTCATTACTCAAGAATATTGTTCTGTTTTGACTGTGCTGTTTAGACTGGGAATAAGTAGATTTACTTCATTCCCAGTTCACATAGTCTAAACAGCACTATAGTTTCCTTTTTTTTTTTAAAAGTCCTTCAACCACCCAATCTCTTGTTAATAATATCTGTTCCAACCAATCTCTTGTTAATAATATCTGTTCCAACCAATCTCCTGTTAATGTTATCTGCTCCAAACAATCTCTTGTTAATGTTATCTGCTCCAAACAATCTCTTGTTAATGTTATCTGCTCCAAACAATCTCTTGTTAATGTTATCTGCTCCAAACAATTTCTTGTTAATGATATCTGCTCCAAACAATCTCTTGTTAATGATATCTGCTCCAACCAATCTCTTGTTAATGTTATCTGCTCCAAACAATCTCTTGTTAATGTTATCTGCTCCAAACAATCTCTTGTTAATGTTATCTGCTCCAAACAATCTCTTGTTAATGTTATCTGCTCCAACCAATCTCTTGTTAATGATATCTGTTCCAACCAATCTCCTGTTAATGTTATCTGCTCCAAACAATCTCTTGTTAATGTTATCTGCTCCAAACAATCTCTTATTAATGTTATCTGCTCCAAACAATCTCTTGTTAATGTTATCTGCTCCAAACAATCTCTTGTTAATGTTATTTGCTCCAAACAATCTCTTGTTAATGATATCTGCTCCAAACAATCTCTTGTTAATGTTATCTGCTCCAAACAACCTCTTGTTAATTATATCTGCTCCAAACAATCTCTTGTTAATGTTATCTGCTCCAAACAATCTCTTGTTAATGTTATCTGTTCCAACCAATCTCTTGTTGATGATATCTGTTCCAGCCAATCTCTTGTTAATGATATCTACTCCAAACAATCTCTTATTAATGATATCTGTTCCAACCAATCTCTTGTTGATGATATCTGTTCCAACCAATCTCTTGTTAATGATATCTACTCCAAACAATCTCTTATTAATGATATCTGTTCCAACCAATCTCTTGTTGATGATATCTATTCCAACCAACCTCTTGTTGATGATATCTGTTCCAGCCAATCTCTTGTTAATGTTATCTGCTCCAACCAATCTCTTGTTAATGATATCTGCTCCAACCAATCTCTTGTTAATGTTATCTGCTCCAACCAATCTCTTGTTAATGATATCTGCTCCAACCAATCTCTTGTTAATGATATCTGCTCCAACCAATCTCTTGTTAATGTTATCTGCTCCAACCAATCTCTTGTTAATGATATCTGCTCCAACCAATCTCTTGTTAATGATATCTGCTCCAACCAATCTCTTGTTAATGTTATCTGCTCCAACCAATCTCTTGTTAATGATATCTGCTCCAACCAATCTCTTGTTAATGATATCTGCTCCAACCAACCCCTTGTTAATGATATCTGCTCCAACCAACCCCTTGTTAATGATATCTGCTCCAACCAACCCCTTGTTAATGATATCTATTCCAACCAACCTCTTGTTAATGATATCTGCTCCAACCAACCTCTTGTTGATGATATCTGTTCCAGTCAATCTCTTGTTAATGATATCTGCTCCAACCAACCTCTTGTTGATGATATCTGTTCCAGTCAATCTCTTGTTAATGATATCTGCTCCAACCAATCTCTTGTTAATGATATCTGCTCCAACCAACCTCTTGTTAATGATATCTGTTCCAGTCAATCTCTTGTTAATGATATCTGCTCCAACCAATCTCTTGTTGATGATATCTGTTCCAGTCAATCTCTTGTTAATGATATCTGCTCCAACCAATCTCTTGTTGATGATATCTGTTCCAGTCAATCTCTTGTTAATGATATCTGCTCCAACCAATCTCTTGTTGATGATATCTGTTCCAGTCAATCTCTTGTTAATGATATCTGCTCCAACCAATCTCTTGTTGATGATATCTGTTCCAGTCAATCTCTTGTTAATGATATCTGCTCCAACCAACCTCTTGTTGATGATATCTGCTCCAACCAACCTCTTGTTGATGATATCTGCTCCAACCAACCCCTGTTTAATGTTATCTATTCCAACCAACCTCTTGTTAATGATATCTGCTCCAACCAACCTCTTGTTAATGATATCTGTTCCAGTCAATCTCTTGTTAATGATATCTGCTCCAACCAATCTCTTGTTGATGATATCTGTTCCAGTCAATCTCTTGTTAATGATATCTGCTCCAACCAATCTCTTGTTGATGATATCTGTTCCAGTCAATCTCTTGTTAATGATATCTGCTCCAACCAATCTCATGTTAATGATATCTGCTCCAACCAATTATTGTCTGTCTGCTATGATTGCTGAACCAGCTATGACCCAGAACAAACAATAGGTAACACTTCAGATCTTTGACTCCAGCCATTGCCTGCGGGTAGAGCCTGTCTGGGACAGATCAAGTTCATCAAGCCACTCATCAATGTAATCTTGTGACTCTAACTAGGCAATAGCCCTTGTCACAGCCATCATCTCATACTACTGAATGTCATCACATAGGCACAATAATCTTCATGAATATTTATATTTTAACTGCGGAAGTTAATTGTTATTAAACTACAAAATAATGATGTTTGTATTGAATGGTGGAGTTTGTGGTTAATAATGGTGTTTGTAGTTATTACCTAAATTATTGTAGTTAAGACCAAGAAATGAGTGTTATTATATATTCTCTTCCTTTAGAACTGATCAAAGAGTGTACATTATGTACTTTTTTTTTTCATTTAGGAAAAGATTGCTTTGGATGCCCCAAAACGCCACAAACTGTCAGTCCATGTTATATCAGACGTACCACAGGCAGGCTCAATTGGAGATGGTTCTGGAGAAGATGAAGAATTGCTCAATTCTGCCACTGACAAAGGAGATAGGGATGGTTTTCTGCCTGTTCCACCTCTTCCTCTGGTAAGTGTGGCATTATATTTGTTCCCTTATCTGTTCTTTCTATGTTTGTTATCACTAGCACCAACTAAACTTGATCAAACTCCTGTTTGGGCTGAATGAATTCATATGACAACAAGCAGATCAGGTTCTTAGGCATCCAGTTCTTCTCAGCAGAGTAATGCAAACTGTTGTGAGGGTATCTTGTTGATCATGCATAATCTTTTCTTTTGCCTCATTCTACACATAACAAGCCTTACTCCTGATTCTTAGTGTACCTCATTAACTACTGCCATCCTGTAATTAATAAATTGTAGTTGCAAGACTTCATTATATCCTTCTTGTCCAGCTTTAAAGTTCCCACCATATATGCTTTTACAAAATGCAGTAGGGCAATGGTTTGGGGAACTGCTGTCCTGATATACAGCTCCTTGGTTCATCCTGCCTTAAAATGGGTACCAGATAATTGTTCTTTCTGGGGCAGAAACATG
Source organism: Megaustenia siamemsis (assembly GCA_032433765.1). Lineage (NCBI taxonomy): Eukaryota > Metazoa > Mollusca > Gastropoda > Stylommatophora > Ariophantidae > Megaustenia > Megaustenia siamemsis. Next base: position 30,082,825 of record JAVIAB010000047.1, read on the forward strand.
GCACTGGTGGACAAATGATCAGGGAACTAAGAAAAAGTGCTGGTGTTCATAAAATAATTCATGTGTGCTACCAGGGACAGTTTTGTCTTTCATCTTTAAAGGCTTTTAGTGCAAGCCTCTCACTTCATTCTTTGCCTTTAACTTCATTGTGATGAAGTCACAAGTCTGTTTCCAACACCGTACATATCACAATTCAAATTCAAGTGCCGGGCACTAGGTTCTATAACAATGTTGTGCTATCAATGTCAGACTTGGGCACTAGGTTCTATAACAATGTTCCCCAAACTTTTTCAAGCTGTGGCTACTTTTTATAATAGCCAAGTAACCTCCTCCTCCTTTTATAAGTAACCTGTGAGCCCCTCCATCCCTTTATAATAGCCATGTAGCCTGCTACTTTCTTGTCTTGTTTACAAGTCAAGTAATCTCTGACCTTCTTTTTTATAAAAACTAATTGAAATTTCCTGTCATAATAATTGCAGTTAAAAATAACCTCTGTGACCCTTTAAGAAGTGTTAGTCGTCGGATTATCCTCACTGCACATCAAACAACAGTCCATAAGTGCTCAGATCTCTTCCCCAGCAAAACCGGCAGTGTGAAACAATAAACTGCTTCACGTCTACCACCTATCTCCTCAAAGCTCTCCTGAATCTGGACAACATCCCTCCGAACTAACATGAAAATTTGGGAGACATGCTAGGGCTACAAATTCACAAACAAAACTCTTCCATTTCACCCTTCATTATGAGCACACGGTTGATCTATGGATAAATGATCGTCCATCATGATGGCATTGCACACAACAATGTATGTGCCCACAACACCTGATATACTCCAAAGAATGCAGCCAAAATGGACAAAAAACTTTAGTAATGGTGCAGAATCCCTAAAGTGGAACCCTTGGTTCACCTGTCAGAACAATCCATATTAAGGAGCTGTAAATAGTAAGTAGTTGGCCCCAAACAAATCCAACAATGGTTATTGAACAACTCTCAATGTCATGACATAAACTGCATATCGTCTATGACAAGGCAAGGTCACACAACACTTGACTTGCCAAAAATGACTGCTGCCAGGCGCATGGACTCAGCAGCACAGGCACAAATCCATTAAGTGGAACATCTGGTTGATTCTAACGCAGCGAACTGCATTGGAGAGCCAAAATCAATTCTACCATCATGGAACCGGTTTTCATTCTAAAAGTCATCACCAACTGGTTTGAATCATGGTTCTTCTTCTTCTTCTTCTTTCCTTCCTCATCTGCCTTTCAGCGTCGAGGGGAGATATAATTTGCGGTCTTTTGCTCTTCTGCTGCTGTTATGTTTCCTAGTGCTTCTAATATTCCATCGATCCATCTTTTTGTGGTCGACCCTTGGGTCTGTTGTTCTCACAACGTTTGTTGAAGGCTCGTTGTGTTGTGTTTTGTTCTTTCTGCCTTGTTACGTGGCCGAACCATTTTATCTGTTGTTATCATAAAAGATCATTGTCATCACAACTAAATGTGTCAGACATAGATTTCAGTTTTAGAGGCAGAAATTAGAGGTCCAGATCTAAGAAAACACTAGGGGTCACCTTCACAGTAAAAGATATAGAGAAATTACAAATTAAATGGCATGGTCATGTGATTGATAACAGTTATTAACAAATGTTAAGAAAACAACAGACCTAAAGGTGTCTTTGAAAAAGTTGTATAAATGGTATACATGTACTAGAAATGTTCTAAAATATGTCACCAAGAAAGGTAATTTTAGAAGACTGCCAAGTATTTCATATCTTTCTGCAGAAAGGCAAACAAAGAAATGAAGAAGAGAAATTATGGTTTTTATTGTGATATTTTTGTGTGTGTTTAATCCAAGTGACATGGACATACGACTAATATGTAATCTATACTGGGAGCAAACAGCAATAATAAAATATAACAAAGAGAACTCTACACCCATTGAAATAAAAAGAGGAGTAAGACAGGGATGCATCCTATCACCAAGCTTGTTCAATCTATACACTGAGCAAATCTTTAAAAACATCATAGAGATGCCAGGCCTACAAATTAATGGAAAGAAAATCAATAACCTAAGATATACTGACGATACTGTACTGCTAGCAGAAAATCCTAAAGATCTACAACAATTACTTCATGAAATAAACATGACAAGCAAAAAATATGGACTAGATATGAATATCAAAAAGACTAAAACTATGATCATAAACAAAGAAAATTCTCAAGACCTACAAGTAAATATAACAGTTGAAGGAATACATCTGGAGACATTTCAGAGCTACAACTACCTTGGACATACTATAACCAATGATGGAAAATGTACAATTGAAATAAACAAAAGAATAGGAATGGCAAAAAGTAATTTTAATGCCATGAAAAATATACTAACAACAAAACAAATAACAGTAGGGCTGAAACTAAGAAGAGCAAAATGTTACATCTTCTCAATATTCCTATATGGCGCAGAAACATGGACATTAGACAAGAAAACAGAACAGAGAATTGAAGCCTTTGAAATGTGGATATATAGAAGAATAGGTATAATTGGATGGAAGGAAAAGAAAACAAACGATGAAGTCTTAAAACAACTAAAAATAAAAAGAGAACTACTAAGCACAATTCAAACAAGACAAACGTGATTTTTGGGCCATGTTAAAAGACACAGCAGCCTACTAAAAGTAATCCCGGAGGGATACAAGGTAAAAGAGGCAGAGGCAGACCAAGACTAACATGGACAAGTAATATCAAAAGATAGACAAATCAGCCTATGACAACCTTCACCATCAAAGCAAGAGACAGAGCAGAATGGCGCTCCATGGTAGACAACCTTCGTTGCGGAGATGGCACTCGATGATGATGATGAATCCAAGTAAATCTATATTGATGTCACCTTCTTTCTAATGACTGTAATGCCATTTAGCTTTATTTGATTTGACAACCTTTCACCATTGTTGTGCCATGGCCAATGTTCAAGTGTCACTTTTATGTATATTTGTGTTTTACCAACATTGCTATCATCTATCATTGTTACCCACTAGAAGTGTAGACTCAACTGAATGGAGCATGTATCTATAATAATACTTTTGACTTTCAGTCTAGGGTGTAAGGCCAGATGTCTCCAGCATGATTAGATGATATAAATATTAGCCATAAACCTGAAAAACACTAAATAGATATGGTGTCAAAGTAGGAGGGGGGTTTTATCACAATGAAAGCACTGAAAGGCTGGTTCTGAGTGCAGTTGTGAGAGATTAACAAAGGTGACATCCCAAAGATCATGATAGACATTAACAAGGCTGACATCTTAAAGATCATGATAGACATTAACAAAGGTGACATCCCAAAGATCATGATAGACATTAACAAGGCTGACATCTTAAAGATCATGATAGACATTAACAAAGGTGACATCCCAAAGATCATGATAGACATTAACAAGGCTGACATCTTAAAGATCATGATAGACATTAACAAAGGTGACATCCCAAAGATCATGATAGACATTAACAAGGCTGACATCTTAAAGATCATGATAGACATTAACAAGGCTGACATCTTAAAGATCATGATAGACATTACACAAGGCTGACATCTTAAAGATCATGATAGACATTAACAAGGCTGACATCTTAAAGATCATGATAGACATTAACAAGGCTGACATCTTAAAGATCATGATAGACATTAACAAGGCTGACATCTTAAAGATCATGATAGACATTAACAAGGCTGACATCTTAAAGATCATGATAGACATTAACAAGGGTGAAATCCTGAAGATTGTGATAGACTTTAACAAGGGTGAAATCCTGAAGATTGTGATAGACTTTAACAAGGGTGACATCCTGAAGATTGTGATAGACTTTAACAAGGGTGACATCCTGAAGATTGTGATAGACTTTAACAAGGGTGAAATCCTGAAGATCATGATAGACTAAGCTAATTTCTTGAATGAAAATTGGCAACATTTTTTTTTTTTTTTTTTTTTTAAAAGCCCCCTTTCTACGATACCTTTGTACTTTTTACAGCGCATTTGAAAAAAACAAATCCAACATCAAAGGAAACAAATCCAACACTCGGGGGGGGGTCACAGAAAGTAGTAATTAGAAAGGCATAGGGACGGGGAAAATGTTTGCCCACAGCAAACTGTCAAATTTCAAAAATGTGTTTTTTGAGGGGGTAATTTTACGATGGTCTCATAATCAAGGGTTAAACCTCCCTATTCAACCTTAAAAACGTGCACCAGGAGTTTTCCTGGAAGGTAAAGGCAGCCTGGTATGATACCAACCACATCACCAAAAAATGTGTCATGGTCATTGAAAAATATGGTCACTAACGTCATATTCCCTATACACCCAGCGGGGCATGGAGGGAACCTTTGCTGTTCAACCCTAATAATACTGAACAATGTTATCTGTTTATTAGATTTGTTTCATTTTAATCTAGGCTTGCCTCCCTACCTAATGTCACGTAAAGTAAAGTAAAGGTAAAGTACGACACTTGAATCGGCGTCTTAGCACGCTGGTTTCCACCCACATGTGCTCGGCCGCCTATCCAGAAATGTTCAGAGATTTCTGTATAGTGTCGCCTCAAGCATCGAAACTCACGATGCGAGGCGACATTCCTCACTTTCCCAGGGTAACACCCTGGTACCCATTTCTGGCAACGGCTGAGTCGACCGTGCGGGTATTTTTTTTCCAACCACGAGTACAATTCACACTGCTCCCAGCAGGAATCAAACACGGGTTGTCCGAACGTTGGTAGTCCAGTCAGGTGGTTTTCCTAACCAGGTTACCGAGGTCACTGAAAGTGTTCCTCACAAATATTACCAACTTGAGAACCACTCTTATAAACCATTTGATTTCTATTTTTCCACAGCCAACAATCATCACAGATGTGATGGAGTTTAAGCGTGACCTCGGTCTGTACCCATTGCCAAAACCCTTCATTGATGTAACCAGAGCAAAAGCTAAACTATGATGCATCCTGCATTAGGGTGTGTATGTTGAAGCCTGTGTTGGTGGTGTTGGACAAACAGAGAAGGGATGGCCACAACAAAGACTGGTTGTTATAGTTAAGTGAAGTTGTTTAGTAAACTCAGACATTGTGATCTTAAGTGAGTGGTATTTAGTCTGTAGTGGTAAGGAATATTTGTACATTTTCTTCTCAGTGGATAATGGAACTGTACCTACAATTAACAAGCTCTTGGCTTACCCATTTTAAGTAATGTTTACTGTCTTAAGCATAATATTCTCATCATTATTCACTATTATTAAACAACATAGGTGCTCTAAAGTAGACTTAACAGTTCTACTCAAATTTCTTTCAAATTACCGTCATCAGCATTAAATACCATGCCTGCTGGCATAGGTGATCATGTCTATCCACAACTTTTACATCTCTTTTAGTCCACATTTCTGTTGTTGACCTCCTACAAAACCATTTTTTAAACTTCCTGGTATTTTTCCGGTTTGTTAAATGTTATATCAGCTATTCCCATCTTATCACGTGGCCAAATAATGACAATTGTCTCCACTTGATGTTGCGAATAACATTTTTTTGGCTCTTACCTACTTAGAACATCCTTGTTACTATTTTTAGCTGCTAAATGTGTTTCTCAACATTTTTCTGTAAAACCACATTTCTGTGAACTCCAATAATTTACTTGTCTGTTGTCCAGTTGTCATTGATTCACTCCCATATGTCAAGACTGGCTCTACATAGCACTGAAGAATTCTTTATCTCCATTGTCAGAAATGGGTTGCTTAACATCTTTAACCTTTTACATTACATTATTTCCTCTTTCATTATCATTAATATCTTTAACCTTATACATTATAGTATTTCCTCTTTCATTATCATTAATATATTTAACCTTATACGTTACATTATTTCCTTCCATTGTCATTAATATCTTTTAACTTATACACTTCTTATTTATTCTTTCATCATTCTTTAAAAGGTTGGATATGTTTACGTTATCTATTTTGTTTTAATAAAATATGAAAAATTTTCTCTGGTGTGTGGTATTTTTATGATGACTGTCTTTTATGATTCCTTTTCTGCTGTTTTCCAGTGCTCAGATCTATATAAAATCACCTAAAGTTTTTAGCCGGATGTCTAACAAAACAAAACTATCGTTATGACTTTTCCCATTTCTAGGGTACGTTGGGGGAGTTTTCTTTGAACTTGAAGATTAAAGGCCATACAGTTTCCACAAGGTGTTTGGGACAGATATAATTATTTCCTTGCCGATATTTTTAAAATTTGATTTTTACCTCACCATGATTCTGACCCATCTCCATCTTATTTGGAATTTAGCTGATAGATTAGTTTAGTTGATAGATCTTCTTCATTGCACAATGGACAACTCCTAGAGTTACCTCCTCAGCATATTTCCCAGTATGAAGCACACCCAGCTTACACTAGTGAAAGCAATGAAGATGGTTTAATTTCAGATGCATAAACTCCGTATCACCAGTTATGACCTGACCTCAACCTACTTAGTTACCTCTCACAACATGTATGTCTTGTGACAGTGGCTCTATTCTTTCTTCCCCTAACCATGGTCAGGGCCTGGTAGCCACACTGGCAAAAAATATAGCAGGCTATTTGGAGCACAGCAAGTTATCCATTTGGCCACCTGCTTTCTTATTTTGGTTTTATATATCCATAGTGTAACATTTATGTTGCAGACATCCATAGTGTAACATTTATATTGCACATATCCATAGTGTAACATTTATGTTGTACATATCCATGTGTAACATTTATGTTGCACATACCCATAGTGTAACATTTATGTTGTACATATCCATAGTGTAACATTTATGTTGTACATATCCATAGTGTAACATTTATGTTGTACATATCCATAGTGTAACATTTATGTTGTACATATCCATAGTATAACATTTATGTGGCACATATCTATAGTGTAACATTTATGTTGCACATACCCATCGTGTAACATTTATGTTGCAGATATCCATAGTGTAACATTTATGTTGCAGATATCCATAGTGTAACATTTATGTTGCAGATCTCCATAGTGTAACATTTATGTTGCTGATATCAATAGTGTAACATTTATGTTGCTGATATCAATAGTGTAACATTTATGTTGCAAATATCCATAGTGTAACATTTATGTTGCTGATATCAATAGTGTAACATTTATGTTGCAAATATCCATAGTGTAACATTTATGTTGCAAATATCCATAGTGTGACATTTATGTTGCTGATATCCATAGTGTAACATTTATGTTGCAAATATCCATAGTGTAACATTTATGTTGCACATATCCATAGTGTGACATTTATGTTGCTGATATCAATAGTGTAACATTTATGTTGCACATATCCATAGTGTAACATTTATGTTGCACATATCCATAGTGTAACATTTATGTTGCAGATATCCATAGTGTAACATTTATGTTACAGATATCCATAGTTGTAACATTTATGTTACAGATATCCATAATGTAACATTTATGTTGCAGATATCCATAGTGTAACATTTATGTTGCTGATATCCATATGTTTAGATTGACAAATGTTGTTCTGGATTTGTTCATCCTTCAGCTGAAGTGCTCACTGTTATTGTGCTTCCAAGGTTTGTAAAGATATTTGCTGCTGCTAACTCCTAGAGTTAGAAAGTTGGGGAGTAACATGATCATCCTTGCCAGCAGACATGATAAACTCCTAGTCCTCTCTTTTGAACATGCCTGTTTGATAAACGTTTGAGCATGTTCTTGAATACGTGGAATCAATTAATTCTGTCTACTTTGGTGGGTGCTTCCGAGTTTTTAAAAAAAAAATAATTCTATCACTTTCTTTTGTAAAGAGCATTATCCCTCCTTTCTTTATTGGATTCTTGGTGTTTTCTTTATAAATTTTCTTTTCTTTATTTAAAAAAATAATATTTTATATATATATCTCTGTTTTTCTATGTCATTAATGTAAGTTTTAGTTCCTTCCTTTTTTAACAAGCCTATCCTCTTTTTTTCATTTCCACCTAATTATTTCTATTATCACACATTTTCTTTTGTGGCAATAGTAGTCACCTCTTGTCACAAACAATCCTATCTTTTGAACATTTCAGTACATCTTTTATTCTTTGTTTCCCCACTCACTCTGTCATTACATAACATGTCTTTCATTGGTCTTCTTCTGATTCTATTTCCATCTCCTCCCCCATATAGTTATATTTTAATACTTATTTTTGCTTGTATAGTGCCACGTTGTTCTCTAAAAATATATGTCATCACAAACAGTACTATAATTTTAAAATATGTCATCACAAACAGAACTGTAATTTTAAAATATGTTGCACTTGATGAAAATGTCTTCTACTGCTCCCCGTAACCCATATTTAGTTTTTATTTATCTCAAAGTTTAATCTGTGTATAACCTGCTGTTTATTGAGTGACCAACATTGATGTATTACACACAGCCCATTTCAGCTTAAATTGTGTATTTAAGTGCTGACTCAATGTGATTATTAATATGATCATTAACTATGTAACTTTAAACACAAATCTTCAACAAAATCTTCTCTACATATGTAACATGGACTCATCTCTTTATGTCCATGTCCTCCTTCATTGTTTGTTATTTGTTTTTCTAGCTCACTTTTTGTTAAAGTTTGAGTGTTACATTTTTTTCTTTTGTTTTGTTTGTTTATAAGTCTTTCACTATTCCTCTTCCGATGTAAATTTCAGAAACATGACTATCTAGTAATGCTTTTGAGCTGGGTTCAGAAATGGGAAAACTTTTTTAAAAACATGATGTCATAAATAATGGTTGTTAATGCCATCTTTAAGCTACCTTTTTCTTAGAGTGCTTTACCGTGTAATTTTTTTCTTGCAATACCATTAAAGACTTATAATCTCCTATTTGTGGGGAGTTTTTCTTAATTAAAAAGAAATACCACTCATATGAAGATATATTTAAAATATTATACATGTTTTCAAATTTACAACGTTTAAGTAGAAAATACAATTTTCCCTTTCTAGATATTTTTATTGATTGCTAGCTTTTTCTCATAGATTAATTATGTAATGTGATATAATCAGAACAATTTACAATATATCTTCATTCTGGTTTGAGCAACTGAACAGAGAAGTTAGAATACCAGTCACCATACCTTATATGAGTGTAATGGAGACAAATAATAATAAATGAATATTATTATAGAGGGAAACTTCTGAGGCAATAGATCAGTGAATCATTTTAGAGGATGCGGTAGGTTTATAGCACTTGGGAAAAAATTACAAATAATCAACAGGGGGGAAAAAAAAACAATATATAATACGGGTTCGATCCTGCTTCGGGCCATATATTGTTCTTTGTTTTTTTTTTTTCTGTTGATTATTTGTGATTTTTTTCAGAGTGCTGTAAACATACTTCTTCCTCTGAAATGATTCGCTTATAGGTGTGTATGTTACAGCCATTGCTGGCTGGCTCCTTGCTACCAGCTTTACCACAGAGCTTGAATTATTTGCCTGTTTCCTACTCCAGTTAGAATACCACTGGAATCTACCGTGATAATTACATGATTATTCTGGCATTAAAACAAAATAAACATTTAATGTGATAAAAATGTCAATGTCGTAAATAGTTTCTTTGTTTGTGTTGAATCGCATTACAATTTTTCATTTACCTGACAGCTCACATTGGTAGTGACAAAGCTGCAATGTAACCTGGCATGTCTGTACTATACTTGTATATGTTGAGTTCATTATTTGGGGAAACAGTACGGCTGTTATCATATATTCTTTCTATCCAGAGAAATTCAGCATTTTCTTTACAGAAATGATTTTCTTGTAAAATTGAGTTTTTATTCCAGAGGGGATTTTTGGAGGGAAAATTTTAATTTTGTCAGAAAGTGATATATATCTTTTCTGGGGACATTGGTGTATTTTAGCTTGCAAAAGTGAATTTGTTTAAAGAAATTGTATTTTATCTTCCAGAAGTGATTTATCTCAAGAAATTATGGTGTCTTTCTTCCAAAAGTGATTTTTCTGAAGAAATTATGTTTTTTTTTTCCTTTTAAAAAAAAAGCAGCTTTTCTTTCAGGAAAAGTGTTACTTTCTTAAAAGTGTTTCTTAAAAGATTGTCTTTTTTTCCATCAGTTTTTTTTTTCAAAGAATTTTTAGCCTGTTTCTAGTGAAGTCTTTCTAGTGAAATTCTATGTCTTTCTTCATAAGTCTCTTCTACAAAATACATTTTGTTTGCCAAAGATTTTCCTTTTTGAAGATTTATGTGTTGTTCTTCCAGCCTTATTTTTTATTTTTTTTTTTTCAGAGAAATTCAGTGTTTCTCTTTGATAAGTGTTTCTCTTTTATATCTGTGTGCTTGCTTGTGGGTGTGCATGCATTTGTGTGTGTGTGTGCAATAAATGGCTTTCTTACAAAACAAAATCTCCCAGCTGCAGATATGAGCTGCAAGTATATGACCGTAAATATATGGCATTGGTTTTACCACATCCTGAACGACTCTGTCCTTTATGACCAAATTTAACAAAAGAACTGTTACACTGAAATGTTGATTTCTGTAGGAATGTCATTCCTTTGTCATAGAAGTGTTACTTTCTGCAGTATTAAAGCCAATTTGTAATAAAAGTATTTAAAAATATTTGACAGTACTCTTTCTTTTGATGTCTGTAGAACGTTTACTCCTTCCATTCCTTAGAGAAGTGAATTCATATAATTTTAGTTCCTTTCTGGGAGGAGCAGAGATAGCTCAGTGGTTAGTGAACTGGACTACAAAGGACAAGTGATAGGGTTTGATTCTGACCGACGGCTGCCAGGTTCACCCAGCCTTAAGTGGGTACCGGATTTTTTCTGGGGAAAGAAAGCGGCATGGGCATAATACCGACCACATTACCCCAAAAAATCATGTGCCGAAGGTCTAAAAATTTTGGTCACTAACACTATATTCCTTATACACCACTTGGTGTGACGGGGCTTTTTACTTTACTTTTTTTAGTTCCTTTCTGTACAATGTCACATTCTATCTGTCATATTTTGTTTTGATTGATCCAAAGTTCTGGCCATATGAACAGTTTCATGCTGACATTTGCTGATATTTAACAAATTCATCAGGTAAAAGAATGCAGCAGAAGATAATAAATTGTCATTATCTTACTAAACACCTTGCCTGTCTGTAAAGATGATCTCCACAACTTTCTGACTCAGATATTGTTTATCAAGTTCTCTTAAACTGTCTGGTATCTGTTCTCTCTGTTTCTCTCTACCTCTTCTTCCCTCAATTTTTTCACTTGTCACAATATGTTCCAGATTTTCTTTTCTGATTGATCTTCATCCTTCCCAACATCACTTAGGGCTCACTTTGTGCTTTGAGCCATTAATCTCTGTTCTTGGTAAGAACATGTCATTACAAAGCCATAAAATGATGATTGTTTCCTCCTGATGTTAGTAATAAGATAATATTGTATTTTCCACTATTGCTGTTTAAAATAGATACATCTTCACATAGGTTGTTTATTGTTGCACATTTATATTATTTGTTTCTCTTTTCTTATGAAGTGTTTTATTTGTGAGTACCCCACAATAACATAGCCTTTACATTTTAAAAAAATTAAATTTAGAGAGAAAGAGAGAGAACATCATTTAGTTGTTTCAGTTATTTGTGAAAAAAAAAAAAAAAAGTAAAGTACCCCCGTCACGCCAAGTGGCGTATGGGTATATGGTGTTAGTGACTATAAATTTTACAGAACTTCAGCACATGATTTTTGGGGTAATGTGGTCTGTATTATGCCTGTGCCACTTTACTTTCCCAGAAAAAAATCTGGTGCCCGTAAATTGAAATATGCAGATCTACAGGAATTGATTGTACATTGTCCAAGATGGAAAGCAATATTTATGATCCTGTGTGATATTTGGCTCTGGGGAACATATCAGATTTGTCTCATGAATTAAATGTCAGTATTATACACAATTCACTAATTTGTTAAGTGATTTAGACCATTTATTCTAAGCTATGTGGTGCTCTTTAATTTTATTAAAATGTAACAGAAAATTACTACATTTGATAAAAAGTTTTATGAATACCAAATTAAAATACCAATATGACTGAAATAGATTTCTTATTATGATTAGACCAAATTAGAGTCAGATATGACCAAATTAGAGTCAGATTGACCAAATTAGAGTCAGATTTGACCAAATTAGAGTCAGATTTGACCAAATTAGACCAGATAGTGACCAATTAGAGTCAGTCAGCTATGTTTATTAAGTCAGTCAGATATGACCAGCTAGTGTTCAAGTCATTTATTTAAATATAAAAACCAGTTGTGGTCAACTGATATGGTGGTTCAGGGTTCATTAATAATGGTGGGCATTGGTCAGAATGAGTAGTACCAACTTGTTAGCCCACTGATTACCCAATTACAATTTGTTTTAAGGGGGTGGGGTGAGGGATGTGATTTGTTGATTTTTCTTCTGTATCTTATTTACATGTTAGTCTCCACTACTCAGGGATCAAAAGCACCTATTGACTACTTACCTTTAATCCCACTAATCATTATCCTCTGTAATTCTCATTTACACAAATGAGTTCCCTCCCTATTTCACAGCCTATAAACAGTCACCTCTTATAGTAAAGCTTTTATGGCCATGATTGTAAGCCTCTGAGAGGTTCTGACAACTACATTGTGTGGTTTCTCACCTCATATAATACAACTTTTACCCTCATACAGAAACACTCCAGTAAACAAAAATAATGCAAATTTGTACCTGATTTCTTTTGTTTGTTACAAATTTTAAAATATCACAGAAAATGCAAATATTAAACTCTACTACTGGTACTTTGATAATTCTCTGAAAGGAAGGAATTGAGTGCCTTGCTATAAGATAGTGACACTTGTTCTGGGACTGGGTGGTCCAGAGGTGGGAATTTTCATTTTGAATACATTTTTTTGTGTGGCTTTACCTGTGGTCTCTGGGTAGTGTGATCCGATATCTAAGCCTCTCGGATAATAATAAAAGCAGGAAGGTCCTGTGTGCATTCATGCACGTTAAAGGACCCTTGGAATTTCAAAAATCTTAAAGAGTAGTCAAAAATGGCTGCTGCCTGAGGTCATAAATTGTTAATCAAATCTACCGTTGCCAAAGACAGAAGTGTCGGGCCTAAGGACACAGATAATGTGCCTTTGCTGTGAACTACCAACACAACTCATCCATGTTCCCTAACAGGTGAATAGTAAGAACAAGAGTTCAGCAGACAAACTTCTAACCAACAGCACTGAAATGTGCATGGTTTGTGGAGGACATCATAAAGATACACTCTGGGACATCCCAAAGTTTGCATTACATTAAGTTTTGTACCTTGCAAACAAGTGCATCTTGTTTAGGACTATTTCCTTTGTGTTCTTCTTCCCTATTCCACATGGCAGCAATTGTTTGTAGTCAATCTTGCCTGTCCTAGAAAAGCAATCTTAACCAGGCAAAAGTCTTTTCTACTCATGATTATATTGAACGTTCTTTGTCTTAGGGGGATTATCCACTAGAATTACCATGCTCCTCCTACATCGGTATGTCTCTCCTCTTCACCCCCCCCCCCCCAACCAATCAAATATGTGAAATAAATGTGCATAAAAGGCTGTCTGAAGCTTGATTGACAGAAGTTGAGGGAGTACTTGATGCCAACAGCACTCTACTAAAACGCTATTCTGATATCAGTGTTATTTTTATCATCTTTTCCAATAGAAATAAAATATCACAACCCAATCATTATAACAAACTGTGTTTTTCATTTTGTCTACCAATTTTTGACACCAGGGAGATGTGGTAGAGCAGCAACTGGTCTAGGAGGACAAGGGGTCGGGTTCAGTCCTGATCAGTGGCTTCTAGGTTCACCCAACCATAAATGGGTACCTAGATACTTTTTTGTGAAGAAAAAGTACACTACATTGATGTAGTGCTACCAATATTACCCAAAAAAAAACATGTTGACGGTCAACAAATTTATTGGCACTAACCCCATATCCCACTCTTTAAAGGGACTGAGTGAGTTCTTTATTACATTCTTTCTCATTAGAAGTCATAGTTTTATAATTTAAAACTTTCAAATTATTAAACTCACTTTTGAGAACAGATTTTATTATTTCTTCTAATTGTTATTTTTTATGAGCATTTATCACAGAACCTGACACAAGTGCTGATGGTTTCGTAATATTCAGGTTAGCCTTAATATTTGGAAATAGACAATGTTACAAATAAAATTGATATTGATCTTATCTCTCACATATATCTTGATGAGCCTTGTAAAATTATGGACACTAATGATATATACATCATGTACAAGGGGTGAAAATGTATTCTTTGATATATTCTGCTAATAAAAATGTGTATTAGTGCCGAGAGTACTAAACAGGTAAATTCATCTATGAAATTATAAAAGTGACATAAGTGAAATTATATAGTGACAATCATCATTTCATAGATAAATATATATATATTTTTTATTCATCTCTATTTTTTCTTCTAAATCTTTTATTGCTAAATTTTTTTAAAAATAAATCTTACACAGCCTAATGTTGAGTATTTGTTGAGACTTTTAGTTGAACCGTAGTTGATAATAGAGTTGTGACTCGTACTGAATAAGAAAATTATTACTTTTGCTCATTCAGTTATGGGTTATAATAATAAAAACAATTCAGGAAAATAGCTGCGTTTGTGTGTTATTTATCTTTTATTTGTTCATTGTCAGTACTCTTCACATTACTGAGCTCTGAGTAAACTCATAGGAGCTCATTTCCTTTCAGTGAATGAAGTACATAGTACATGTACACGGATGGTTCCGGTAGCTCTTTGGTTGTCTACACACCCAACCGTAGAAGGGCATTTGTTAATCATCATTATCAAGTACCGTGCTTGCTGTAATATAAAAAAAAATAAGCCACAAAAAAACTTCACATACGTCGGCAAGTCAAAGAAAAATAAAATGTTAAATCAATCCTATTACATGTCTGTGAAACATGGAGAACAAAAAAAATTGACAATAACCACAAAGATACAGACCTTCATAAAATTGTTTTTTTTTTTTTAATGGGAGTGGTTAGACTTAGTGATACAAGACAAATGAATGATTTTACTACGTCATTATTAGAAGATAGGAGAGCGGGTGGCCGAATTGATAACTTATCGTGCTCAAAACCAGGAGAAGACAGGTTCAAATCATGGTAGGGTCAAAAGTGTTTATTTTCTATCGAGGGCAAAATGAATCTCAAACCTGAACTTTTAATGACGACTGCACTGGACAAGCAGTCTTTATTCTCCGTTACTGTAAGTTCTTCTCTCTCCTGCCCAACCCCGGTAGACCCCAAATAATGCTGTAAAGATAGTTATTTATACAAGACAGAAGTAACGAAACAAAGAAAAAAAACATTTATTAAATGGAACAATGTTAAAACTTGTCAATGGAAAAATCTAGTAATGATTTTCACTTCTCTAGTTGGGAACCTCGGTAGCCTAGTTGGGAAAATCACCCGACTAGGCTAATGACATTCCAACAACCCATGTTCGATTCCCAATGAAAGCAGTGTGAGTTGTACTCGTGGTTGGAAAAAAAAAAACCCGCAGACCACCCAGCCGCTGGCAGAAATGGATCCCAAGGTAGTACTGTGGGAAGGTGAGGAACTCCGCCTCACATCATGAGTTTCGATGCTTGAAGCGACACTATCCAGAAATCTCCAAACACTTCTGGATAGGCGGCCAGGCGAATTTGCATGCTAAGACGCCGATTCCAGTTTCGTACTTGACCTTTACCTTTACCTTACTTCTGATAGTAGATGTACGACAGAGTTGAGGTGCAGAATCATCATCAAGTGCCGGGCCTACTGGCGTAGGTGATCATGTCTCTCCACAACTTTCGATCTCAACAGTTCTTTATCATTTCTGTTGTTGACTTTCTGCCAAGCCATTCTCTTAAGCTGTCTGGTATTTTCTCTCTTTGCTTCCCTCTGTCTCTTCGTCCCTCAATTTTTCCAGTTGTTACAATATATTCCAGTTGTTCTCTTCTCATTACATGGCCAAAAAAATGATGATTGTTTCTTCCTAATATTGGAAATTAGCTCTCTTTTTGCTTTGACCTCTTTCAGAACATCTTCATTTCTCTTCTTAGCTGTCCAAGGTATTCTCAACATTCTTCTGTAAAACCACATTTCTACAGACTCCAGTGATTTTCTTGTCTATTGTCCATGATTCACATCCATATGTTAAGACTGGCTCTACATAACATTTAAGAACTCTTTTTCTTGTTTCTATTGTCAAAAATTGATTGCATAGTATCTTCCTCATTTTCTGGAAAGCTGCTTTCGCGTGAGCCATTCTGCATCTCACCTCTTTTGTACATCTTCTGTCTGAGGTTAACAAAGTTCCCAAATATTTAAATTCATTTACCTATTTTAATATTGTTCCACTTGTCTTTATTTTGCACTGAGGTGATGTCTTTTTCTTTGTTGTTACCATTACTTCTGTCTTTTTGCTATTAAGGCTGAGTCCTTTATTTTTGCTTTCTTTCACTATAATGTCCAACATTTCTTGTAACTCATTTTCACTCTTAGCGATTAATACTGTATCATCAGCATAACTTAGATTATTTATGTTATGACCTCCAATTGTTATTCTAGGCATGCCCCTTATGGATCTTAAAATAATCTCACTATAAATATTAAACAAATCTGGTGACAGCACACAACCTTCTCTAACACCCTGTTTTATTTGTTGAAACATTCCAATTGATTTCCAGTTCTTATGGTCGCTGTTTGTTGCCAGTACATGTTCTTTATTATTCTTAGATCTTTGCTGTCTACGTTTATGCTTTTTGATTATTTCTTGGTGCTTTACTTTGTCAAATGCTTTGGTATAATCTATGAAACATAGGTATAAATAGGCAGCCGCGATAGCTCAGTGGTTAGTAAACTTGACTACAAAGGACAAGAAGTGATCCCAACCGACGGCTTCCAGGTTCACCCAGCCTTAAATGGGTACCGGATTTTTTTCTGGGAAAGTAAAGCGGCACGGGCATAGTTGCGACAATTTACCCCAGAAATCATGCGCCGAAGGTCTGTAAAATGTATGGCCACTAACACCATATTCCCTATACGCCACTCGGCTTGGCAGGGGCTCTTTACTTTTTTTTTTTTTTTAATAGGTATAAATCTGTTTTCACCGCTATGGTTCTTTCAACTAAAGATCTTATGGTATATATGGCATTGCTCGTTCCTTTACCTCCAACAAAACCACACTGTTCATTGCTAATTTCTGGACTGATTTTGTTTCGCACTCTTCACATGATGATTCTTAGTAATATCTTAGTTATGTGACTCATAAGGCTTATTGTGCGATGATCACAATATAGGGTTATGAATGGTAGGGCTATGAATGTTGATTTTAGCAGGTCGGGGGTGCAGAATAGCTCAGGAAAAAGGAGCATATTAAAGAATGAGAAAGATATTAAGCAATCCATTTCTTGTGAAAGTATGAATGGGACTTTTTCACTATTATATAGAGCCAGTCTTGTCATACGGATGTGAATTCTGGACAATATGACAACACAAGAAACTCGTTTGAAGTCAAATAAATGTGGTTTACAGAAGAAATGTTGAGAATCCCATGAACAGATACAGAGAGTAATACAAACGAAAGTCAAAGCTAGAAGAAAACTAATTTCCAACATCAGGAGGAAGCTGATCATATAATCGTAATGACGGAGGTAATGGGAATATGTATGTGTTGTTTGGTTATTTGTCTATGGAAGGCTCCGCTATCACTGCAAACGAATTAAAATCCATAATTACTCAACCGCCCGTGTCAGCGTAATCAACCGAATGGCATCTCCCAAACAAAGAAAGGTAACTGTAGTCCCCATCGTAGAAGTCTCAGCACGTGCCAAAAGACATAAGGCGAAGCCGCGTAGAAAGTAAACACAGCCAACTGTTCCCTGTCATATATATATATGTTTATATGACAACTGTAAAAAAGATTGAGAGAAGAAGAAATAAAGTGAAACGGGGAGAAAGGTTCACCATCATCAAGTACCGGGCCTAGTGGCGTAGGTGATCATATCTCTCCACAACTTTCGATCTCGGCAGCTATTTATCATTTCTGTAGTTGACCTTCTGCCAAGCCATTCTCTTAAGCTGTCTGTTATTTTTTCTCTTTGCTTCCCTCTATCTCTTCGTCCCTCAATTTTTCCAGTTGTTACAAGATATATTCCAGTTGTTCTCTTCTCATTACATGACCAACAAATGATGGTTACTTTTTATGGAGGAAGGTTACTAGACAGTTTAAGATAATGGATTAGAAAGGCAGCAATAGAACTAAAGAACAGTTCCAGAAGTTGAAAGTTATGGCAAGACGTGATCACCTACGACAGCAGACATGGTACTTGCAGATGATTAGGATGTCCATTAATGTTTGCATTAGAAGCATACTGAATAGAGTAATGATTTTGATAAGATATATTTCAAAGACTCATTTAACACTTTCCCATGCGAAATAATTTGTTTAACCACAAAAGAGTTTATAGCTGTAAGATTTACCTTGTTCGATATCAACTGGAATATACTGTTTTACAAATCATGTACATGTTTTATTTCTAGGATGAACAAACGAGCAAGACAACCAAAACATCAATGACAAACAGTTGTGATAGGAGTAAAGGCATTAAGATGCATAAGAGATGTGAAGCTGCTGTAAAGCTGATGATAATGACAATTGTATAAAAAAAAATGGTGTGGGAACAGCTTTACGTGGTAATTAACAAAACAAAAGTCGACGTTTCGGCCATGTAGGTCTTCAGCTGGAACAACAAACAACAACACAAAAATATATATAAGGATATGTAAACAAATCTAACTACATGGCGATAATATGCTAGATACTCAAGAAAGGAAATAAAAAAAAAAAAAAGGTCACTTCCCTGTAGTCCAAAGCGTGGTTAGCTTCTGAATGAACTAAAACAAGTGGGCGGGCATTATATCTCATTGATCAGGCAGTCAGGTGAGAAGACGGAAGGGTTCTAAAAATATGGGGAGGTGGGTATAAGATACGTATAAACTGTGTATGTATATCTAACTGTGTGTGCACAACGACAGATGTGTAAAACAAAAACATGTGTACATGATGAACTAAACAGTTGTAATAGAAGTCCTGACTCCAGTTGTGCTTCTCCCCCCCCCCCCCCCCCCGCACTTTTTTCATCTTGTGAATATCAAGAAGTTGTTCCTTCCTCATTTGCCCTTCAGCGTTGAGAGAAGATATTATTTGTGATATTTTGCTCTTCTGTTGGTTTATGCTGCTATTGTTTCCTAGTGTTTCACATATTCCATCAGTCCAATTTTTTTAAAGGTCGACCCTTGAGTCTGATGATCCTGTAATGGTTATTGAAGGCTTGTTGTGTTATGTTTTGATCCTGCTTTCTTATCCCGTGTCTAAACTATCATATCTGATGCTTCTTTGTATTATATGGCAGGAATTATTCCTATCTTTTTTTCTCAGTTCTTTATTTCTTATTTAATCTTCGTCTAACACAATTAATCTCGTTAGTGGTTATTTTTTCGTTTTGTTCTTGAGTCTAGAATCCAGGCCTGGCCTTGGTAGTACAACGTTGTGATCAAGAAGATAAAGATCTGAAATACTTTCTGTACTGGAGCGCAATTTCAGATGAACAGGCTGTTTCCATTTCATTGTTCGTTTGTGCTGTTCTCGTTCTCTGAGGAAGGCCGTAGGTCGAAACGTCAGTATTTTGTTGTGTCATTTTTGTTGTAAAGCTGCTATAGCTTGTAGGAGTGTACGTTACACCCCACTGCTTGCTCCTACCACCATTTGCAATGTTTTGAACAAATAGTTTCCTGTCATTATTCCCAAATAAGCAATACTCGTCTTAGTTTATTGCTAGTTTAATAAAGCTTGTTTATTTTTCTTTTATTTATGTGCACTAGCGATGGTAATGTTATCTATGACAGAGTTTTATGATTGGATAAAGAAAACAATACATATCGACTGTTTGTAAAACGTGATTGGCTGAATCTGGTATCTGGCAATTTTCATGATAATTCGATAAAGACGAGTGCAGACGATTTCTTTAATAGAGAGTGTGAGTGAGGGCTAACATTTAACATAATTGATGTCGACTGGAGAATGGCGTGAATTGTAACTCTCGAATGAGCAGACTGGTCAGCTACAATCATCTCACAGTATAACTGAACTGACAAGATGGTTATAAAAGTAAGTAAAAGCTTAACTTTACATCATTTATATTTAGAGGAAATGACATTTCTCTACACGTTCGGGGTGCAATGATGATGACCCGCAAATAACTCAATGGCATTTCTCTTTGTGGGTATTTCCCATCATAGGTGACCAAGCCTTGATACGACTTGTATGGCAACAAAAAAAAGTCCTTTAGTTTACGTGGTTCATTGTCGCCATACGCACGATACGCCAGGTCTGGCACACAATATCCAGCTAGTTCCTTCCATTACCTCTCAGATGTATTGCCCTTGCGTTCCTCATTTCTTGCCTACCTTGAGACAGTTATTGTGATTGTTCCTCAAATCTGAACACATGACCGGTCAACAACTGCCATCGCACATTTCTCCTTTGAAAAAGCAAAAGAGACATCCGAAAAAAGAGAGTGTTGGCAAAACAAAAAGTAGAGATATCAGAAAGGAAGTCTGGGGTGACAAAACAAAAAAAGTGAGGTATCAGAAAGGAAGTCTTGGGTGACAAAACCAGAGGAACACCAGGAAGAAGAAAGGAATAACAAACCAATGAGAAAGGTTATCGGAATGAAGACTTGGATTGCAAAAGAAAAAGAGAGGATACCAGAAGGAAGGTTTGGGTGGCAAACCAAAGAAAACACAAGAAAGAAGAAAGGATTGACAAAACAGATATATATATATATATATATATAGTATAACCAGAAGAAAGAAAGGAATGGCATAACAACGGGAAAAGCACAAGAAAGAAAACTTTTTTTGACAAAACAGAAAAGCAGTGGCAGAATGTAAGCAGGGATGTCAAATCAGAGATAAAGGTACCAAAAAGAAGAAAACGGTAATAAAATAAATACAAATACGCTAGAAAGAAGACAGGGGTGAGAAAACGAAAAGAGACACCATAAAAAAAGATAGAATAAGAAAATAAACAGAAATACGCTAGAAAAAATGACGGGCGACAAAACAAAAAGAAAGACTCAATAAATAAGACAGATGTGGAAAAAAAAACAAAGAGAAAGACACTGGAAATAGGTAAGATGTGGTAGTAAAACAAAGAGAAAGACGCCAGAATGAAGACAAGGTTTGCATAAACTGTAAGTGGGTCATCATCATCGAGTGCCATCGCCGCAACGAAGGTTGGTTACCATGGAGCACCATTCTGCTCTGTCTCTTGCTTTGATGGTGCAGGTTGTCATAGGCTGGTTTGTCCATCTTTTGATGTTACTCGTCCACTCGCGGTTACTCGTCCTTTACCATGTTAGTATTGGTCTGCCTCTTTTACCTTGTATTTTCCCCGCCAGGATTACTTTTAGTAGGCTGTTGTGTCTTTTAACATTCCCAAAAATCGCATTTGTCTTGTTTGAATTGTGCTTAGTAGTTCTCTTTTCACATTTAGTTGTTTTAAGACTTCATCATTTGTTTTCTTTTCCTTCCATCCAATTCTACCTATTCTTCTATATATCCACATTTCAATATCTTCAATATTCTGTTTTCTTTTGTAATGTCCATGTTTCTGCACCATATAGGAATGTTGAGAAGACATAACAATATTCTATTCTTAGTTTTAGCCTTGGTGTTATTTGTTTTGATGTTAGTATGTTCTTTTTAGACATTAAAATTACTTTTTGCCATTTCTATTCTTTTGTTTATTTCAGTTGTACATTTTCCATCACTGGTTATAGTATGTCCAAGGTAGTTGTAGTTCTGAACTGTCCCCAGGTCTATTCTTTCAAGTTTGATATCCACTTGTGGGTTTTGAGTATTTTCTTTGTTTATGATCATAGTTTTAGTCTTTTTTATATTCATATCTAGTCCATATTTTTTGCTTGTCAAGTTTATTTCATTAAGTAATTGTTATAGATCGTTAGAATTTTCTGCTAGTAGTAGAGTATAGTCAGCATTTCTTAGGTTATTGATTATCTTTCCATTAATTTGTAGGCCTGGCATCTCTATGATGTTTTTAACGAGTTTCTCAGTGTATAGATTGAACAAGCTTGGTGATAGGATGCATCCCTATCTTACTCCTCTTTTTGTATCAATGGGTGTAGAATTCTCTTTGTTATATCTCATTATTAAAGTTTGCTCCCAGTATAGATTACGTATTAGTCGTATGTCCATATCATCTAGATGCATCTCTTTCATGCATTCTATAAGTTGTTTGTGGTGTACTCTATCAAACGCTTTGGTGTTGTCTATGAAGCAGGCATATATTGGTTTCTTTACTTCTGTGTACTTTTCGATTAATGTTCTCATGCAGAATATGACTTCTTTTGTCCCGCTATTTTTTCCTAAATCCAAATTGCTGCTCATCTAATTCAGTATTGATTTTATTCTGAATCCTTCCTTGTATAACTTTTAGCAATTTTTTTTGTAACGTAGCGCATTATGCTTAATGTTCTAAAGTCACTGCATTAAAATGCACCATTCTTTTTAGGCAATGCAATGAAAGTTGATGTTTTTAGTTCATTTGGTATGTACCATGTGTGGTATATGCCGTTGCATATGCCTGTGATCAAAGTGGGTTCCAGAAGAAAAAAAGGCAGACATCCAAAAGATTAATTCAAAGTGGGTGTCTTCTTCTTTCTTCTTCTATCCTTCCTCTGCTGCCGTTGGCGTCGAGGGGAGAAACAATCTGCGATTCTTTGCTCTTCTGTTGGCCTCTTCTGATGTTATTCCTCCTAGTGACTCTAGTATTCCCTTTATCCATCTCTTTCTCGGTCTTCCTCTTAATCTGGCGTTTTCGTAGCGTTTATTTAAGGCTCTTTGGGTCTCTGAAGCCTGATTAAACAACACTATATGCTATGACGATCATCATTTTCGGGAGGACGTGAACTCCCATGGTATATGGTGGATAGGCGGCAGGAACCATTGAAGGCTATGTCTGAAAAGTGTTCCTTGTTGCAGTTTCCTCATATTCCAAGTCCGGCTTGTTGCAGGAGCTACTGAGTTAAGTGCTCTGTGCACACCGTGAGCTGTGTGTCTCATCCGTTTTGATCTTGCTTCGATATCCCGCTTGTTTACGATGAATGATGATATCGTATGACGGGGAACAGTTGGCTGTGTTCACTTTCTGCGCGGTTTCGCCTTATGTCTTTTGGCGTGTGCTGAGACTGCTACGATGGGGACCACAGTTACCTTTCTTTGTTTGGGAGATGAATTAGTAATTCGGATGATTCCACTGGCACGGGCGGTTGAGCAATTATGGATTTTAATTCGTTTGCTGTGATACCGAGGCCTTCCATAACCAATAACCAATAACCAATCTTTGGGTCATTGTTAGTTATTTTTGTCTTGTTATGTGGCCGAACCACAGCGGCAGAGGACAATTAACATACACACAACAGTGCTCAGAGCCAAAACAATGGAGAAACAAAGTGGGTGTGAAGTATTTTATTTATATATTAACACACATACACACACACGCCTTTTTCCTTTCTTTCAACATTTTGTTTAAATCAATAACATCAAATCTAATCTTCAGGTTATAACAGTTTTGTTATTGTTGATTCTATCCGCCAGTAGCCGTCAACGTACACACCAAACATTGTTAGAGAAACGACGGTTATACTGTCGGTGGTCGTGTTGTTTAATCAGGCTTCAGAGATTAGATTTTTACTGAAACTCGACCCACTTATCAATTATTACTTGGCAAAGTCGCTGGCTGTTCTAGCTCACGTGTTGAGATGTTAGCGACACATACGTCGTGACACACGCGTGCACCAACTGGTAGAGAGGTGGGATATTGGCTATTTAAATGTACAATTTTCTTTGTGTGAATTTTGTTCTTCTGACATTCACTCGACTACTACTACCGTCTGCCATTAGAAGGGCCTGCCATTCGTGGCAGTCAATGCGTTGGGTTGTAGTTTAAAAAAAAAAACTGTAATATTTACTCCTTTCAACCCTATTCATCCGAGTTTAGACAAATTGTCTGTTTTCAGGTCCATCACGGAGAGGTTGTGCAGGATACCTTTGTGGTTTATCTATCCTGACACGGCCAGCTATGAGTCGCTGACTAGTTTCAGCCAAAATGATGTTTGGTGTCTTGAGTGTGTGTTAAATGTTAGAAGTAGTAACTTTACATGTGTCTTAAAAAGAAGTTTCTCATTTTATTTTAATGATCATCATCATCAGGTGCCATACCGGTTGGCGTAGGCGATCATGACTGTTTTCCATGCCATGACACCAAGCTATCCAGTATTTTCTCTCTTTGTCGTCCACGATCTCTCTTTCCTTCTATTTTGCCAGTTGTAACCAAGTATTCCAACTTTCCTCTTCTCATGATGTGCTCAAAAAATGTTGATTGCTTCTTTCTGATGTTTTTTAGGAGCTCCCTTTTTGTGTAGGTCTCTTTGAGAACTTCCTCATTGGTCCTTTTAGTTGTCCAGGGAACTTTCAACATTCTTCTGAGAAATCCCATCTCTGTAACCTCTAATCGTCTTTTCATTTGTTTATCTACTGTCCATGATTCGCTTCCATAGGTCAGAATTGGTTTTTGTAATGATCAGGGCCCAGAAAAAAGAATGTCTGGCGAGATACAATGCGAGCACAGTGCAAGATCTGACACTTGGTATTAATGCACTATGTACCGTTTTCAGCTGGAAAGGACACTATATAGATATTATATATATAGCCTATATATATATATATATATATATATATATATATATATATATATAATTATACTATGTTGTTATATTAATCAAATGAAAACATGAAGTTCAATGATTTTGGTCTTAAAACAATGAAGCCAAATTTTAAAAATCAAATTAATACCTTCAATAAGGATTTTCAAATTGGACACTCACATTGATGACGTCATCTTCACGATGTTCTTCGAGTTAGCTCCTAGATGCATGTCTTTCAAGAACCAGAAAATGACGTATGGCATGGGTTAAAAATACGTAGAGGAGAACCAACTAACTTATTAAAAATTTGCATAGAATCTCTTATCGGTTAAAAATGTGAATTCACTAGGGATGACGCTGACATTCAGCAGTAAACAAAAAAATTAATAAAATCACACCTTTAAAATCCAAATGTTCAACTACTAATACTTCATTTCCCTGCTTTCAATAATAGGAAACTCTTTATACAGAGCTTCGCAGCAGGAGGCAAGCTGATCATCAGAAGTAGACACGTCGAGCAAGTGTTTTGGCCCTTTAAGCTTTAATCAGAATACAAGACTGACGAACGTCTTTGATCCTGGGAAACTAGACAACATATTTTTTTTTTAATTTGAAAATCAAAAGGATATTGTAACTTTGTCTTTGTGGTCGGCATTCAGGGAGTGCTAAGCACGGCATATAGTGACGTATCTTTCTTACAAATTTGGCGTCAACACCGAATGGTGATTATATAATACAGCAATGCTGGATCACACGAGTCCGACAACCCTAGTTTTCTATTACTTTAATATATATATATATTAACAGTAAAGTTTTCATCTATAATAATTATATATATATATATATATATATATATATATATATATATATATATATATATATATATATATATATATATATATATATCGGAACCGTTAAAATCATAACAGTTTTCCAGAGTGCATTTTGCTCAGAAAATACATTTTTTTTTTTGGGTATCCCTGATAATGATCATTTCTGCTTTAGAGGTTGGCGCGATGAAAACTGGCCAATGAGACCTGTTTTTTTTTAACTGTTATTTTTGTTACTGTTGTTAATAGTATTACTATTATTGTTATTATTATAGTCATTGTTCATGGAAATGAGGTCACGACTCTGTACAGTGAATGGGCTCCAAGTATTCATCGCACCGTAGTTGACTAAGCAGAACTACGATTCTCCTCCACCTCCATGCGATGGCCCTAAAACGTACTAACCAATTCAATCGAACAAAGATCTAGGAAAAGGCAAACCCGGTATATAAAATGCTTTTATGACGTCGGACATATTGGGTCGAAATAAGATATAAATCACAGCTTGTTGTAAGTATATAAACACATGTACGCCCATCTTAACGCTCTTTTAAACGCGAGCTCAAAGTTTCCATAAAAATGAGCCGGCAGTGATTAAATGAGAACAAAAAAAACAGAAAGAAAAAAACGTTCATCACTCCTCGAATATAGCGTAAAGGGAATATGGGGTTGCCTATATATATATATATATATATATATATATATATATATATATATATGGAAAGTAAAGCGGCACGGGCGTAATACCGACCACATTACCCAAAAATCATGTGCTGAAGGTCTGTAAAATTTATGGTCACTAACACCATATTCCCTATACACCACTTGGCGTGACGGTGGCTCTTTTGTACTTTTTACATATATATATATATATATATATATATATATATATATATATATATATATATATATATATATATAACAGAGATGTAGATGCAGAATGGCTCAGGCAAAAGCAGCTTTCCGGAAAATGAAGAAAATACTGTGCAATCCATTTTTGACAATAGAAACAAGAAAAAGAGTTCTTAAATGTTATGTACAGCCAGTCTTAACATATGGATGTGAATCAAGGACAATAGGACAACAGTAAAAAAATCATAGGAGTATGTTGAAATGTGGTTCTACAGAAGAATATTGAGAATACCATGGACAGCTAAGAAGAGTAATGGCAACGTTCTGAAAGAGGCCAAAGAAAAAAGAGAGCTAATTTCCAATATTATGAAGAAACAATCATCATTCTTTGGACTTGTAATGAGAAGGGAACAACTGGAATATATTGTAACATCTGGGAAATTTGAGGAAGCAAAGAGGAAAGATACCAGACAGCTTAAGATAATGGCTTGGCAGACGGTCAACAACAGAAATGATAAATAACTGTCGTGGTCGAAAGTTGTGGAGAGACATGATCACCTACGCCAGCAGGCCCGGTACTTGATGATGATGATGATGATATATATATATATATATATATATATATATATATATATATATATATATATATATATATATTAAACTGTCGACGCATTTTTGTGCAAAATGGTCAGAACTACGCTAGGCGGTCTTATATTTTTTACCCCAACCACCGGTAGTGCTCTCCTCAGAAATTGTTCGGGCGTTTAAGTAAATGAACTTGGAGTACAAACATCTCACACACTCTTCAGCTAGAGAAAATATAAGACAAATCTTATCAATAGCTAGACTTCTACAGTCAGAGAATGACCATTACGCTCGATATTGGGGGGGGGGGGGGGGGGGGGGGGCTAGAAGATTGCTAAATGCTTATCAAGATTTCCACTGACGGACTACACAATATTTGTCTAGCATTATGATTTTAAGACCAAATTGAAAACAGGATCTAGTAGTAAAAGATTTTTTTAAGATAAGAAATACAGCATAAAATGAAATAACTTTTTTTTTAAAAAATTAAACTTAGGTCTTTGTTCTCGAGTAACCACAGAAATACTTTCATAACTTAGGGGCCTGCCTCCGAATTCTCGCCACAATAATTATGGTATAGTCCGTTCCAAAATGCATGCGAACCTTCAAAATAACTCTGTTATAACTTAATAACCTTTTTATTTACCCTTCAAAATAACTCTGTTATAACTTAATAACCTTTTTATTTACCCTTCAAAATAACTCTGTTATAACTTAATAACCTTTTTATTTACCCTTCAAAATAACTCTGTTATAACTTAATAACCTTTTTATTTACCCTTCAAAATAACTCTGTTATAACTTAATAACCTTTTTATTTACCCTTCAAATAACTCTGTTATAACTTAATAACCTTTTTATTTACCCTTCAAAATAACTCTGTTATAACTTAATAACCTTTTTATTTACCCTTCAAAATAACTCTGTTATAACTTAATAACCTTTTTATTTACCCTTCAAAATAACTCTGTTATAACTTAATAACCTTTTATTTACCCTTCAAAATAACTCTGTTATAACTTAATAACCTTTTTATTTACCTTCAAAATAACTCTGTTATAACTTAATAACCTTTTTATTTACCCTTCAAAATAACTCTGTTATAACTTAATAACCTTTTTATTTACCCTTCAAATAACTCTGTTATAACTTAATAACCTTTTTATTTACCCTTCAAAATAACTCTGTTATAACTTAATAACCTTTTTATTTACCCTTCAAAATAACTCTGTTATAACTTAATAACCTTTTTATTTCAATTGAAAGTTTGTATGTAAACTGTTTATTGTCATGACGTTATATAGAAACAAATTCATTGGAACAAAAAATAGACAAATGTGTTTAATTGTGTCTTATTTGCGAATATGGGGGATTGGTTGGTCTCGAGGCAAGACGCCGGCATCGACAGAGAGGTTGTGGGTTCAAATCCGGCTGTACCGTTTGGGATTTTTATTTATTATTTCCCTCTGCGGCAACCACCCCTGGCCTCAACAGCGAGGCCCGGCTTGAAATGTCAATTACTCATCGGCGGAAGAAATATGAGTACCTCCGAAATCGAAGTTATCTGCCTGTGAAGGACCCCTGTGCACACGGCTGCCAGGGAAAAATGGATTAACATGCAAAATTCAGTTCATAGTCTCTAGGGAAGGAAAAATGCTAACAGACAATAAAGATATAATAGATAGATGACAGGAATATATAACAGATCTATTTCATGATCAAAGGGACAAGAAACTAATTATACAATGTACATCAGGCTATATCATCTCAAAATCTGAGGTGGAAAAAGCTATAAAAACAATAAAAAGGGAAAAGCAGCAGGACCTGACAGTATACAGATAGAGATGATACAGGCACTAGAAGATTTTGGCATTGAAGTGATTACAGACATATGCAACGACATATACCACACAGGATACATACCAAATGAACTAAAAACATCAACTTTCATTGCACTGCCTAAGAAGAATGGTGTAGTTGAATGTAGTGACTTTAGAACAATAAGCCTAATGAGCCATGTTACACAAATTTTGCTAAAAGTTATACAAGGAAGGATTCAGAATAAAATCAATACTGAATTAGATGAGCAGCAATTTGGATTTAGGAAAAATAGCGGGACAAAAGAAGCCATATTCTGCATGTGAACATTAATCGAAAAGTACACAAAAGTAAACAAACCAATATATGCCTGCTTCATAGACAACACCAAAGCTTTTGATAGAGCACACCACAAACAACTTATAGAATGTCTAAAAGAGATACATTTAGATGACATGGACATACGACTAATATGTAATCTATACTGGGAGCAAACAGTAATAATAAAATATAGCAAAGATAACTCTACTCCCATTGATATAAAAAGAGGAGTAAGACAGGGATGCATCCTATCACCAAGCTTGTTCAATCTATACACTGATCAAGTCTTTAAAAACATCATAGAGATGCAAGGCCTACAAATTAATGGAAAGATAATCAAGAACCTAAGATATGCTGACGATACTGTACTACTAGCAGAAAATCCTAAAGATCAACAACAATTACTTCATGAAATAAACATGACAAGCAAAAAATATGGATTAGATATGAATATCAAAAAGACTAAAACTGTGATCATAAACAAAGAAAATACTCAAAACCCACAAGTGGATATCACAATTGAAGGAATGGTACCTGGAGACAATTCAGAACTACAACTACCTTGGACATACTATAACCAGTGATGGATAATGTACAACTGAAATAAACAAAAGAATAAGAATGGCAAAAAGTAATTTTAATATCATGAAGAACATACTAACATCATAACATAAAACAAATAACACCTGGGCTAAAACTAAGAATATCAAAATGTTACATCTTCTCAATATTCCTATATGGTGCAGAAACATGGACATTAGACAAGAAAACAGAACAGAGAATTGAAGCCTTTGAAATGTGGATATATATATAAGAATAGGTAGAATTGGATGGAAGGAAAAGAAAACGAACGATGAAGTCTTAAAAGAACTAAAAATAAAAAGAGAACTACTAAGCACAATTCAAACAAGACAAATGCGATTCTTAGGCCATGTTAAAAGACACAACAGCCTACTGAAAGTAATCCTGGAGGGGAAAATACAAAGTAAAAGAAGCAGAGGCAGACCAAAACTAACATGGACGAGCAACATCAAAAGATGGACAAATCAGCCTATGACAACCTGCACCATCAAAGCAAGAGACAGAGCAGAATGGCGCTCCATGGTAGCCAACCTTCGTTGCGGAGACGGCACTCGATGATGATGATGATGATGATGATGATGATGATGATGATGATGATGATGATGATGATGATGATGATGATGATGATGATGATGATGATGAGTCTCTAGGGACTTCGTCAGAGGTAAAAGCTGGCGAACGAAAAAACAAATTGCGATATATAAAAACAAATGCACATAATGGTACTAGTCAAATAGAATGTATAGTTTCTACTTGTTAACACTATAAAAGAAATTTAAAAAAAACAATATTTGTACAGATTTCTTGCACGAATTCGTGCGAACTAACAACGTTCCACTTCATTGAAAACTGCTTGTGTGTTCAGATTTATTTCAAAGGCATAGAAAAAGTTGACGTGGACTTGGAGTATTTTACAATGGGTTCAAATGGTGTAATTTGTTACACTTCAAAACATTGCGATGAAGATTAATCAATATTTCTGCAGAGAGAGTAAGCGGTGGATTCGTTATCGTTCTTTATCAAACCCTAAGAAGAGAACAATGCATATTTTGGGGTTAAATAAACGGTCTTTTTTCCGCTGGGTCCAAGAATATAGTAATACATTAGTAACAATAGTATTAGTAGTAGTAGTAGTGGTAGTCGTTGCAGTAGTAGTAACAATAGTGGTAGTAGTAGTAGTAGTAGTAGTATTAGTAGTAGTAGTAGTAGTAGTAGTAGTAGTAACAATAGTGGTAGTAGTAGTAGTAGTAGTAACAATAGTGGTAGTAGTAGTAGTAGTAGTAGTAGTAGTAGCAGTAGTAGTAGTAACAATAGTGGTAGCAGTAGTAGTAGTAGTAGTAGTTGCAGTAGTAGTAACAATAGTGGTGGTGTAGTAGTAGTAGTAGTAGTAGTTGCAGTAGTAGTAACAATAGTGGTAGTAGTAGTAGTAGCAGTAGTAGTAGTAGCTGCATTAATAGTAGTAGTAGTAGTAGTAGTAACAATAGTGGTAGTAGTAGTCGTAGTAATAGTAGCGGTAGTAGTAGCAACAATAGTGCTAGTAGCAGCATCATTATTAGTAGTAACAGCAGTAGTAATAGTAGTGGTAACAATAGTGGTGGTGGTAGTAGTAGTAGTAGTAGTAGTAGTAGTAGTAGTAGTAGTAGTAGTAGTAGCAATCATAGCAGTATCAATAATAGTAGTAATAGCAACATCGGTAGTGGTGATAGAATTAGCAATAGTAGCAGTAACATTAGCTGTAGTAGTAGCAGTAGCAGTAACAATAGCTGTAGTAGTGGTAGTAGTAGCAGTAGCAGTAGCAAAAACAATAGCTGTAGTAGTGGTAGTAGTAGCAGTAGCAGTAACAGTAACAATAGCTGTAGTAGTAGTAGTAGTAGTAGCAGTAGCAGTAGCAATAACAATAGCTGTAGTAGTAGTAGTAGCAGTAGCAGTAGCAGTAACAATAGCTGTAGTAGTAGTAGTAGCAGTAGCAGTAGCAGTAACAATAGCTGAAGTAGTAGTAGTAGCAGTAGCAGTAACATTAGCTGTAGTAGCAGTAGCAATAACAATAACTATAGTAGTAGTAGAAGCAGTAGCAGTAGCAGTAACAATAGCTGAAGTAGTAGTAGCAGTAAAAATAGCTGTAGTAGTAGTAGTAGTAGTAGCAGCAGTAGGATTAGCAATAGCAATAGCAATAGATGTAGTAGTAGTAGTAGCAGTAGCAGTAGCAAAAACAATTGCTGTAGTAGTAGTAGCAGTAGTAGGATTAGCAATAGCAATAGCAATAGATGTAGTAGTAGTAGTAGCAGTAGCAGTAGGATTAGCAATAGCAATAACAATAGATGTAGTAGTAGTAGTAGCAGTAGCAGTAGCAAAAACAATTGCTGTAGTAGTAGTAGCAGTAGTAGTAGCAGTAGCTGTAACAATAGCTGTAGTAGTAGTAGTAGCAGTAGTAGAGTAGTAGTAGTAGTAGTAGTAGCAGTAGTAGTGGAGTAGTAGTAGTAGCAGTAGCAGTCGCAGT
This sequence comes from Megaustenia siamemsis, assembly GCA_032433765.1. Taxonomy (NCBI): domain Eukaryota; kingdom Metazoa; phylum Mollusca; class Gastropoda; order Stylommatophora; family Ariophantidae; genus Megaustenia; species Megaustenia siamemsis. Next base: position 30,115,189 of record JAVIAB010000047.1, read on the forward strand.
AGCAGTAGCAGTAGCAGTAGTAGAGTAGTAGTAGTAGTAGTAGTAGTAGTAGTAGTAGTAGTAGTAGTAGTAGCAGTAGCAGTCGCAGTAGCAGTAGCAGTAGCAGTAGCAGTAGCAGCAGTAGAAGCAGAAGCAGCAGCAGTAGCAGTAGTTGAGGTGGTAGTAGTAGTAGTAGTAGTAGCAGTAGCAGTAGCAGTAGCAGTAGCAGCAATAGAAGCAGAAGCAGCAGCAGTAGCCGTAGTTGAGGTGGTAGTAGTAGTAGCAGTAGCAGTGGCAGCAGCAGCAATAGAAGCAGAAGCAGCAGCAGTAGCAGTAGTTGAGGTGGTAGTAGTAGTAGTAGCAGTAGCAGTAGCAGCAATAGAAGCAGAAGCAGCAGCAGTAGCAGTAGTTGAGGTGGTAGTAGTAGCAGTAACAGTAGCAGCAATAGAAGCAGAAGCAGCAGCAGTAGCAGTAGTTGAGGTGGTAGTAGTAGTAGTAGCAGTAGCAGTAGCAGTAGCAGTAGCAGCAATAGAAGCAGAAGCAGCAGCAGTAGCAGTAGTTGAGGTGGTAGTAGTAGTAGCAGTAGCAGTGGCAGCAGCAGCAATAGAAGCAGAAGCAGCAGCAGTAGCAGTAGTTGAGAACTAGTAGTAGTAGCAGTAGCAGTAGCAGCAATAGAAGCAGAAGCAGCAGCAGTAGCAGTAGTTGAGGTGGTAGTGGTAGTAGCAGTAGCAGCAATAGAAGCAGAAGCAGCAGCAGTAGCAGTAGTTGAGGTGGTAGTAGTAGTAGTAGCAGTAGCAGCAATAGAAGCAGAAGCAACAGCGAAGCAGTAGTTGAGGTGGTAGTAGTAGTAGTAGTGGTAATGGTAATAATATTAATTTTTAAAAATAATAGTAAAGCAGTAAAAAACCAACAACAAAAAAAAGAATGAAAACACACTTAAGAAGATAGTGAGGACAATTATAATGATGGTGGTAAAAGTGAAAAGAAATGACAGAGGGCATGGATATAAAGAGAAGAGTTGAGCTACAATAGTTATCGCGAAACACTTCTTACAACAGCAATGACATCCACCAGTTAGCCTGTATCAGTTACGTGCATGTATCCGATTTAACCAACAGACAAACAGCTTAACAACGGAGCACTCGACACTGCGCGGAAGGCGGCCGTCACGTTCAATATTAAGGGAGAGAGGCACGTGAATCAGACGTGACCCTAGCTGAAATGTCATTTCTTCACGAAGCGAACGCCAAAGCTAGGACGCACTTAAGTCCCCCTCTATGGTGAGACTGTAGGTGATGGCTTCCCAAATCGCAAACCTTATGCTAGGAAAACAAGAATACACGCGTTTCACGAGATTACGGTAATTCTTTTTAAAATCCTTAATGGTGAAAAGGGGGGGGGGGAGTGTCGACAGGTATCATGTACCAGTAGTTGAAGAAATGAGAATGAAACTGCGGAAGATACAGAAATCCCCAAGAAATATTAAAATAAAACTAGATGTCCTTAGAATAGATGAGTGTACAGTACGACAGTACAGTGTACGATAGTACAGTACGATAGTACAAAATAGATATAATGCTAATGAGAAAATACAGAACACCCAAGAGCAGTGGGAAATGTTGAAACAATCGATTCAACAAACATCAAAAGAAGTAATACCAGTGACTGAAAGAATCAACAAAAAGAAATGGATGGCAGAAGAAATACTAGATCTAATGGATGAAATACAAAAACTTAAGAAATAAGAACAGACATAAAACATTGCACAAAGAAATCCAAAACAAATGCAGAGAAGCAAAGGAAGGGTGGTTAAAGCAGAAATGTGGAGAGATAGAAAAACAACAAAAGAAAGACTCGAAATTTATGCACAATCAGTTAAATGAATTAACAGGAAGAAAAGAAGTCAAAGTTTCAGGGTGTGTGAAATCAAAGGAAGGAAATATAATAATGGGACAGGAGAAGACAATGGAGAGATGGACAGAATATATCTGTCAACTCTATGATGATAAAAGACCAGCAGTCATAAGAATTAGCAACCAAACAGGACAGTTCAAATATATAAAGCAATGAGTCAGACAAGGTTGTGTTCTGTCACCGGGTTTGTTTCCACTTTATAGCGAAATATGATATCAATAGTAGACATAAAAGGAATTGAAGTAAACGGTTTTAACATAAACAATTTGCGATATGCAGATGACCCAGTCTTAATAGCAGAGACAGAGAATGAACTACAAGAAATTATAGATATAGTAGTAAAAGAAAGCAACGAGAAAGGTCTCAGTCTGAATAGTAAGAAAACATAAATAATGGTCATATCGAAGAAACAATCATCACCATCATGCAGCATAAAAATAAACCAGACAAATCTGAAACAAGTGCAACGTTTCAAATACTTGGGCACAATAATAACATCAGATGGATGATGCACTACAGAAATAAAAAGCAGAATAGCTCAGGCCAAAATAAGTTTTAAGAAAATGAAAAACGTCATATGCAACAAATCTGTGTCAATAGAAGTGAGAAAGAGAGTTCATCGGTGCTATATAGAACAATTCTGACTTATGGAAGTGAATCACGGACACTAAATAAACAAATGAAAAGACGATTAGAGACGGGGTTTTTCAGAAGAATGTTGAAAGTTCCCTGGGCAGCTAAAAAAACCAACGAGGGCAATCTCAAAGAGGCCAACACAAAAAGGGAGCTCATTAAAAAAAAAACAGAAAGAAACAATCAAAACTTTCGGGAACATCATGAGAAGAGGAAAGTTGGAATACTTGGTTACAACTGGCAAAATACAAGGAAAGAGATATCGTAGACGACAAAGAGATAAAATACTAGATAGCTTGGTGTCATGGCATGAAAAACAGTCAACAACAGAATTGATACGATGCAACTTAGATAGAAGATTGTGGAGGAACATGATCGCCTACGCCAACTGGTATGGCACATGATGATGATATGAATCATTTCTCTTATTTATGCACTAATCGTGAACCCATTCCATCGTATACACATGATTTTCCTTAGATATTTATTTTCAAATGCATCTAATGTACTTTATACTTCCTTCGTAGTTTTCATGGTAGCACGGGTTGATGATATATGACCGTTCATTTTTCTGTGTCAGCTCTAACTGTCTGGTCTCAAAATCTTGTGTTCGCTTGACTTGTTATAGGTGTGATCTGTTTTGTTTTGTCTCTTGTCCCATTGAAGATTTTGAGTCCGAAAGTTGGTTTTGTTTTGTCTTGTCTTGTCTTGTCTTGTCTTGTCTTTTACACCAAGGCAGTTTAATACGAGTTTGTGTTATTGTGTTGCTGTTGTAGTTGTTTATCTATTCCAGCTTTGCTACCTTCAGTGCCTATATTTAATTATCCACATTGTTGTTTGATTGCTGCAGGACAACAAGATTAAGTATACAGTTTATTGTGAAATATCAGATGAAACTTTCCTAATTAAATAGAATGTTTTTTGTTTTTTTTTAAATTGTAAATACGTACAGTTTCAATGAAGGTTTTTGACATTTAGTTTTTATATTCTGCTTTTTCGAATGATCAAATTTAGCAATTTACACGTAGATACACTTTTAATACCTTGCAACATGTCAGAGCTTAATGTCTTTTCTTTGTCATGCATCTATTCATTGAGTGCCGTCTCCGCATCAAAGGTTGGCTACTATGGAGGGCCATTCTGCTCTGTCTCTTGCTTTGATGTTGTAGATTGTCATAGGTTGACCTGACCAACTTTTGATATTACTCGTCCACGTTAGTCTTGGTCTGTCTCTGCCTCTTTTCCCTTGTATTTTCCCTTCCAATAGTACCGAAAGCAATCTGTTGTGTCTTTTAACATGCCCTAAAAAATTGTATTTGTCTTGTTCTAATTCTGTTTAGTAGTTCTTTTTTTCATTTTTAGTTGTTTTAAAACGTCATGGTTTGTTTTCTTTTCTTTCCATCCACTTCTACATATTCTTCTATAAATCCATATTTCAAAAGCTTAGATTTTCTGTTGTTTTCTTTACTAATGTCCATGTTTCTGCGCCATACAGGAATATTGAGAAGATGTAACATTTTTGCTATTCTTAGTCTTAGACATGGTGTTATTTGTTTTGATGTTAGCATACTTTTCATGGCATTAAAATTACTTTTTGCCATACTAATTCTTTTGTTTATTTCAGTTGTACATTTTCCATCATTGGTTATAGTATGTCCAAGGTAGTTGTAGCTCTGAACTGTCTCAATGTGTATTCCTTCAACTTTGATATTTATTTGTAGATCTTGAGAATTTCCTTTTTTTATGATCATAGTTTTAGTCTTTTTGATATTCATATCTAGTCCATATTTTTTTTGCTTGCCATGTTTCCAGTAATTGTTGTAGATCTTTATGATTTTCTGCTAGTGGTACAGTATCATCAGCATATCTTAAGTTATCGATTATCTTTCCATTAATGTTTAGGCCTGGCATCTCTGTGATGTTTTTTTTTTCAAGATGTGCTCAGTGTATAGATTGAACAAGCTTAGTGATAAGATGCGGATTTTCTTTTAATTGGGTGCATTTGCTATTCTTTTCTTGCTATACTTTACCTTGCAATTGGAAAATATGTCATCAAGAAGAACTCTCCAATCTTCTGTCTTTTATTGAGTTATTTGCGGGTCATCATTATTGCAATCCGAACATGCCCGAAGGTGCTCAGATCCCCGACTCAGCAAGCCCCGTCCAGCGACTGACGACCCCAGTTCTGTGTTGGTTGATAAGTCTTCTTATACGCCCAATAAGTTTCTCGTTTCTGGCTGTGTCCATCTCAACTCCCATCTCTTTCATCCGAAGTAGTGACGTGGGCTCATGGATGTCAAAGTCCTCTGCCCTTTCCACATCTCGGTGAGCATTGATGACGTCCGCCCAATCCATTGGTTGACCTTCCTCAACGACAGCGCAGCTAGCCAACATGTCCGCTCTTTCATTTCCCCGTACTCCCGCGTGTCCTGGGACGTAGACAAAGGTGACCTTACGTATTTTTGACTTCTGCAATGACTCTACTATTTGCCTGCGTAGTGAGCCCGTCTCCACTTTTTTATCATGCTCTTCGAATCACTTAGTATGCTGGCGTTGATGTAGTCTTGTGAATTTAACCAGATGAATGTCCTGGTCACTGCCATCACCTCCATCGTCATTTCGAAGCGATCGTTCTATCCCATCTCCACCGTCTTCCAATTATTGATTCTTCCACTCTAAAGGTTGCCGAACATTCGAATCAATGTTGAGTAAAAACATTTTGTCTTTCGAACTTTTGTGTGTGGGTGGTTATTGGGGGGAAAAAAAGGGGGGGGGGGGTGAAAAAAAAACTTTGTCTGACCATCTTGTGACAATTGTAATAACTCTACAGACTCCCATGCAGGCACTATAAATATGAGATACGTCTAATTATTCGCTTTCCACTGTGGATTGTTTGTTCTTTACCGCAGTTCATCATTTCTGATGGTCTCTGATTTGATCTAACACATTTGTCCTGGCATTTGTTCATTTCTGATGTCTCTGATCTGACGCATTGTACAGGCATTTGTTCATTTCTGATGGTCTCTGATCTGACGCATTGTCCTGGCATTTGTTCATTTCTGATGGTCTCTGATCTGACGCATTGTCCAGGCATTTGTTCATTTCTGATGTCTCTGATCTGACGCATTGTCCTGGCATTTGTTCATTTCTGATGTCTCTGATCTGACGCATTGTCCAGGCATTTGTTCATCTCTGATCGGACGCATTGTCCAGGCATTTGTTCATTTCTGATGTCTCTGATCTGACGCATTGTCCAGGCATTTGTTCATCTCTGATCGGACGCATTATCCTGGCATTTGTTCATTTCTGATGTTTCTGATCTGACGCATTGTCCTGGCATTTGTTCATTTCTGATGTCTCTGATCTGACGCATTGTCCAGCCATTTGTTCATTTCTGATGTCTCTGATCTGACGCATTGTCCAGGCATTTGTTCATTTCTGATGGTCTCTGATCTGACGCATTGTCCTGGCATTTGTTCATTTCTGATGGTCTCTGATCTGACGCATTGTCCTGGCATTTGTTCATTTCTGATGTCTCTGATCTGACGCATTGTCCAGGCATTTGTTCATTTCTGATGTCTCTGATCTGACGCATTGTCCAGGCATTTGTTCATTTCTGATGGTCTCTGATCTGACGCATTGTCCTGGCATTTGTTCATTTCTGATGGTCTCTGATCTGACGCATTGTCCAGGCATTTGTTCATCTCTGATCGGACGCATTGTCCAGGCATTTATTTTTTTTCGAAAAAGAAACAACATAAGCTTCATTCCGAAAACTGAGAAGTAGAGGTAGCCTCCCTTGTTACTCTCTGTGGATGCCCATGTCCCCCAAACAAACAGCTTCTCCCATTCCTTGACTTCCACGTGCCCTGGGTCTATTTTATTGACACACAACGATGTGACGCCCTGGGAAGTGGCGTCTGTTTATGGCGTCAAGTTTCCTGCTCTAGTTGTCGTTGCTTATAGAAAGGCGTCACGTGCTTTCTCGATTTCACAGGGATAGACACAACACTGGGGGGGGGGGGGGGGGGTTGGGCTGAGATTAACCTTGTTGTCTTCTAGCCCAGTTAACTACATCGGTTAACAGAACTGACCTAAGTAATTAATTTTTAAGTAATGGAATTAATCCCAAATACATATTACTTAACACAACGGATCTTAATAATGTATTAATTAACGGAACACTTCTAAATCAGATATTAATTTAGCTTCTTCTTTCCTTCCTCATTTCCCTTTCAGCCTCAGGAGATATAATTTGCGGTCTTTTGTTTTTCTGTTTGGCTCTGCTGCTGTTATGTTTCCTAGTGTTTCTAATATTCTGCCAATCCATCTTTTTCGCGGTCGGCCCTTGGGTCTGGTGCTCTCACAACCTTTATTAAAGGCTGTTGTGTTTTGATCATTCTGTGTTTTCACGTAGCCAAATTATTTTTTAAATGTATTCTATGCGGGAATTTTTCCTAGTTTTTTTTTTTCTCAGTTCTTCATTGCTGATCTTATCTTTCAGACTGTTTCCTGTCATTCGTATAACACATTTCATTTTGGTAATAATTTTTCTTATTGTTCTTTCATCTAGGGTACAGGTACTAGCATTGATAGCACAACGTTGGAATGAAGATTGTGTTGTAGAGTGTCATTTTTGCCTCGAGTTATTTCCTGGCTTGACAATAGTGGTGATAGCTGTCCAATGATTTGTCTTCCATACATGGATAGACAGATTGTTGTTCTAGCCAGCGTGGCAGAAAATTGTTGATGCGAGGACGGTACAAAATGATTATGATGAAGCGTAACGTGAAAGTATGTGACTTTGTGTATGTGAGAGAGAGAGAGAGAGAGAGAGAGAGAGAGAGAGAGAGATTCTGGTCCAAGATTTGAATGTCATGAAAAATATACTAACATATAATCAAATAACACAAGGGCTAAAGCTAAGTAGAACAAAATGCTATATCTTCTCAACATTCCTGTATGGTACAGAAACATGGACATTAGACCAGAAAACAGAACAAAACATTGAAGCCTTTGAAATGTGGATTTCTATAAAAATAGGTACAAGTGGATGGAAAGAAAAGAAAACAAACGATGAAGCCGTAAAATAATTAAAATGAAAGAAAACTACTAAGCACAATTCAAACAAAACAAATGCGATTTTTGGGCCATGTTAAAAGACACAACAGTCTAATAAAAGTAATATTGGAAGGGAAATTACAAGGTAAAAGAGGCAGACCAAGACTAACGTGGACGAGTAACATTAAAAGATGGACAAATCAGCTTATGACAACCTGCACCATCAAAGCAAGAGATGGCGGGATGGCGCTCCATGGTAGCCAACCTTGAATGCGGAGACGGCACTCAATGATGATGATGAGTCCAAGATGGTGGATAATTGAATATTGTTTGCTGAAGGCATGTACTCCAGGAATATTTGAAAGCTTCACAGTAAAGATAGCGATAATGTATAGAGACGAGATAAAGAGCCAAACGCATCATTAATCGGTTGCTCTTACCGAACACTTTTCCTGGTTCGCAAAGCTCAATGACACGTGCCTGGCCGATAAGCCTCAGACAACATGTCGTTCAAAAGCCGTTTCCCCCCTAAGGAGAGCTAAAAACATCCGACACTGGAGAGTTCTTAAACTGGGTATCGAACTCATGGCTGTTGCCCTGAAGATGGTCCTAAGTGGCTATAGTTCTACCCAAAGTCGTGTGCGATGGAGGATTGAGAAGATAAGGAAGTTTGAGATATCTGAGTTCACTGTTTATTTGATGTAATTTAGGCAACCACCTTTCATTAGAACAGTGAATATCTTTGTCTTTCCTGGCTCTTTTTTCTGACGGAAGCCGATATGGTTATCGCAAGTGTAAACGTTTGTTGTTGTTATCAATAGGCTATCGTTAGAGCTCATCAACTTCAACCTTCCCGCATCTCGTCAAATTAATCAATACATTGTAAACGATAAACAGCGTTGCGACAACACTGCAAGCTTAATTCATGGCAGACAACAAAAAAAATGTGGTGCTTCGAAGTTTACAAAGTACGAATCTCTGGAGAACTACCCACTTCAAGAATGGTGACCAATGTCAAATCCAATACTCGATACTCTCTGTCTTCTAAAGCCACGAGGTAGAGTGTGTTGTCTCTTATACCTAAGATGTGGAAAGTGGAGGTATGCAATGGTTTTCTTGATTTTCCAGGTTCTGCTTGGGGGAGGGGAGAGTTTGATATTGCCCTACCTAGAGGACCTACTATACTACCAGGCTAACAGGTCATCCATATTAGAAGACCTCACCACTGCGAGGAACAAATTTGGTTATTTGGTTATGGAAGGACTCGGTTTCACTGCAAACGAATTAAAATCCATAATTGCTCGTGCCAGTGTAATCATCCGAATTAATATCTCATCTCCCAAACAAAGAAAGGTAACTGTAGTCCCCATCGTAGCAGTCTCAGCACACGCCAAAAGACATAAGGCGAAACCGCACAGAAAGTGAACACAGCCAACTGTTTGCTGTCATACGATATCATCATTCATCGTAAACAATTGGAATATCGAAACATGATCAAAACGGATGAGACACGCAGCTCACGGTGTGCACAGAGCGCTTAACTCACTAGCTCCTGCAACAATCGATTAATAGGAACAAGCTTACGGCAAAGAGACTCGAAATGAAAAACAAGACATCAGATAGATCAAATACGCGTGCATAGGGAGCTGACATTCAATACTATCATATATATATATATCATATACTTTCATCGAGACAGAGAGGCTGTGAGTTCAAATCCCGGCTGCACCAGCTGGGATTTTTTAATTTGTGAATTTTTAATTTCTCTCTGCGGCAGTCACCCCTGGGCTCTGCAGCGAGGCCCGGTTTGAAATGTCAATAAAAATATGAATACCTCCGAAGACGGAGCTTTCTGCCTGTGCGGCGAGGGACTCATGTGCACACGGCTGCCGGGGTAAAAAAGGATTAACACGCAAAATTCAGTACCCAGTCTTTAGGGACTTCACCAGAGGCGAAAGCTTGCAAACGCCAAAATAAAAGGACACTAATTTAATAGATTCAAAGATGTCGCATGATACCAGCAGCCCTTATATAATTAGAGCTGAAATATGAAACATTCCGTACCCTGGAGATTCACATGGACAAGATGAATTCGTAGATGGATCAGGTGAGAAAGAAGTAATGGCAGCGGCGGATATTCATAGGAGACAACGGAGGCTACGACACCTCTAAAATGTTATCAGAATACATAACATAATGAGATTCCAGCTCAATGAGTTAAATGTCTATGCACAACCATCCTCGGTATTCTAGAGTGTTCTGTGTTATAGCTCAATGTATTCGATCTCTTACTAACAAATAAAATTGAATGTCTATGGAGATCAAACCTAGTACAACCTTACAACGACATCTATCGACCTTGCAATGTGTAATAGAACTGGTAAGCCATTTCAACAATCATCTTCCTGGTTGCCACAACAACAGTGGTTCAACTAAGTTGGGTTTTTTTTCTCTCTTAATCGTAACATATAGAAGTATAGCAGAAGTAAGTCAAATTAACTAATACCCCCTTAAACCACTGCACTGCGTCTTTTATATAAACAACTGAAACAAACCTATTTAGAAATGTTAACAGCAAAATCATGTTTTTTTTTCATAACTCACAATAACTCATAACTCAACTAATGTGGCGTAATTATGACAATTTAAGGCAATAATTGAAAGAATTATTGTAAACAGCACAAATTACTTTAATGTTTATATCACAAATTAGCAGGTTAAAGGTCAATCTAAAAGTTCAGTCTCTCGTCCTGGCCTCCTAATGTTTGGAACCCACTGTCCGCCGCCAAATATTGGCCCAAGAATAGTAATGTTAAAAAGTCATTAGCTTCCAGAATTAACTCTACAAAGTTCGTGCCAGAAAATGCAGCAATTACATCAACTCAGTTGCTTCTTTAGCGTCCATCCTCAGTCTACAGCAACATCGTGATACTCACAGGTGCAACATATGTTTAACAATTTCCAGTCTACAGCAACATCGCGATTAATTCTCATAATGTTGGTCTTATCAAGTTTCAGTCTCTTCTGTTGTGATCTCTCATCAAGTATGCACATTTTATCTTGCATCTGTTGATGGTTGTGAGATAGGAGAGCTATATCATCAGCAAAGTCTAAATCATCAAGTTGCTTGATCAGTGACCACTGGATTCCATTTCTGTTGTTTTGAGTTATTTTCATAATCCAATTTGTGGCCAGTAGAAAGAGAAATGGAGATAGAAGGCAACCCTGCCTTACTCCTGTTCTTATTTCAAATGCTTCTGTAAGCTGTCCTTCATGCACCACACTACATTTCATTCCTTCATACATTGTTTTTATCTTTTGGGAATTCCGTAATGGCTCAACAACTTCCAAAGCATTCCTCTGTCTAAACTATCAAATGCCTTTTCGTAATCTATGAATCCAATATAAAATGGGGACTGTAGTTCTAAACTTTGTTCAACTATTATACGTAGAGTAGTTATTTGATCAGCACATGATCTGTTCTTCCTAAAACCTGCTTGTTCATCTCTCAAATGTTTCTCTATGGCCTCTTTTAGTCTCTCCAGAATGATTCTGCCTAATATTTTTCCTGGCACTGATAGTAGCATAATTCCCATATAATTTGTGCACTCCTGTAAACTTCCTTTCTTTGGTAGTTTGATTATATAACCTTCTTTCCAGTCTTTAGGTATTTCTTCCCTCTTGCAAATGTTATCTAATAGATTATGTAACATCTTGTTAGAGGTGTTAATACCTCTGTGTAAGCTTCCTTTGTCTTGGCTTTATTACTTCTCGTTTTGCTTTATTTATGTCTGCTTTCTTATTCTTTCTTTCTTTAATTTTATCCAGGGTCTCTGCTGTCATCCATGCCTTATTCTGGCGTTCTCTTTTCCCTAGCGTTTCTTCGCATGTCTCTTTCCATATATCCTTTATAACGTTTGGCTAGCAGAAGATGATGCTGAAGCCACATCTGCTCCTCTATATACTTTTATATCCTGTCAGGATGACTTAAACTTATTATTAATACATATGTGATCAATTTGATTATCCGTTCTATGAACTGGTGACACCCATGTAGCTTTAGGTATTCTTTTATGTTAGAATATTGTTCCTCCTAGGCTCATTTGATTAAGAGTACAGAAGTTCGCGAATATCACTCCATTCTCATTTATATCTCCAAGTCCATGTTTTCCCATAATCTTTTCGAAGCCTCTGTTGTCCGATCCTACTTTTACATTTGGATCTCCCACCAAGAATATAATATCCTTGGTTCGTCTTTCATGCATCTCACATTGCAACTGTTTATAGAATTCATCTTTAACTAAATCATCCTTATCATTGGTTGGTGCGTAGCATTGGATGTGTATTTTTATTTATTTTTTTTTTTGTTTTAAATGTTGCTCTAATTAGTCTTGGCCCTACTGATTCCCATTCTATCAGTGTCTTCTGTGCTTTCCTTGATAACATTATAGCTACCCCTTCACTATGTTGTTCTCCAGGTTCCTGGTGTCCTGATGATAAAATCATCTCTCCTGTATTTAGTTTTATTCTTTCCGTTCCTAGCCATCTTGTTTCACACATTCCCAGAATATCTATCTTGTAGTTTGTCATTTCTGCTGCTACCTGTGCAGCTTTTCCCTGTTCGTTTAGAGTACGTACATTCCAGGTGCCAATTCTGGAGGATTTCCTGGTAGACAAAGGGTGAGTCGGCAACCCGGACTCCTTACGGCTTTCTCCGGATTGCGTCGTACATCTCTTAGACAGAGAGTCTTCATCTTACCTGTATGGCGGATTTACTTTTATTCTTTTCTTTGACTTGTCCATGTTTGTGAAGTTTTTCAGCTTATATTTTTTTACAGTACGGGATGGCCAGTCCCATGCCTAACCGTCCTTAGTCGCCTCTTACGTACATGCATGGTAGGGAACAGCGCCACTATTCTTTACTCCCCTTTCGGGCCCCGGCAGCGCACGGGCGAAGTCAACAACATGACTCTCCTTATACATTACCAACATACCAGAGTTTGACAGACAACAACATACAGAAATTTGAGGTAGGTATGTGGCTAATATATATATATATATATATATATATATATATATATATATACTATATATATATATATATATATATATATATATATATATATATATATATAATATAGCAACGCAAGCCCTCAAGTAGGAAACAAGAGGTAGGAGGAACAGATGCCGACCCAAAAAAACACTGAGAAGAACCTTGATCAGAGAGGCAAAGGCATGGGGAATCGGCCCCCTCAATGAGATCGAGAAGTTTGCACAGAATGAAGACAAATGGCGAGATTTGATAAAAGATCTTTGCAAGGATTGAGACTGCTAGAAAGAACATTTCGAAACAGGAAAAGAGTATCTGAGTCCATGCCCTATGGGCAGAATACGCTTTGAAAGGTCGATAGATAGAAAGAAATATAGATAGACGGACGGACGGACGGACGGATAGAAGGGCGGACAGATAGATTATACAGACAGACAGACAGACGGACGGACAGACAGACAGACAGACAGACAGACAGACAGACAGACAGACAGATGTGGCCAACCTTTGACATGCGACAGCTCTGGCGGTCTCTTCATGTCCTGTCAGACCTGACACCATCCAACAGTATCACTCAATAGGTGATGTTATTCTAAATTAAGTTAGGTTTCAACTGTCGCATTGAAAATCTGACCATTAACGCATCTGTAATATTTATGGATCCCAGGTCGCGCAACAGAGTTCGTGCACGTGACTCACGGTTCTCCTCCGAGATTGTCCGTAAAGATCCGAGCACATGTAGATGTGTCCCGAGTGCAGTGACGACGACTTTAACATAACATGACGAACCTAATTAGAGACTGCAGGTTGTCTTAAATATGGTGCTAACACTTTTCTCAATCCTTTGCAAGCGTTCCATCATGGCACTCATTAGAAATATTTTTTTTAAAAAGTAAAGAGCCCCCGTCACGCCTCGTGACGTATAGGGAATATGTTGTTAGTAACCATACATTTTACAGACCTTCAGCACATGATTTTTGTGGTAATGTGGTCGGTATTACGTCCGTGCCGCTTTACGTTCTCAGAAACAATCCGGTACCCATTAGAGGCTGGGTGAAACGGAGCCGTCGGTTGGGATCGAACCCTACCCCTTGTCCTTTGTAGTCCAGTTCACTAACAACTGATTTATCGCGGCTCACTCATTAGAAATATGGTTGATAAAATATCACTTGTAGGTGAACTAGAAGTCATTAATAAATAGAAACGTGAAACTTAAAGTGGTATGGTAAGTTTCACCCGACTTGACCACCGACGTTCGGACAACCCGTGTTCGATTCCCGCTGGGAGCAGTGTGAGTTGTACTCGTGGTTGGAAAAAAAAATACCCCCACGGTCGACCAAGCCGTTGGCAGAAATGGGCACCAGGGTATATTACCCTGGGAAGGTTAGAAATGTCGCCTCGCATCGTCAGTTTCGATGCTTGAGGCGACACTATTCAGAAATCTCCGAACATTTCTGGATAGGCAGCCGAGCACATATGGGTGTAAACTCGCGTGCTAAGACGCCGGTTCAAGTCTCGTATTTTACTTTTACCTTTCTTAAAGTGGTAATGTTGCGTACAAACAATAATGAACAAATTTTGGAACAAGAATACATTATAATATTAATGTTCCCGCAAAAACAACCGACATGTGACAGAAATGGTTGATGCAACAGTTAAGCCTCTTGTGTTTTGTGGAGAGCAAGAAAGAATCGGGTTAATAACGACTGGCCCTAAATTAGTGCTGACATTTTTTTCTGGGAAAGAGAGACGGCGCTTGTGTAGTGCTGACCACTTTACCCAAAAATGTACGGATGGTCGTATGGTCGTAAACACTATTAGCACCATCATCATTTCCATGTTTCCTACGTCACGGGGAGTGGCCATGTTCTTTTGTTTCTTATTTCTTCTTAATTGTTTTGATAGGTCAAGGACATGCGATGTCCAGATATGTCCGGGACTCAAAACTTGCTTGTTGAGGGCTAAACTTGACATGCTCACGATTGTTAATGTCTTACTAATAAATTTCAAGATATTGTGCTCATTTGTACCCAGGTTTAAAATAAGCAGACAAGCTGTAAAGAATGCAATTGCATTGCCAACAGAACACCACCATTAAGCCTCCATGCGCACGCTGTCCTCCCCCCCCCCCTATTTTTCCACGCCCCTTAGTTTACATTTCTTCATCCAACTTGCACGCCTCTTCATTGATCTTTACTCTGCCACGCCCCCGTTTAGGATCAATAAGCTGTCAAATTAAAATAAATAAACAGACGGTTCCCGTCAGTTTTGTTCGTTTCTGTATTTAAAACAACCATAATAAACTATTCACCAGTTTAAAAGGCGTGGATACTTGAGCATAATACATGAATAATGCTCATTACATAGCCAGAAATATGACAATTAAGATATCTATGTAATAGGTTATAATCATCTGTCGATTATTTTATATAAACCATTCACTCAATTATATAAAGTTGTCATTCGGTTATAAAATAGATTGACTATATACGATACATCATTCTCTTATAAAATCACTATGGTTGTGAAAAAGGTTCAAATAAATGTTACATATCATGTTCATTTTATATAAATATATACAGATAATGAAGTAAACAAATCGTAAGCAGAAGAGTTATATAGTGAAACATTGATCTGAATTATATTTTCATTTGCTCAGAATACAAGTAGATGATAGTGTGCGCCTAGTTTGGTTTGAGCGTTGGAGTGAATGTATTCTTAGCATCGTAACATTAATTAATCAGTGCAACGTAATTTAATAGCAAATATCGTTGCCCCTGGCAACATATTACATAGGAATCGCTTGTTTCTTTTGGTGAAATGGCGCTCAGTTTTCAGCGATGAGATGTGAGCCACTATTTGCGACTTTTAGATGAAGTGACAGACTATAGAAGGTATGTTTATATGTGATTAGTTTATTTATGTCTTTGGTTTGCGGTTGGTTTGCTTAAGCATATAATTGCAGGCAAATCAGGCCCGTTCAAGGGTCGATATGGCGTGTGAATCCGTGAGCCCAAAGTAAAGTTGTTTTTTTTTTTTATTAAAAGGTTTACTAGTTAAATCTAAAGGTAAAGTACGAGACTTGAACCGGCGTCTTAGCGCGCGAGTTTTCACCAATATTTGCTCGGCCACCTATCCAGAAGTGTTTGGAGACTTATGGATAGTGTCGCTTCAAGCATCGAAACTCACGATGCGAGGCGACATTCCCCACCCTCCCAGAGTACCACCCAACTACCCATTTCTGCCAGCGGCTGGGTCGACCGTGGGGGTATTTCTTTTCCAACCACGAGAACAATTCACACTACTTTCAGCGAGAATCGAACACGGGTTGTCCGAACGTCGGTAGCCGAGTAGGATGGTTTTTCCCAACTAGGCTACCAATGCAACCCCCCCCCCCCCCCCATATTACTACATGTGAAGAGACATTTTCTTAAACAATTATTACTAGACATAACAGAAACAAGGGAGCCGCGATAGCTCAGTGGTTAGTGAACTGGACTAGAAAGGACAAGAGGTAGGGTTCGATCCCAACCGACGGCTCCGGTTTCACCCAGCCTTTAATGGGTACCTGATTTTTTTTCAGAGAAAGTGAAGCGGCACGGGCTTAATACCGACCACATTACCCCAAAAATCATGTACCGAAGGTCTGTAAAATTTATGGTCATTAACACCATATTCCCTATACGCCACTTGGCGTGACGGGGGTACTTTACTTTCTTTTTTTTTTATAACAGAAACAGTCTTCTCTTTATAAATGCAAATCATCATCATCATCAAGTACCGGGCTGGCTGGCCTAGGTGATCATGACTCTCCACAATTTTCGATCTCGACAGTTATTTATCATTTCTGTTGTTGACCTTCTGCCAAGTCATTCTCTCAAGCTGTCTGTATTTTTTCTCTTTGCTTCCCTCTATCTCTTCGTCCCTTAATTTTCCCAGTTGTTACAATATATTCCAGTTGTTCTCTTCTCATTACGTGGCCAACAAATGATGATGGTTTCTTCCTAATATTGGAAATTAGCTCTCTTTTTGCTTTGGCCTCTCTCAGAACATTTTCATTACTCTTCTTAGCTGTCCATGGTATCCTCAACATTCTTCTGTAAAACCACATTTCTACAAACTCCAGTGATTTTCTTGTTTGTTGTCCTATTGTCCATGATTCACATCCATATGTTAGGACTTACTCTACATTACATTTAAGAACTCTTTTTCTTGTTTCGATTGTCAAAAATGGATTGCATAGTATCTTCCTCGTTTTTTGGAAAGCTGCTTTTGCCTGAGCAATTCTTAATCTCACCTCTTTTGTACATCTTCTGTCTGAGGTTAACAAAATTCCTAAATATTTAAATTCATTTACCTGTTTTAATATTGTTTCACTTGTCTTTATTTTGCACTGAGGTGATGAATGCAAATATAACAGTGTAAAAGATACACAAACCAATCAATACGTGCTTCATAAACGTTTGATAGATCGCAACACAAACAGCTTCTTGTTTGACCAGCAATGTCAGTGAGGACCGCCATCTTTCTCTGTCATATTGGGTTCTGAGATTACTGATATGTTGAGTCCCGTTTCTTCTGCAGTGAGGACATGACTGTTTTTAATCTTGGTCTGTCGCGGAGGATGATATTATGTTGAAACTTGTAGTCGCTTCAAGCTAGACTTACGAAGTTTCACCTAAGAATTATACCATTTTTATTTGTTGCCTCAAAGATGTCAGCAACCATTAGTGGTGTTCTCCCAATCATCGGGGCACTAGAGTGTTTTAGTCCAATCTTAAGCGCGCACTTTCATCGTTGTCTTCTTCGGCGTGACGTTATTTCGCAGTTTACCATACAATAATTGATGTTTCTTCGTTGAGACGAATTCTTAAAAATGCGTGAACTGGATTTCATTGAAGAAGAGTTGCGGAATGTCAGCCTCACTCTCTTGTTTATGCTTCGCTTCATTTAAAATGCCTTGACAATGTTGGGACATGTCAGGCGGGAACAGCGTGCAATTGTTGCTGTAATCATCTTAGAGAACGCTCGACAGAGAAACGTACAGATGTAGAGACATACAGCTGATTCGATATGTATCTTATAGTGGGACCAAGCAGCCGTGATAAGAGAGAACTCTGTTATAGACCCTGAAATGATTCACTGATCTATCGCCTCAGAAGTTTCCCTCAATAATAATATTAATTTATTATTATTTGTCTCCTGTTAGACAGTGCTGGGAGGTCTTACGGTCTGATGTGCGACGGGGATAATCTGACGACTAACTGTGTTTCATATGTTCGGATTTGGAGTCAAAATGATGTCCTATCATCTTCAAACTCTATTTTATTTTTTTTTAATATGACGATTATCATTTTCAGAAGGACGTGAACTTATGGTCAATGTGGTGGATAGGCGGCAGGAACCATTAAAGACTATGTCTGAAAAGTGTTCAGTGATGCAGTTTCCTCATATTCCAAGTCCGGCTTGTTGCAGAAGCTACTGAGTTCAGTGCTCTGTGCCCACTGTGAGGTGTGCGTTTCATCTGTTTTGATGGTGTTTCGATATTTCGATTGCTTACGATGAATGATGATATCGTATGATGGAGAACATATGGCTGTGTTCACTTTCTGTGCGGTTTCGCCATGTGTCTTTTGGCGTGTGCTGAGACTGCTATGATGGGGACTACAGCTACCTTTCTTTGTTTAGGAGATGAGATAGTAATTCGGATGATTCCTCTTCCACGGGCGGTTGAGCAATTATGGATTTTAATTCGTTTGCAGTGAAACCGGGGCCTTTCTTAACCATAACCATAGACAGTGCTGCGTTTTGTCTTTATCTGTTGTTCCGTTTCAGAGACGATGTTGATGACTTATGAAACACCATAAACAGCTGTTGAATTATCATTCAATTCTTGAAATGCAGGCGATACTGTGTTACTGACAGAATGTCCAGAAGGTATACAGCAATTTATTACGAATTTAACGGCTCCAAAAAACAAATATTGTTTAGTGATATAAGGTCGCGTTAACATGGAATTAGTATTGAGAAGTTTTCCAATAGGTGATGGGGCGAAACAGGTCTGTGTCGTGTCTTCATATTATGTGGAATAGCAGTCGACTGGGTCATGCAGAAATGTGCCCAATATATAGGTGTTAGATACAATGAAATCTCATACATACATGAGCGCGCACACACACAAGCACACATACACACACGTTTATAATATAATGCATCACAAATGAAACATCTTACATCAACAAAGCTGATAACAGTAAGTAAAGTAATGCATATATGCCACATTTGACATATTCAGGGCTTTATCAGCCGGAACGCGTTCCGCTCCAGTAAACCTTTAGGGAGTTAGCAATCCCAACATACAACATACAACATACAAATGAAACATTTTTACAGGTAATTGAAAACTATATAATTATCACAAGTTGACATTCTCCTGTACAATTGTTAACAACGGTAATACAAATACACCACATATTCCGAGGCTTTGTATATTAGAATGGTATCATTCTGTGGACTGAAATGATAGATTTCTGGTAAACATTTATTTCTAACAAGTACTATATATATATATATATATATATATATATATATATATATATATATATATATATATATCATCATCATCATGTGCCGTAGCGGATGGCGTTGGCGATCATGTCCTTCCACAATCTTCTATCCACAGTGCATCGTATGAGTTCTATTGTTGACTGTTTTCTATGCCATGACACCAAGCTATCCAGTATTTCCTCTCTTTGTCGTCCGCGATCTCTCTTTCCTTTTATTTTGCCAGTTGTAACCAAGTATTCCAACTTTCCTCTTCTCATGATGTGCCCAAAAAATGTTGATTGCTTCTTTCTGATGTTTTTTTAAGAGCTCCCTTTTTGTGTTGGCCTCTTTGAGAACTTTCTCATTGGTCTTTTTAGCTGTCCAGGGAACTTTCAACATTCTTCTGAGAAATCCCATCTCTGTGGCCTCTAATCGTCTTTTCATTTGTTTGTCTATTGTTCATGAATCGCTTCCATAGGTCAGAATTGGTTCAATATAGCATCGATATATATATATATATGGTTGTTTATAAAGTCGCCGTACAGTGACTTCAAAAAATATTGTTGAAATTACGTCACCAATTGATAAAATAAAATTTACGTCCTGAAATGAATTTTCTGTCCAGAATTGCGTCCGTAGCACAGCAAGCCGTTACTATATTCACAGCTTCATTGTTGAAAGGAAGTGTTGTTAAGCTTTGAAAACAGGGTATTGGATGAACATGTCTTCCTTATTGGTTGCAAATATACTGAAGAAGAGGTTCGACAATCTGTGCTGAATTTTGCAGACTCACAAATTCCCCCCACCTCAATGTGGTTAGGAATTTGATCGACAAGTTTCGTGCTACGGGTAGTGTGGTAGGTGCACGCCGATGTGGAAGGCCTTCAACTTCAGAAGACACCGAGCTTGATATCCAGACCAGAATTACAATGAGCCCTAATAAATCTTTAAGTCGGTTCTCCCAACAGGTAAATTGACCAATGAGTACCGTCCACAAGGTTCTGAAGTGTAAGCTGCACTTTCGTCCTTACAGATTAACTGAATCGTCTCAACTCCATGACAGAGATTGTCAATCCCGATTGAACTGCAGCGTGTATATCACCCAGTTTCTCTAACCTTATTTCTGAACAAGGTGATGAAGTCCTTGACGTGACTTTCTTCACTGATGAGACACGGTTTCATCTCTCCGGTTACGTCAACAGTTACAACAATCGTGTGTGGAGCAGTGAACACCCCCCCCCCCCCCCAATTACACCAAGTGCTGGCGCCGCTTCACGATCAGAAAGTCCGAGTGTGGTGCGCCATAAGTCGCATACGGATAATAAAGTAAAGAGCCCCCGTCACGCCAAGTGGCGTATAGGGAATATGGTGTTAGTGACCATACATTTTACAGACCTTCGGTACATGATTTTTGGGGTAATGTAGTCGGTATTACGCCCATGCCGCTTTACTTTCCCAGAAAAAAATCCGGTAGCCATTAAAGGTTGGGTGAACCTGGAAGCCGTCGGTTGGGATCGAACCCTACCTCTTGTCCTTTGTAGTCCAGTTCACTAACCACTGAGCTATCGCGGCTCCCTATTATACGGATAACTTGGCCAATATTTATCAAAGCAACAATGCAGAACGGTGCGTAGTTTTATCCTGGAAACAATACAGAGCGGGACATTAAAGAAGCCTGCCTTCAACAGAGTGGGGCAACAGCACACACACACTGGCAACATCTCTTATTAAACAGAAAGCATGTTTGTAAATCGCATCATTTCACGTGCAATCTGGCCTGCTCGTTCACCAGACTTAACTCTGACTTAACTCTGACTTAACTCTGCCTGACTATTTTCTGTGGGATGCGCTGGCAGGAAAAGTTGATCTAAATAATCCACAAACAGTTAATGGCACGAAGGCAGAAATCGTCACCGAGATTCAACATATATCACTGATCATTATCCAGAAGGTTTCCGAAAATATAAAGAGGCGATTCAACAAATGTCTTGAGGCCCATGACGGACATATTGAACACCTGTTGTAGACACAACTTCATCGTGTGAACATCCACTTTACCCAATACAAGCTAGCCTCAAGCAGTAGTGTCTAGATGTTTCATACAATTTACGCTACAATACCTGTAATCCACAAATATGTTCACTGCACGGCGACTTATTAAACACCCGCGGTGTGTGTGTGTGTGTGAGAGAGAGAGAGAGAGAGAGAGAGAGAGAGAAAGAGAGAGAGTCAGTGTGTGTATTGTATATCCAGATCAAGACTGGTATCTCCACTATCTACTAACAATGGTTCATCATCATCATCATCATCATCATCATCATCATTATCGGGTGCCGCAAACGAAGGTTGGCTACAATGGAGCGCCATTCTGCTCTGATGGTGCAGGTTGTCCTATGTTGACTTGTCCATCTTTTGATGTTACTCGTCCATGTTAGTCTTTGTCTGCCTCTGCTTCTTTTACCTTGTATTTTCCCCTCCAGGATTACTTTTAGTAGGCTGTTGTGTCTTTTAATATGGCCCAAAAATCGCACTTGTTTGAATTGTACCAACAATGGTAATATAATATGTACTTCCGCAGCAAGGTAATCCCGACTGTAGCGAAACATACTTCCCACTGCTGTTTGAAGGTAATTTGTGGAATCAGACTGCCCCAGTATTTTTCAGCTTGCCCTTCTTCATTTACCCAATGTCATCGAGTCCACCCGTTTAAAAATGATTTTTGGGTAGTGCCCCAACGTTTTCAATTGAGTCTAGGTCAGGACTGTTGCTACGCCACTTCAGTGCTGTCCCTTTCTTCTCTTGCAATCATACTTGAATAGTATGAGCTGTATTTCAGGATATTATCATGTTAGAATTTGTACTGATCGGAACACACGACCTCCACAAATCCCATAAGCCGCCTCTCTAGCCTCTCTAGTCTCTCTCCTGTTATAACACCCTCCTCCAGTCGGACAGTGAGATCTGATGTCTACCCCCCTAGGATAACGGCAAATAACAAAAATGAGATCCCGTGTGTATTCTGCGCACATTAATGAACCCATGACAGATAGAAATTGAAAAGAATAGGTTTAAAGTGGTCGTTGCCCTGGCAATAATTAATAGGAAAAGATCTACCAAAAGTGGTCGTTGCCCTGGCAATAATTAATAGGAAAAGATCTACCAAAAGTGGTCGTTGCCTGGCAATAATTAACAGGAAAAGATCTACCAAAAGTGGTCGTTGCCCTGACAATAATTAATAGGAAAAGATCTACCAAAAGTGGTCGTTGCCCTGACAATAATTAATAGGAAAAGATCTACCAAAAGTGGTCGTTGCCCTGGCAATAATTAAAAGGAAAAGATCTTCCAAAAGTAGTCGTTGTCCTGACAATAATTAAAAGGAAAAGATCTTCCAAAAGTGGTCGTTGTCCTGACAATAATTAATAGGAAAAGATCTACCAAAAGTGGTCGCTGACCTGACAATAATTAAAAGGAAAAGATCTACCAAAAGTGGTCGCTGACCTGACAATAATTAATAGGAAAAGACCTACCAAAAGTGGTCGTTGTCATGACAATAATTAATAGGAAAAGATCTACCAAAAGTGGTCGCTGACCTGACAATAATTAAAAGGAAAAGATCTACCAAAAGTGGTCGCTGACCTGACAATAATTAAAAGGAAAAGATCTACCAAAAGTGGTCGCTGACCTGACAATAATTAATAGGAAAAGACCTACCAAAAGTGGTCGTTGTCCTGACAATAATTAATAGAAAAAGACCTACCAAAAGTGGTCGTTGTCCTGACAATAATTAATAGGAAAAGACCTACCAAAAGTGGTCGTTGTCCTGACAATAATTAATAGGAAAAGACCTACCAAAAGTGGTCGCTGACCTGGCAATAATTAATAGGAAAAGACCTACCAAAAGTGGTCGTTGTCCTGACAATAATTAATAGGAAAAGACCTACCAAAAGTGGTCGCTGACCTGGCAATAATTAATAGGAAAAGACCTACCAAAAGCGCCAAATCTCGACGACGATAAAGATATTTGAGTGTCGAGGAGTCGAAGTCTAGTCTAAGAATATCTGCCACTATGGCGAGGGACACCTGAGCATGCGGCTGCCGGTAAGAAAAATCGAGAAAATGTGATATTCACGCAAAATTCAGCTCCTCGGGATTTCACTAGAGCTGGCGCACACAACCAAACATGTGAAATCACAAAGCGGGAAGGCACCTGTTACTAGTGCACATCACCAAACTTGTAATTTCTGGGTAAATTTCTGTCTCTGGTACACAGACCTTACAGGTACCTTAGTTTAAATATTTATTTGAGCAGAATAACATCAAATGTCACCATCATCATCATCAAGTACCTGGCCTAATGGCGTAGGTGATCATGTCTATCCACAACTTTCGATCTCGGCAGCTATTTATCATTTCTGTTGTTGACATTCTGCCAAGCCATTCTCTTAAGCTGTCTGTTATTTTTTCTCTTTGCTTCCCTCTATCTCTTCGTCCCTCAATTTTTCCAGTTGTTAAAATATATTCAAGTTGTTCTCTTCTCATTACATGGCCAAAAAATGATGATTGTCTCTTCCTAACATTGGAAATTAGCTCTCTTTTTGCTTTGACCTCTCTCATAACCTCTTCATTACTCTTCTTAGCTGTCCATGGTATTCTCATGTCACCATAATGTAAGAATAATACAACATTCTTAATTTAAAATAAATATTAATATGCATTCGTAATCTATGTATGTCCCCAGTCATGGACAACCCCATCACACTGCAATTGAAGCGACTCACAGACCCTTCATATGGGCGACAACTCCTCGACGTGTCTTATGTTAAGTCCTGTATGAACACTTCCGGTGATATCGGTATTCCGGTATTTGACTACAACACAAACAACACCTACAACAGTAACCATGTAGTTGGTTACAATAATAGCAACACTTATGGCGCTGACATTTTCAACAATGGATGTGATAATGACCTTGACATGGATCAAAGCTGTTTCAGATTCGGTGAGATGATTCCAAGCCCCTGTCTGCAACTAGAGAGCGCCAGGTGAGACTTCTCGCGAGATAGTCAACTTCCGATATAGATTCACGTCACGTGAGCAAAGAAGTATGTTTTAAGCTGTAGCTCGTTATATGTTATTTCATCTTGTTCTGCTCTATTTTGTTTGCTAATTGTGTGCGTAATTGTTTGTTTGTATTTGTGTGTGCAAGGTGGAATACATAATTCTCATAACGTTTTAATTGTTTGTTTGTGTGAGTATTTGTGTTTGCAAGGTGGTCTCCAAAGAATTAACAATATTTTGATGTTCCGAGAATTAACAACAATTGACTCTTCAAAAAATTAACGATGTCTTGCTCTTCAAGGAATTAGCCATATCCTGCTATTCAAAGAAACAATGATATCCTGTTATTCAAAAAGTTAACGATATTTCCCCTCTTTAAAGAGTTAACAATAACTTGCTGTTGACAGAATTAACAATATTTTACATGTCAAAAGAATTAACGATATCCTGCTATTCAAAGAATTAACTATATTTTGCGTCTGGAAAAATTAAATATATTGTGCTCTACAACGATAAACCTATAACATACTGATAATTTTGCACTTTGAATGTTTACCGATATCTTGATTTTGAAAGAATTACTAACAACATACAGTGTAAGCCAACATCTAACCAACATAATTAAAAGTCTCTACATCAGCAGCGATTCATGATTGTACAAAGAAGTTACGACGGTGGTTTTCTGTTGCCTTCCGTCGGTTTGTTTACGGTTGGCTCCGCTAGCCTTTGACTAAAAAGTCTCACCCACAAGGCAGTGGGGTTGTTTTACTTCGGGATACCTTCCCTTAGCCTTTTACTCTCCCGAGCTTACCTGCAAGGCAGCAGGGCAGCCGCAGGTTGTACTGTTTACTGCATACAGTAGCAGGTAAAATTACCCGACCTGACAATATTTGTCTAGTCTGTAGAAATGTGGTTTTACAGAAGAATGTTGAGAATACCATGGACAGCTAAGAAGAGTAATGAAAACGTTCTGAAAGATGCCAAAGCAAAAACAGAGCTAATTTCCAATATTAGGAAGAAACAATCATCATTTTTGGCATTGTACTAAGAAGAGAACAGCTGGAATATATTGTAACAACTGGGAAAATTGAGGGACGAAGAGATAGAGGGAAGCAAAGAGAAAAAATAACAGACAGCTTAAGAGAATGGCTTGGCAGAAGGTCAACAACAGAAATGATAAATAACTGTCGAGATCGAAAATTGTGGAGAGACATGATCACCTACGCCAGCAGGCCTGGTACTTGATGATGATGATGATGATGATAACATCAGCAGCAGCTGCACAGTCAGAACAGCAATGGGCTACACAGACCACTTCGAAGTTTGATCAGACTTAAGACAGGGGTGCGTACTATTTCCCCTATTGTTTATTACATACTTGGGCTACATATGTAAGTTAGCCAACCCATCGGGTACGGAGGAGATCAGCGAGCTTCTATTTGTAGACGATTAGGCACGAACACATGTACAAATAATAGACATACATGAACACTTAAATAGACTCAACAACACAGGCACAAAATACAATATTAAAATCAACATCAATAAAACAGGAGTCATAAATATCGCAAAAAAAAAACAACAACAACAACAACAGAAAATCAATATAACTATAGACAGCAGACAACTAAAACAAGTTCAGGAATTTAAATACCTATGAAGTTTAGTAATAAACGACAATACACAAACTTTAGAGATAGACTCAAGATGCAACAAGACTTGTCAAATAATTGGACAGCTATCACCACTATTGTCAACCAAGGAAATAACTCTAGAGGCAAAACGGGTACTTTATAACACAATCTTCATACCAACGTTTGCTCTAAATGTTAGTCCTGGACCCTAGATGTAAGAACAATAAGAAAAATAACCACTACCGAGACAAAGGGTGTTAGGCGAATGACAGGAAACATCAATCAGTCTGAGAGACAAGATCAGAAATGAAGAACTGAGAAAAAACCTATAAATAATCCCCGCCATAAAATACATAAAGAATCAACAAATAAAACGGTGTGGTCATGTGCTAAGGCAGAAATATCAAAACACAACACAACGAGCCTTCAATAAAGAGTGTGAGAACACTAGACCTATGGGCCGACCTTGAAAAAAATGGATTGGTGGAATATTAGAAACACTAGCAAACATAACAGCAGCAGAGGCAAATACAAAAGCAAAAGACAGCAAATTATTTCTGCCTTTGATGCTGAAAAGCAAATAAGGAAAGGAGAAGAAGAAGAAGAATTATCGATAATCTTGCTCCTCAAGGGATTATACTGAGTACAAATAAAATTTATTTGTACCCAGTATATAACCACTGGAAACTACTATTCGTGCTGTTTCGTCCGGTGAATGTTTGTCTACAACACAAGTATTCAGCCCTACTGGGAGATACTTGCATTAATAGGAAAGTACAAATATACAATTTATTTCCGGTCTGTGATCGTTACCCTATGCTATAGTCATTGAGTGCGCCTTCGTGTAAGACACTGCTACAATAGCCAATTTTTTTAGTTGGCTGCGTGGCAGTGTGCCAAGCGTTCGGCTTCTCGTGGCAAGGCGCGGTGCCACTGAGTACGGGTTCGATCCCACTTCGGACCATATATTGTTCTTCGTTTTTTTCTATTGTTGTTTGTCTGTCAATTTTTCCGAGTGCTAACACATACTCCTGTGTTCTATTATTCCTCAAGGGATTACCAATATCTTGTTCTTTAGATAATTATTGGAAGTAAAAAAAAAAAAAAAAAAGTAAAGTACCCCCGTCACGCCAAGTGGCGTATAGAGAATATGGTGTTAGTGACCCTATATTTTACAGACCTTCAGCACATGGTTTTTGGGGTAATGTGGTCGGTATTACGCCCGTGCTGCTTTACTTTCCCAGAAAAAAAATCCGGTACCCATTTAAGGCTGGGTGAACCCGGAAGCCGTCGGTTGGGATCGAACCCTACCCCTTGTCCTTTGTAGTCCAGTTCACTAACCACTGAGCTATCGCGGCTCCTCAAGGAAAAGAGAAGAAGAATAAGAATTATCGATAATCTTGCTCCTCAAAGGGATTACCAATATCTTGTTCTTTAGATAATTGTTGGAAGTGCCTCTGAGATATTTGAAATGAAACTAACTTCGCCTGAAGCGACAACAACCCTTTACAGCGAGGGAGGAGGGTAGTATACCTTCACTTACTTTTATCTCAACACACTTCTAACAGTGCTCAGAGCCAAAATAATGGAGAAACAGTCGCGATCATACAGACATAACATAAATAAAATTGCAACCATCAATATTTGGGGTATCAGGGACAAAGAAGAACAATTAATCGACGCAATGATATACACCGAAATGAAATGTGTCCGAAGAATGACAGAAATGTGTCTGATGAATGGCTTAAGGGACAGAGTAAGAAACACTGGCCTGAGGAAGAAACTCGAAATCGAACCAGCCATCGAATACATAAAGAAACTACAGATAAATTGGTTCGGCCACATAACAAGACAAAAAGAACTAACAATGACTCAAAGAGCCATAAACAAACGCTACGAAAACGCCAGATTAAGAAGAAGACCGAGAAAGAGATGGATGAAGGGAATACTAGTCACTAGGAGGAATAACATCAGAAGAGGCCAACAGAAGAGCAAAGAATCGCAGATTGTTTCTCCCCTCGACGCCAACGGCAGCAGAGGAAGGATAGAAGAAGAAAAAAAACAAGAAGAAGAACACTTCTTTTCTTGTGGGCATTCAAATCTTCTTCTTTTTACATTTACCTTTTATTATTACTTGGACATACACTGTGTTCTTCGTACACTCGCTAACCTATCTCAACCCAAATCTCTGATAGAAAAAAAATATGAATGGACTACGGTCTGATGTTATATGTCCTGCATGCCAATATGAGATGTTGTGACGCCAGAAACAGACGCAAATATTCTCTTCCAGCTGTCT
This sequence comes from Megaustenia siamemsis, assembly GCA_032433765.1. Classification (NCBI taxonomy): domain Eukaryota; kingdom Metazoa; phylum Mollusca; class Gastropoda; order Stylommatophora; family Ariophantidae; genus Megaustenia; species Megaustenia siamemsis. The sequence goes on from JAVIAB010000047.1 coordinate 30,143,363, forward strand.
CAGTCTCTCGCTGTTTGACGAAATCGAGACCCGCTTATCCTTAATATTGTCATTGCAGTTATTAATTTGTTTCTCTTTACCCCTTGTTTTCTGCGTGGTGGTTCTTGTCAGACCTGATGGGGGAGTTGCCGTTTCCTAACAGAAAACATTTTCATTCCCTTAAATAAAACAGCTCTGTTCCCTAAAAGAAAATAACTCCGTTCCCTAACAGAAAACAGTTCCGTCCCCAAAAACAGCTCCATTCCCTAAAAGAAAACAGTTTCGTCCCCTAACAGAAAACAGTTATGTCCCCTAACAGAAAACAGCTCCATTCCCTAAAAGAAAACAGCTCCGTCCCCTTAAAGAAAACAGATCCGTTCCCTAAAAGAAAACAGCTCCGTCCCCTTAAAGAAAACAGCTCCATTCCCTAAAAGAAAACAGTTTCGTCCCCTAACAGAAAACAGCTCCATTCCCTAAAAGAAAACAGCTCCGCCCCCTTAAAGAAAACAGCTCCGTTCCCTTAAAGAAAACAGCTCCGTTCCCTAAAAGAAAACAGCTTAGTTTCCTTGTGAGCTCAGATCAAAGACAAGGAGAGGCAACAATAAGCAACTCTGAAGGAAATCACGTATCTTGTCTCCTAGCGCAATCATGCCTGCTGACAATTAACCTGGTGGTGGTGCTAGGGGTGTGTGTCTATCTGTCTGTCTGTCGGCGTGTTGGACGAAGAGATGCGATTAGGTTAGGAGAATAACTACAGATAATTCTCTCCAGGCTGTCTTGCTCGGCTGCACGGTGACATGCTTTGTTGTTGACAGGATATTACTGCAGACAAGGGAAGGAGTAGGCTTAGGCAGAATATTTAGCTTATTACACCATAATGAATACTAGAGGTCGCTGATTGTTCAACGCTAACATTATGAAATGGATTAAGTTTAAAGTGAGAATGGTTTATTTAAAATAAACTAGTATCAGTTTAAAATGGTATTAAAATTATAACAAAATGATATCAAACAATTAAACCAGCAGAGAGACAAGACAAACAACGACATTTCGACAAAGCTTTCGTCAGTTATTTAATTCGTAATATTTAATATATTTTTATCTTTTTGTTTCATTTCTCCAGAAAGGCATATTAAACACTGGGATATGCCAAAAGTTAAGTACCATGGGTCAGTTTAAACTAAATTTTGAAAGCCGAGAATGACCAGCGGGTCTGAATTGACAAACCATAATCTTAATCTTTAGTTGTTTTTTTTTTTTTTTTTTTGTGGACGGTATATTTCTGGCATTTGTACATTTACGTATACATTGCTTTCTTTTATTTCTTCTTCTCGTTAGACTAGAAGGTCAGGAGCACAGATTGGATCCATACTCGCCCCTGTGTATGGTTCCTCTTCCTGATCATTTGATAGAGCCTAATTTTATTCGTCGAAGAAATGAAAGAGAGAGGGAGCGAGTTCGGTGTGTCAATGAAGGTTATGATAAACTTAAAGAACATTTGCCAATAGGAAACAAGGACAGGCGGATTAGTAAGGTAAACATTTGTTGTCCTGGTGTTTTCACAAAGGTTGTATCAGTCTTTTTCTTCTTCAGTGACCAATGTTTGCTATTTGTACATTTAGACCTGCAATTATCATTTTTTATTTATTTTTTTTTTTCGTTCGTCAGCTTTTACCTCTGGCGAAGTCCCCTGAGACTAGGAACTGAATTTTGCGTATTAATCCACTTTTTCCCTGACAGCCGTGTGCACAGGGGTCCCTCGCCGTACAGGCAGATAACTCCGTCTTCGGAGGTACTCACATTTTTTTCGTCGATGAGTAATTGACGTTTCAAGCCGGGTGGTTACCGCAGAGAGAAATTATAAATAAAAATCCCAACTGGTTCAGTCGGGATTTGAACTCACAACCTCTCTGTCTCATTGCCGGCGTCGTGCCTTGAGACCAACCAGTCCCCCTGCAATGATCAAGAAATTAGTTGTACGCTTGAGGTCTTCATTATTTTTTTTTATAGTTTGTCGTGAAAGTTTGTTCTCGTTCTATTAACATTTTTGCAAGCACTTTGATTGGATCAAATGAGAAGTATCCCTGTCAATCTCTTTTGATTACTAAATCTGGATGATGAGACATCATAATTGCCTTTGCTCGATTGTTGCATGTGTCGCCCTGTTTTTTTTTTTTTTCAGAGATCGTTCCGGTTGCTTTGTTTTCAGTGTCCATTTTTCGAGAGAACCAGAGTAAGAAAGTGGCTGTGCAATCTCTGTTTGATGAAAGTCGTTTGTAATCGTTGTTTGTGCAGCTGCTTAGGGCATGCACGGAGGTCGACCTTGTCAATGAAATTTACCAACTGCGGCAACAGTTTTGAGGAATGCAGTGACATGACTTAGCGCGGATATAGGGTATTCACTACTGCAATTAAACTAATTACATGGCTTTTCTTCTTCTGCGATCGTGGCTCACTCAGACTAGGATTAATTCAGAAGACATGGACACTAGTCGAAAGCAAGATCACATAAATTGTTCCACTGTAGGAGTCAAAACAAGATTACATAGATTGTTCCACTATATGAGTCAAAACAAGATTACATAGATTGTTCCACTGCATGAGTCAAAACAAGATCACATAGATTGTTCCACTGTATGAGTCAAAACAAGATCACATAGATTGTTCCACTGTTGGAGTCAAAACAAGATCACACAGATTGTTCCACTGTATGAGTCAAAACAAGATCACACAGATTGTTCCACTGTTGAAGTCAAAACAAGATCACACAGATTGCTCCACTGTTGAAGTCAAAACAAAATCACATAGATTGTTCCACTGTATGAGTCAAAACAAGATCACACAGATTGTTCCACTGTATGAGTCAAAACAAGATCACACAGATTGTTCCACTGTTGAAGTCAAAACGAGATCACACAGATTGTTCCACTGTATGAGTCAAAACAAGATCACACAGATTGTTCCACTGTATGAGTCAAAACAAGATCACATAGATTGCTCCACTGTTGGAGTCAAAACAAGATCACATAGATTGTTCCACTCTATGAGTCAAAACAAGATCACATAGATTGTTCCACTGTATGAGTCAAAACAAGATCACATAGATTGCTCCACTGTTGAAGTCAAAACAAAATCACATAGATTTCTCCACTGTTGGAGTCAAAAGAAGATCACATAGATTGTTCCACTCTATGAGTCAAAACAAGATCACATAGATTGTTCCACTGCTGGAGTCAAAACAAGATCACACAGATTTCTCCACTGTTGGAGTCAAAAGAAGATCACATAGATTGTTCCACTGTAAGAGTCAAAACAAGATCACATAGATTGTTCCACTGTTGAAGTCAAAATAAGATCACACAGATTGCTCCACTGTTGGAGTCAAAACAAGATCACACAGATTGCTCCACTGTTGGAGTCAAAACAAGATCACATAGATTGCTCCACTGTTGGAGTCAAAACAAGATCACACAGATTGCTCCACTGTTGGAGTCAAAACAAGATCACACAGATTGCTCCACTGTTTGAGTCAAAACAAGATCACACAGATTGCTCCACTGTTGGAGTCAAAACAAGATCACATAGATTGCTCCACTGTTGGAGTCAAAACAAGATCACATAGATTGCTCCACTGTACGAATCGAGGGAATATGAGTTTCTGTTTTACTCTTACATCTAAGTAATAATGCCCATGGTCTACTGATGAAAGGTTGGCAGCTGTAACGTTTAGTTATTTTGATTGTCTTCATTTCAATAAGCTGTAGCAATCTGTGTTATGTCTTTTTTCCCCTTGTTCTATCTATTTTGATCGCGGCCTTGCTTGGTTTATGCTTATTCCCGTTCCAGAATCGATGTAACTATTAAGGACTGATTCCTTTGACATAGTCTTGTTGCTGAGAATGATTTCTTTTTTTTTTCTCAAATATTGTTTTCTCCTGGACTCTACGAGTATTGTATTTTATTTTTAGAGCTCCATCCCCCACTTGAATTTATTATTATGTTAAAGTTCATGAAGTTATAAATAATAACATAATTAATTATTTACTTTTTTTTTATTTATTCACGACTAGGTAGAGACACTGCGTGGCGCTATAGACTATATCAGAGAACTTCGGAGTCTGTTGGAAATTACAGATGGGAAATAAAGCGAACAGTTGTATTTTATCTTTTGGGATCCCAGCCAACAACACAACTAACTTCAAGCTTGGGATCCAGTGCGACAATACAACTGATTTCAAACTTGGGATCACATACGACAACACATCAGACTTCAAGCTTGGGATCCCACGCGACAACACAACTGACTCCAAGCTTGGGATCCCATGCGATAACACAACTGACTCTAAGCTTGGGATCCCATGCGATAACACATCTGACTTCAAGCTTGGGATCCCATGCGACAACACAACTGACTTCAAGCTTGGGATCCCATGCGACAAAACAACTGACTCCAAGCTTGGGATCCCATGAGATAACACAACTGACTCCAAACTTGGGATCCCATGCGACAACACATCTGACTTCAAGCTTGGGATCCCATGCGACAACACAACTGACTCAAAGCTTGGGATCCCATGAGATAAGACAACTTATTTCAAGCTTGGAATCCCATGCGGTAACACAACTAACTTCAAGCTTGTAATCCATGCAATAACACAACTAACTTCAAGCGTGTAATCCATGCAATAACACAACTGGCTTCAAGCTTGGGATCCATGCAATAACACAACTGGCATCAAGCTTGTAATCCATGCAATAACACAACTGGCATCAAGCTTGGGATCCCATGCGACAACACAACTAACTTCAAGCTTGGGATCCCGTGCGACAACACAACTGACTTCAAGCTTGGGATCCCGTGCGATAACACAACTGATTTCAAGCTTGGAATCTCATGCGACAACACAACTAACTTCAAGCTTGGGATCCAATACGACAACACAACTAACTTCAAGCTTGGGATCCCGTGCGACAACACAACTGACTTCAAGCTTGGGATCCCGTGCGATAACACAACTGATTTCAAGCTTGGAATCTCATGCGACAACACAACTAACTTCAAGCTTGGGATCCAATACGACAACACAACTAACTTCAAGCTTGTAATCCATGCAATAACACAACTGGCTTCAAGCTTGGGATCCATGCAATAACACAACTGGCATCAAGCTTGTAATCCATGCAATAACACAACTGGCATCAAGCTTGTAATCCATGCAATAACACAACTGGCATCAAGCTTGTAATCCATGCAATAACACAACTGGCATCAAGCTTGGGATCCCATGCGACAACACAACTAACTTCAAGCTTGGGATCCCGTGCGACAACACAACTAACTTCAAGCTTGGGATCCCGTGCGATAACACAACTGATTTCAAGCTTGGAATCTCATGCGACAACACAACTAACTTCAAGCTTGGGATCCAATACGATAACACAACTGATTTCAAGGTTGGGATTTCATGCAATAACAAAACTGGCTTCAAGCATGCAATCCCATGCAATAACACAACTGGCTTCAAGCTTGGGATCCCATACGATAAAACAAATGACTCCAAGCTTGGGATACCATACGATAACACAACTGACTTCAAGCTTTGTAACTCCCTGTCTTCGTTTCATAATAATTGTACATCTGCATTAAATGACACTGATATGATTGTTGCATGTTAGTTATTTGTAAATATCAACAGGGGATGGTAACAAGAATTTGGCGCCCTTGGCGATCTTTTATTGGGCCTCATGCTGACTGTACTTTAGTTTATGTATCCACACTTTTAAACACTTTCATTCGATCTTTTATTGGGCCTCGTGCTGACTGTACTTTAGTTTATGTATCCACACTTTTAAACACTTTCCTTCGATCTTTCATCAAAATGAACCTTTTAGCTGCACATGGAGCACATGGAGCATATGGAGCACATGAAGCACATGGGGCATATGGAGCACATCGAGCATATGGAGAATATGGAGCACATCGAGCATATGGAACACATGGAGCACATGGAGCATATGGAACACATGGAGCACATGGAGCATATGGAGCACATCGAGCATATGGAACACATGGAGCACATGGAGCATATGGAGCACATCGAGCATATGGAACACATGGAGCATATGGAGCACATCGAGCATATGGAACACATGAAGCACATGGAGAATATGGAGCACATCAAGCATATGGAACACATGAAGCACATGGAGCATATGGAACATATGGAGCACATCGAGCATATGGAACATATGGAGCACATCGAGCATATGGAACACATGGAGCACATGGAGCATATGGAGCACATCGAGCATATGGAACACATGAAGCACATGGAGCACATGGAGCACATGGAGCATATGGAGCACATCGAGCATATGGAACACATGGAGCACATGGAGCATATGGAACACATGGAGCACATGGAGCATATGGAGCACATCGAGCATATGGAACACATGAAGCACATGGAGAATATGGAACACATGGAGCACATGGAGCATATGGAGCACATCGAGCATATGGAACACATGGAGCACATGGAGCATATGGAGCACATCGAGCATATGGACCACACATGAAGCACATGGAGAATATGGAGCACATCAAGCATATGGAACACATGAAGCACATGGAGCATATGGAGCACATGGAGCACGTGGCTTGAGTAAAGTAAAGGATTCCAGTTACGATCTGTGGCTTTTGGCGTCAGGTGCATGTATTTCTTCAATGGCGACACATCAGTGAGTTCTATGTCAGTATCAGGCCTGACCCAGGGCCCAGATTGAGACTTTTTTGTTTTTTCTTTCTTGTTCGTATATATTGTCTATCCTTTTTATATTTGTCTCTAACTCAAATCTCGTTACGTTTATCGATTTGTTAAAAATTTGATACCAGATATTTAGTGAGACCCTAGGCTAAATAAAACATTGAGGGACCTCCTTTCCTTAAAAATGAACACTCAGGGGTCGCCAGAAGTGGTAATTAGGTAGGTAATTTGGGTGGGGGGGGGGGGTGTTTGAGCACGGCAAATTGTCAAACTTTGAGGAATTTGTGTTTTGATGCGGTAGTTTTTACTACGGTATCGTAATCTGGGGTTAAGACACCTGTAAAAAATTTATGAAGAATGACTAACAGCAAATATTTGTGTGATGTGGTCGGTATCACATCAGACTACCTTTATTTTCAAGAAAAATCTCAGGTACCAATTGTGGGAATTGAACACTAACTCTTCTGATCAGGAAGCAATTGCACTAACGACTCAGTCACCAAGGCTGTTAGTAACCTTACACAGGTAACACACGGGACCCCTTCTCATTACATGGCCAAAAAATGATGATTGTTTCTTCATAATATTGGATATAAGCTCTCTTTTTACTTTGGCTTCTTTCAGAACGTTTTCATTACTCTCCTTAGCTGTCCATGGTATGCTCAACATTCTTCTGTAAAACCATATTTCTAAAGACTTCTGTGATCTTCTTGTCTGTTGTCCTAATGTCCATATTCACATCCACATGTTAAGACTGACTCTACATAACATTTAAAACTATTTTTCTCAAATGTTATGGCTAGCCAGTTTTAATATATGCACATGTATAGATTTGTGTACATATCCTTATATATATATTTGTGTTGTTAATTGTTCCAGCTGAAGGCTTACTTGGCCGAAACGTCGACTTTTGCTTTGTTAATTAACACGTAAAGCTGTTACCATACCACTTTTTTCTTCCTCTTTTTTTTTTAATTGTCATTGTCCTTAACATACGCACTAGCTGTGGGCAAGCAATTATGTCAACATCTTCAGACTATACATTTGAGTCGCTCCTGCGCTTACGTTGGTGACTGTAAGTCTAATTGAGACATTAAATGTCTTGTCAATAGTAGTGCATGTTTAATCAGAGCCGGCCATATTTGTGTCATCCTTTCTGGCAGGGAACTCTTCCTGCATCACAGTTCCGCGTTTCTCCAAGTAGCAGGCTATTCGTTTCTCCAAGTATAGGTCGTTTCAAAATATTTTGAAGGTGTTTAAAATTCCATATCTCTGCAACCAATTGATTGATAGTGCTGAAATTTTGCATATGGTCTTGTGATTTTTTGGTCCCAAGAAGTACATTCATTTCCTCACCAACAAGCGTATAGTTTTAAATATTCTTTATTTGAAGTATACAAATTTAAGGCATTTTGGTCAAACCATATATTTGGAGGAATTACCACTTCATATGAGTGAGCACCCACGGACTTGTCATCTTGAACGTAATGCGCGCCAATTTCCCTGTTTTAAGCACTAAAAAACACATAAAACGCGTCATAGTTATAATTTTATATCCGGTGCATCCCATTTCCTGTCGTTTTGTTGTGATTTATGTGCAACGGCGTATCCTAATTATTGGGCAATTTCGTTAAATTTGTGATCTGTTAGTCAATGGGTATAAAAGTAAAGTTCCTTACATTGCAATCAGTGGCAATAAAGGTGTATAAATATTTTTGCATAGAAGCTAAGCGTGGAAAACTGTATCGAAGCATCTCAAAGCCAGAAAAGAGAACTATTCACGCATTGGGTATAAGCAAACGCTTTTTCAAACAAGTGCTTAAAGCTAACGGAGTGTCCAGTTCAATCAAGACTAGGGCGCTAGGAAGAAAGAAAGTAGTAGATAGTTTTGACAAGGAAGTGATTAGAAGAGCAATTTGTAAAATGTTCGATTCCAAAGAAACTGTGACTTTAAGAAAAATGAAAATTCGACTGAGAGCAGAAAATGACATTGTTGTGTCGAAAACAACATTAAGGAGAACTGTTAGAAGCATCGGTTTTACGTTTAGAAAGTACGATAGTGGTAGAAATGTCATCTGCGAGAAGCCGCACTTAGTTTCTATGAGGAGTAAATATTTACGTGAAGTACGGGAAATGCGTAACCAAGGTTATGATATTGTATTTCTAGATGAATCTTGGATAAATTCTCACCACACAAGTGCAAAGGAATGGCAGTTATCAGATGGAAGTATTAAAAGATGTGTACCCACTGGAAAAGGACAGCGTATTATAATGGCACATGCAGGCAGCCGAAAAGAAGGGTTGGTGAAAAATGCAGAACTTATATTCACCTCTAATTATACTGACAACAGGGACTATCACACCGAGATGAATGGCCATATATTTAGAGAGTGGATTGAAAATACTCTTCTTCCAATTCTAGACAGACCATCCTGTCTGGTAATGGACAACGCGTCGTACCACAACGCTGTGGCAGAAGAAGACAAAATTCCTACATCTACCAGTACAAAAGATGTTATAAAGATTTGGCTAAGAAAGGAAGGAATTCCATTTAACGAGGGATTTTTGAAACCTGAATTACTGTCACTTGTTAAGAAATCGCAAAAGACCAAAGTATTCCAAATAGACAAAATCATTCAACAGCATGGTCATACGTGCTTGAGACTGCCCCCTTATCATCCACAATTAAACCCCATTGAACTCGTTTGGGCAAAAATTAAAGGGCAGGTGGCAGCTGAGAATACAAGTTTTAAACTATGCGATATAAAAGGACTGACATATGCTGCTCTATCACAGATTGACAAAGATTTTTGGTGCAAATGTGAAGATCATGTCTTAAAAGAAGAAAATGACTATTGGAAAAAAGATGGACTATCGTTCGTTCAGCCCAGATTAGTAATCAATATGTTAGACTCCTCTGATTCAGAATAAATGAAATAATAATGGACGTTTTTATATGTCCGCATGATCAATCTTTAGCTAAAGTTGATAACGTTTTGAAAATGTAAAGATTCTTGATATGTGTACTGCAGGCATGCAAAGAAACTAAATCACTTTCATATGTCTTGTTTACGTAAAATAATGAAAGTCACATGGAAAGACATAAAACGAACAATGTAGCTCTTTACAGTGAAGAGGATCCCGTGCTTACATCGGACTCTTTAGTCACATGCGTACCCATAAACAATAACTTTGCTTGATATGTCATGCTCGTTATCGCTCGCAACGGATAATTAATTTTTTTTAAATGTATTCTTTGTTGTATATTGTTTAAATAGTTTTCATTAATGGAACTGTTTATACGCTGATTTGTTTTAGACCGTCTGTAAAGGCTATAACATTGACATTCTCATAGTATTTTAAAGAAAGTAAACAATAGAAAGTAAACAGTTGATAAACGCCTCCAACTTTCAAGTTGTGTAGAGACGCCTATGTCGAGAAGCTGATTTCCATTAATGTACGGTAAATTATTTTCTCCAGGAGCAAAAAGATCCGTAAATTCACTGAGATCAAAGGAAAGTGCTGCTTCATGATGAAGCATACTTCCTACATCATTAAATTTTGTGAAATCGGTGGGACCTTGGAAAAACAAGGCCAGATGCAAAAAATCAAGTTTGTAAGTGCAGGGAAAGAGGAGATATTTCATGTTAATCGTGAACATTTAGATTTGAAACGACCAATAGCAGGCTATTCGTTTCTCCAAGTAGCAGGCTATTCGTTTCTCCAAGTAGCAGGCTATTCGTTTCTCCAAGTAGCAGGCTATTCGTTTCTCCAAGTAGCAGGCTATTCGTTTCTCCAAGTAGCAGGCTATTCGTTTCTCCAAGTAGCAGGCTATTCGTTTCTCCAAGTAGCAGGCTATTCGTTTCTCCAAGTAGCAGGCTATTCGTTTCTCCAAGTAGCAGGCTATTCGTTTCTCTAAGTAGCAGGCTATTCGTTTCTCCAAGTAGCAGGCTATTCGTTTCTCCAAGTAGCAGGCTATTCGTTTCTCCAAGTAGCAGGCTATTCGTTTCTCCAAGTAGCAGGCTATTCGTTTCTCCAAGTAGCAGGCTATTTGTTTCTCCAAGTAGCAGGCTATTCGTTTCTCCAAGTAGCAGGCTATTCGTTTCTCCAAGTAGCAGGCTATTCGTTTCTCCAAGTAGCAGGCTATTCGTTTCTCCAAGTAGCAGGCTATTCGTTTCTCCAAGTAGCAGGCTATTCGTTTCTCCAAGTAGCAGGCTATTCGTTTCTCCAAGTAGCAGGCTATTCGTTTCTCCAAGTAGCAGGCTATTCGTTTCTCCAAGTAGCAGGCTATTCGTTTCTCCAAGTAGCAGGCTATTCGTTTCTCCAAGTAGCAGGCTATTCGTTTCTCCAAGTAGCAGGCTATTCGTTTCTCCAAGTAGCAGGCTATTCGTTTCTCCAAGTAGCAGGCTATTCGTTTCTCCAAGTAGCAGGCTATTCGTTTCTCCAAGTAGCAGGCTATTCGTTTCTCCAAGTAGCAGGCTATTCGTTTCTCCAAGTAGCAGGCTATTCGTTTCTCCAAGTAGCAGGCTATTCGTTTCTCCAAGTAGCAGGCTATTCGTTTCTCCAAGTAGCAGGCTATTCGTTTCTCCAAGTAGCAGGCTATTCGTTTCTCCAAGTAGCAGGCTATAAATAGAAATGTTAGTGCGACATATCGATGTAAAACGATAATTCTCAAACAGTAGAGATAGAATCAAGATGCAACAAAGCTTGTCAAATCATTGGACAGTTATCACTACTATTGTCCAACAAGGAAATAACTCTGGAGGCAAAACGGGCACTATACAATACAATCTTCATCCCGACGTTGTGCTACCAATGCCAGACCTGGACCCTAGATGCAAGAACAATCAGAAAAATAACCTCTACAGAGATTAAATGTGTTAGGCGAATGACAGGAAACAGTCTGAGAGATAAGATCAGAAATGAAGAATTCAGAAAAAAAAAAAATCTAGGAATAGTCCCCGCCATAGAATGTATAAGGAAACAACAAATAAAATGGTTTGAACACGTGACTAGGCAGAAAGATCAAAACTCAACACAAAGAGCCTTCAATAAATGTTGTGAGAACACCAAACCCAAGGGTCAACCACGAAAAAGATGGATAGATGGAATATTAGAAGCACTAGAAATCATAACAGCAGCAGAGACGAACAGAAGAGCAAAAGACCGTAAATTATTATCTCCCCTCGATGCTGAAAGGCAGATGAGGAAGGAAAGAAGAAAAAGAAGTACGACATATCTGGCAGCCGTTCAATTTACGAGTAAGGTCAGAACGTCAAATGAAATCATAAAGGTCAATTAATGTTAGAATATGCTGTAAATTGAAGCACATAAAGCCGACTCTGAATACGTTCTCTGTCGTGTGCTTAGTAGCGTCTATCTGTACAAGAGGTACAGGGTAAGAGCAATGTCCCTTTGAGTTAGCCTGCACTTTATTCGGTGGTTCGCTAACCTGTCATTAAAAGTAAAAAGTAAAGTGCCCCCGTCACAAAACAAAACATGGAAGACTTTCAATTATTCAATGTTATGCGCCTACTAACGAAGCTGATGATGAAGTTAAGGATGATTTTTATAACCAACTGCAACAACTTATAAACAAAATACCAAAACACGATCTTTTAATTGTAATGGGAGACTTCAACGCCAAAGTAGGACAAGATAACGCAGGAGTGGAACATGTGATGGGGAGAGAAGGCTGTAATACAACAAGTCAGAATGGAGAAAGATTAATAGAATTATGTTTAATAGAAAATTTAGTTATAGGTGGGACATTATTTCCACATAAAAATATCCACAAAACAACATGGATATCTCCTGATGATAGAACATCAAATCAAATTGACCACCTATGTATTAAACAACAATTCAGATCATCATTAATAGATGTAAGAGCATACAGAGGTGCTGATGTTAATAGTGACCACAACCTGTGCATTGGGAAAATAAGATTAAAATTTAGAAACCAACAGAAGAGGTCAATTACACATAAAATTGATAGTCATAAACTGAAAGATGAAGCAATAAAGGAAAAGTTTAACATAGAGCTAAGTAATTGTTATTCAGCACTTGGTGAAATAGACTTAGATATCAATGAAATGTGGGACTCACAGAGCAAAATACTAATGACAGCAGCAGAAGCAAGTGCTGGACTGAAGAAAATGGAAAAACGAGCTTGGATCTCAGACACCACATGGAAATACATCAAAGAAAGAAGAGAAGCGAAGAGAGCCATGACTAATGTAAAGACAGATCTTGGAAAGGTTCTGGCAAAAGCAACATACAAAGAATTAGACAACAAAGTGAAAAGTTCGGCAAGAAGAGATACAAGAGCTTATATAGACAACTTGGCAGAGAAAGCAGAGACAGCTGCAATTACAGGAGACAGCAGAACTCTTTATACTGTACAAAAGATGCTGACAAACACCTATACATCCAGTGGAACACCAATTCTAGACAAATCTGGATTAATGCTAACAACAAGCGCAGACATAAAAGCCCGTTGGGCGGAACACTTCAAAGAAATTCTTAACCGTCCACTACCTCACAGTTTAATAGATTTTGAAGCTGAAACACCAGCAGCAGAATTAGATGTAAATTTAGATGACTTCACCTTGAGTGAAATAGAAACCACCTTAAAGCTAATGACCAATAACAAGGCTGCTGGAGAGGATAAGTTAACAGCTGAGATCCTCAAGGCAATTGATAGCCATAATTTAATACATCTCCAAAAAATGTTCAACATCATTTGGAAAACAGAGAAGACACCTCATAAATGGAAAAAAGGAATCATTGTTAAGATCCCAAAAAAGGGCAATCTTAGAGATTGTAACAATTGGAGAGGCGTGACACTTTTGTCAGTTGCCTCAAAATTATTCTGTAAAATCATCCTAAATAGAATAAAGGATTCAATAGATACAGTAATGCGTGAAGAACAGGCTGGGTTTAGAAAAGGGAGAAGCTGTCTTGACCACATTTTCACTCTACGACTTATATTGGAGGAACACATTGAAAAGCAAAAACCTTTTGTACTTAACTTCATCGACTTCAAAAAAGCATTTGATAGTATTCATAGAGATTCTTTGTGGAAAATTCTGAAGCAATATGGCTTACCATCAAAAATCATAAATATTATCAAAGACATGTATGATGGTTACACATGTGCAGTTCGAACAGAGGAAGGACTGAGCGAATGTTTCCCAATAGAAACTGGGGTTAAACAAGGATGTATTTTATCGCCCTTGTTATTTGGAATTGTTATGGACTTCATAATGAAGAAATGCTGCACTGGTAATAAAGGCATCGAATGGATACAAGGAGACCATTTGGAGGACCTGGACTTTGCTGATGACATAGTTCTCATCAGCAATCAGATAAAAACGATGCAGGAAAACACAAATGAACTATCATCAATAGACAGCAAAATTGGGCTTGAGGTCAATCATGAAAAGTCTAAAGTCATGAAAAGTTTAATTCCAACAAGTGACAAAATATACATGGAAAACAAACCAGTAGAAGAGATCGATCACTTCATCTATCTTGGAAGTCACATTGATCGAGAAGGGGATACGAGCAAAGAAATTAGAATCAGACTGGCTAAAGCAGCAATGTCTTTCAGAAGCCTTGAAAAGTTGTGGAAATCAAAACTCATTAGCACAAACACAAAACTTAGGCTATTCAAATCAAATGTACTATCAACCCTTACGTATGCGTGTGAAAGCTGGAAAACAACAAGAGATATAGAAACAAAGTTGAACGCATTCGAAAATAAATGTCTAAGGAAAATACTTGGTATAGAATGGAACGAATTCAAAACAAACGAGGAAATTAGAGAAATCGCCAATCAACCACTAATATCTTCAGTAATAAAGAAAAGACGATGGTCATACGTTGGACATGTGATGAGAAGAGATAATAATCGAATAGCAAAGCAAGCCCTCATATGGGAAACAACAGGTAAAAGAAAAAGAGGAAGACCCAGGGAGACACTGAGAAGAACATTGATGAGAGAGGCAAGAGCAGCAGGAATCGGCTCCCTCAATGAGATAGAACTGCTTGCACAGAACAGAGACAGATGGCGAGATTTGATAAAATATCTTTAAAAGAAAACTGTTAGAACAAAAATTCATATAGGAGAAGGTGTATCTTGGTCTACGCCCTATGGGCCGGTTACGGCTCGAAAGGTCAATAGATAGATAGATTTGAGGCTTGGTGAACCCGTAAGCCGTCGGTTTGTATCGAACCCTACCCCTTGTCCTTTGTAGTCCAGTTCACTAACCACTGAGCTATCACGGTTCCCAAACTGTCATTAGAAGACCCATAATTTTAGGGTTACCCTAACCCTTGTTGCAAAAATAAAATTAAATGGACAAGAACTAGAATAAGTTGATACATTCAAATATGTACGGTCAATAGTTAGTGTTGAGTATATGGATATTTGTAGTATTTGAGAACTACTGTAAGTTTGTTGTGACTAAGTGTTCAAAGTTTGTAGAAGAAGATACGGATTGAGAAATAGTAACACAAGAAGTTACGGAATGAGAAATAGTAGCACAAGAAGTTACGTAATGAGAAATAGTAACACAAGAAGTTACGGAATGAGAAATAGTAAAACAAGAAGTTACGTAACGAGAAATAGTAACACAAGAAGTTACGGAATGAGAAATAGTAACACAAGAAGTTACGGAATGAGAAATAGTAACACAAGAAGTTACGGAATGAGAAATAGTAACACAAGAAGTTACGAAATGAGAAATAGTAACACAAAAAGATACGGAATGAGAAATAGTAACACAAGAAGTTACGGAATGAGAAATAGTAACACAAGAAGTTACGGAATGAGAAATAGTAACACACGAAGTTACGGAGTGAGAAATAGTAACACAAGAAGTTACGGAATGAGAAATAGTAACACAAGAAGTTACGTAACGAGAAATAGTAACACAAGAAGTTACGGAATGAGAAATAGTAACACAAGAAGTTACGGAATGAGAAATAGTAACACAAAAAGATACGGAAAGAGAAATATTAACACAAGAAGTTACGTAACGAGAAATAGTAACACAAGAAGTTACGGAATGAGAAATAGTAACACAAGAAGTTACGGAATGAGAAATAGTAACACAAGAAGTTACGGAATGAGAAATAGTAACACAAGAAGTTCGTAACGAGAAATAGTAACACAAGAAGTACGGAATGAGAAATAGTAACACAAAAAGATACGGAATGAGAAATAGTAACACAAGAAGTACGGAATGAGAAATAGTAACACAAAAAGATATGGAATGAGAAATAGTAACACAAGAAGTTACGGAATGAGAAATAGTAACACAAAAAGATACGGAATGAGAAATAGTAAAACAAGAAGTTACGGAATGAGAAATAGTAACACAAGAAGTTACGGAATGAGAAATAGTAACACAAGAAGTTACGGAATGAGAAATAGTAGCACAAGAAGTTACGGAATGAGAAATAGAAGCACAAGAAGTTACGGAATGAGAAAAAGTAACACAAAAAGATACGGAATGAGAAATACTAAGACAAGAAGTTACGGCATGAGAAATAGTAACACAAGAAGTTACGGAATGAGAAATAGTAACACAAAAAGATACGGAATGAGAAATAGTAACACAAAAAGATACGGAATGAGAAATAGTAACCACAAGAAGATGCGGAATGAGAAATAGTAACACAAGAAGTTACGGAATGAGAAATAGTAACACAAAAAGATACGGAATGAGAAATAGTAACACAAAAAGATACGGAATGAGAAATAGTAACACAAGAAGTTACGGAATGAGAAATAGTAACACAAGAAGTTACGGAATGAGAAATAGTAACACAAGAATTTACGGAATGAGAAATAGTAACACAAAAAGATACGGAATGAGAAATAGTAACACAAGAAGTTACGGAATAAGAAATAGTAACACAAGAAGTTACGAAATGAGAAATAGTAACCACAAGAAGATGCGGAATGAGAAATAGTAACACAAGAAGTTATGGAATGAGAAATAGTAACCACAAGAAGTTACGAAATGAGAAATAGTAACACAAGAAGTTACGGAATGAGAAATAGTAACCAGAAGAAGTTATGGAATGAGAAATAGTAACACAAGAAGTTACGGAATGAGAAATAGTAGCACAAGAAGTTACGAAATGAGAAATAGTAACCACAAGAAGTTATGGAATGAGAAATAGTAACACAAGAAGTTACGGAATGAGAAATAGTAGCACAAGAAGTTTCGAAATGAGAAATAGTAACCACAAGAAGATGCGGAATGAGAAATAGTAACCGCAAGAAGTTATGGAATGAGAAATAGTAACACAAGAAGTTACGAAATGAGAAATAGTAACACAAGAAGTTACGGAATGAGAAATAGTAACACAAGAAGTTACGGAATGAGAAATAGTAGCACAAGAAGTTACGAAATGAGAAATAGTAGCACAAGAAGTTACGGAATGAGAAATAGTAGCACAAGAAGTTACGAAATGAGAAATAGTAACCACAAGAAGATGCGGAATGAGAAATAGTAACACAAGAAGTTACGGAATGAGAAATAGTAACACAAGAAGTTACGGAATGAGAAATAGTAACACAAAAAGATACGGAATGAGAAATAGTAACACAAGAAGTTACGGAATGAGAAATAGTAACACAAGAAGTTACGTAACGAGAAATAGTAACACAAGAAGTTACGGAATGAGAAATAGTAACACAAGAAGTTACGGAATGAGAAATAGTAACACAAAAAGTTATGAAATGAGAAATAGAAACACAAGAAGTTACGGAATGAGAAATAGTAACACAAGAAGTTACGAAATGAGAAATAGTAACACAAGAAGTTACGGAATGAAAAATAGTAACACAAGAAGTTATGGAATGAGAAATAGTAACACAAAAAGTTACGAAATGAGAAATAGTAAGACAAGAAGTTACGGAATGAGAAATAGTAACACAAGAAGTTACGGAATAAGAAATAGTAACACAAGAAGTTACGGAATGAGAAATAGTAACACAAGAAGTTACGGAATGAGAAATAGTAACACAAAAAGTTACGAAATGAGAAATAGTAACACAAGAAGTTACGGAATGAGAAATAGTAACACAAGAAGTTACGAAATGAGAAATAGTAACACAAGAAGTTACGTAACGAGAAATAGTAACACAAGAAGTTATGGAATGAGAAATAGTAACACAAGAAGTTACGAAATGAGAAATAGTAACACAAAAAGATACGGAATGAGAAATAGTAACACAAGAAGTTACGGAATGAGAAATAGTAACACAAGAAGTTACGGAATGAGAGTTAGTAACCACAAGAAGATGCGGAATGAGAAATAGTAACACAAGAAGATACGAAATGAGAAACAGTAACACAAGAAGTTACGAAATGAGAAATAGTAACACAAAAAGATACGGAATGAGAAATAGTAACACAAGAAGTTACGGAATGAGAAATAGTAACACAAGAAGTTACGTAACGAGAAATAGTAACACAAGAAGTTACGGAATGAGAAATAGTAACACAAGAAGTTACGGAATGAGAAATAGTAACACAAAAAGTTATGAAATGAGAAATAGTAACACAAGAATTTACGGAATGAGAAATAGTAACACAAAAAGATACGGAATGAGAAATAGTAACACAAGAAGTTACGGAATAAGAAATAGTAACACAAGAAGTTACGAAATGAGAAATAGTAACCACAAGAAGATGCGGAATGAGAAATAGTAACACAAGAAGTTATGGAATGAGAAATAGTAACCACAAGAAGTTACGAAATGAGAAATAGTAACACAAGAAGTTACGGAATGAGAAATAGTAACACAAGAAGTTACGGAATGAGAAATAGTAACACAAGAAGTTACGGAATGAGAAATAGTAACACAAAAAGATACGGAATGAGAAATAGTAACACAAGAAGTACGGAATGAGAAATAGTAACACAAAAAGATACGGAATGAGAAATAGTAACACAAGAAGTACGGAATGAGAAATAGTAACACAAAAAGATATGGAATGAGAAATAGTAACACAAGAAGTTACGGAATGAGAAATAGTAACACAAAAAGATACGGAATGAGAAATAGTAAAACAAGAAGTTACGGAATGAGAAATAGTAACACAAGAAGTTACGGAATGAGAAATAGTAGCACAAGAAGTTACGGAATGAGAAATAGAAGCACAAGAAGTTACGGAATGAGAAAAAGTAACACAAAAAGATACGGAATGAGAAATACTAAGACAAGAAGTTACGGCATGAGAAATAGTAACACAAGAAGTTACGGAATGAGAAATAGTAACACAAAAAGATACGGAATGAGAAATAGTAACACAAAAAGATACGGAATGAGAAATAGTAACCACAAGAAGATGCGGAATGAGAAATAGTAACACAAGAAGTTACGGAATGAGAAATAGTAACACAAAAAGATACGGAATGAGAAATAGTAACACAAAAAGATACGGAATGAGAAATAGTAACACAAGAAGTTACGGAATGAGAAATAGTAACACAAGAAGTTACGGAATGAGAAATAGTAACACAAGAATTTACGGAATGAGAAATAGTAACAAAAAGATACGGAATGAGAAATAGTAACACAAGAAGTTACGGAATAAGAAATAGTAACACAAGAAGTTACGAAATGAGAAATAGTAACCACAAGAAGATGCGGAATGAGAAATAGTAACACAAGAAGTTATGGAATGAGAAATAGTAACCACAAGAAGTTACGAAATGAGAAATAGTAACACAAGAAGTTACGGAATGAGAAATAGTAACCAGAAGAAGTTATGGAATGAGAAATAGTAACACAAGAAGTTACGGAATGAGAAATAGTAGCACAAGAAGTTACGAAATGAGAAATAGTAACCACAAGAAGTTATGGAATGAGAAATAGTAACACAAGAAGTTACGGAATGAGAAATAGTAGCACAAGAAGTTTCGAAATGAGAAATAGTAACCACAAGAAGATGCGGAATGAGAAATAGTAACCGCAAGAAGTTATGGAATGAGAAATAGTAACACAAGAAGTTACGAAATGAGAAATAGTAACACAAGAAGTTACGGAATGAGAAATAGTAACACAAGAAGTTACGGAATGAGAAATAGTAGCACAAGAAGTTACGAAATGAGAAATAGTAGCACAAGAAGTTACGGAATGAGAAATAGTAGCACAAGAAGTTACGAAATGAGAAATAGTAACCACAAGAAGATGCGGAATGAGAAATAGTAACACAAGAAGTTACGGAATGAGAAATAGTAACACAAGAAGTTACGGAATGAGAAATAGTAACACAAAAAGATACGGAATGAGAAATAGTAACACAAGAAGTTACGGAATGAGAAATAGTAACACAAGAAGTTACGTAACGAGAAATAGTAACACAAGAAGTTACGGAATGAGAAATAGTAACACAAGAAGTTACGGAATGAGAAATAGTAACACAAAAAGTTATGAAATGAGAAATAGAAACACAAGAAGTTACGGAATGAGAAATAGTAACACAAGAAGTTACGAAATGAGAAATAGTAACACAAGAAGTTACGGAATGAAAAATAGTAACACAAGAAGTTATGGAATGAGAAATAGTAACACAAAAAGTTACGAAATGAGAAATAGTAAGACAAGAAGTTACGGAATGAGAAATAGTAACACAAGAAGTTACGGAATAAGAAATAGTAACACAAGAAGTTACGGAATGAGAAATAGTAACACAAGAAGTTACGGAATGAGAAATAGTAACACAAAAAGTTACGAAATGAGAAAT
Source organism: Megaustenia siamemsis (assembly GCA_032433765.1). Classification (NCBI taxonomy): domain Eukaryota; kingdom Metazoa; phylum Mollusca; class Gastropoda; order Stylommatophora; family Ariophantidae; genus Megaustenia; species Megaustenia siamemsis. The sequence goes on from JAVIAB010000047.1 coordinate 30,163,884, forward strand.
AGTAACACAAGAAGTTACGGAATGAGAAATAGTAACACAAGAAGTTACGAAATGAGAAATAGTAACACAAGAAGTTACGTAACGAGAAATAGTAACACAAGAAGTTATGGAATGAGAAATAGTAACACAAGAAGTTACGAAATGAGAAATAGTAACACAAAAAGATACGGAATGAGAAATAGTAACACAAGAAGTTACGGAATGAGAAATAGTAACACAAGAAGTTACGGAATGAGAGTTAGTAACCACAAGAAGATGCGGAATGAGAAATAGTAACACAAGAAGATACGAAATGAGAAACAGTAACACAAGAAGTTACGAAATGAGAAATAGTAACACAAAAAGATACGGAATGAGAAATAGTAACACAAGAAGTTACGGAATGAGAAATAGTAACACAAGAAGTTACGTAACGAGAAATAGTAACACAAGAAGTTACGGAATGAGAAATAGTAACACAAGAAGTTACGGAATGAGAAATAGTAACACAAAAAGTTATGAAATGAGAAATAGTAACACAAGAAGTTACGGAATGAGAAATAGTAACACAAGAAGTTACGAATGAGAAATAGTAACACAAGAAGTTACGGAATGAGAAATAGTAACACAAGAAGTTATGGAATGAGAAATAGTAACACAAAAAGTTACGAAATGAGAAATAGTAAGACAAGAAGTTACGGAATGAGAAATAGTAACACAAGAAGTTACGGAATAAGAAATAGTAACACAAGAAGTTACGGAATGAGAAATAGTAACACAAGAAGTTACGGAATGAGAAATAGTAACACAAGAAGTTACGGAATGAGAAATAGTAACACAAGAAATTACGAAATGATAAATAGTAACACAAGAAGTTACGGAATGAGAAATAGTAACACAAGAAGTTATGGAATGAGAAATAGTAACACAAGAAGTTACGGAATGAGAAATAGTAACACAAAAAGATACGGAATGAGAAATAGTAACCACAAGAAGATGCGGAATGAGAAATAGTAACACAAGAAGTTACGGAATGAGAAATAGTAACATAAAAAGATACGGAATGAGAAATAGTAACACAAAAAGATACGGAATGAGAAATAGTAACACAAGAAGTTACGGAATGAGAAATAGTAACACAAGAAGTTACGGAATGAGAAATAGTAGCACAAGAAGTTACGGAATGAGAAATAGTAGCACAAGAAGTTACGGAATGAGAAAAAGTAACACAAAAAGATACGGAATGAGAAATACTAAGACAAGAAGTTACGGCATGAGAAATAGTAACACAAGAAGTTACGGAATGAGAAATAGTAACACAAGAAGTTACGGAATGAGAAATAGTAACACAAGAATTTACGGAATGAGAAATAGTAACACAAAAAGATACGGAATGAGAAATAGTAACACAAGAAGTTACGGAATAAGAAATAGTAACACAAGAAGTTACGAAATGAGAAATAGTAACCACAAGAAGATGCGGAATGAGAAATAGTAACACAAGAAGTTATGGAATGATAAATAGTAACCACAAGAAGTTACGAAATGAGAAATAGTAACACAAGAAGTTACGGAATGAGAAATAGTAACCAGAAGAAGTTATGGAATGAGAAATAGTAACACAAGAAGTTACGGAATGAGAAATAGTAGCACAAGAAGTTACGAAATGAGAAATAGTAACCACAAGAAGTTATGGAATGAGAAATAGTAACACAAGAAGTTACGGAATGAGAAATAATAGCACAAGAAGTTACGAAATGAGAAATAGTAACCACAAGAAGATGCGGAATGAGAAATAGTAACCGCAAGAAGTTATGGAATGAGAAATAGTAACACAAGAAGTTACGAAATGAGAAATAGTAACACAAGAAGTTACGGAATGAGAAATAGTAACACAAGAAGTTACGGAATGAGAAATAGTAGCACAAGAAGTTACGAAATGAGAAATAGTAGCACAAGAAGTTACGGAATGAGAAATAGTAGCACAAGAAGTTACGAAATGAGAAATAGTAACCACAAGAAGATGCGGAATGAGAAATAGTAACACAAGAAGTTACGGAATGAGAAATAGTAACACAAGAAGTTACGGAATGAGAAATAGTAACACAAAAAGATACGGAATGAGAAATAGTAACACAAGAAGTTACGGAATGAGAAATAGTAACACAAGAAGTTACGTAACGAGAAATAGTAACACAAGAAGTTACGGAATGAGAAATAGTAACACAAGAAGTTACGGAATGAGAAATAGTAACACAAAAAGTTATGAAATGAGAAATAGTAACACAAGAAGTTACGGAATGAGAAATAGTAACACAAGAAGTTACGAAATGAGAAATAGTAACACAAGAAGTTACGGAATGAAAAATAGTAACACAAGAAGTTATGGAATGAGAAATAGTAACACAAAAATTTACGAAATGAGAAATAGTAAGACAAGAAGTTACGGAATAAGAAATAGTAACACAATAAGTTACGGAATGAGAAATAGTAACACAAGAAGTTACGGAATGAGAAATAGTAACACAAAAAGTTACGAAATGAGAAATAGTAACACAAGAAGTTACGGAATGAGAAATAGTAACACAAGAAGTTACGTAACGAGAAATAGTAACACAAGAAGATACGGAATGAGAAATAGTAACACAAGAAGTTACGGAATGAGAAATAGTAACACAAAAAGTTATGAAATGAGAAATAGTAACACAAGAAGTTACGGAATGAGAAATAGTAACACAAGAAGTTACGAAATGAGAAATAGTAACACAAGAAGTTATGGAATGAGAAATAGTAACACAAAAAGTTACGAAATGAGAAATAGTAAGACAAGAAGTTACGGAATGAGAAATAGTAACACAAGAAGTTACGGAATAAGAAATAGTAACACAAGAAGTTACGGAATGAGAAATAGTAACACAAGAAGTTACGGAATGAGAAATAGTAACACAAAAAGTTACGAAATGAGAAATAGTAACACAAGAAGTTACGGAATGAGAAATAGTAACACAAGAAATTACGAAATGAGAAATAGTAACACAAGAAGTTACGGAATGAGAAATAGTAACACAAGAAGTTATGGAATGAGAAATAGTAACACAAGAAGTTACGGAATGAGAAATAGTCACACAAAAAGATACGGAATGAGAAATAGTAACCACAAGAAGATGCGGAATGAGAAATAGTAACACAAGAAGTTACGGAATGAGAAATAGTAACATAAAAAGATACGGAATGAGAAATAGTAACACAAAAAGATACGGAATGAGAAATAGTAACACAAGAAGTTACGGAATGAGAAATAGTAACACAAGAAGTTACGGAATGAGAAATAGTAGCACAAGAAGTTACGGAATGAGAAATAGTAGCACAAGAAGTTACGGAATGAGAAAAAGTAACACAAAAAGATACGGAATGAGAAATACTAAGACAAGAAGTTACGGCATGAGAAATAGTAACACAAGAAGTTACGGAATGAGAAATAGTAACACAAAAAGATACGGAATGAGAAATAGTAACACAAAAAGATACGGAATGAGAAATAGTAACCACAAGAAGATGCGGGATGAGAAATAGTAACACAAGAAGTTACGGAATGAGAAATAGTAACACAAAAGATACGGAATGAGAAATAGTAACACAAAAAGATACGGAATGAGAAATAGTAACACAAGAAGTTACGGAATGAGAAATAGTAACACAAGAAGTTACGGAATGAGAAATAGTAACACAAGAATTTACGGAATGAGAAATAGTAACACAAAAAGATAAGGAATGAGAAATAGTAACACAAGAAGTTACGGAATAAGAAATAGTAACACAAGAAGTTACGAAATGAGAATTAGTAACCACAAGAAGATGCGGAATGAGAAATAGTAACACAAGAAGTTATGGAATGAGAAATAGTAACCACAAGAAGTTACGAAATGAGAAATAGTAACACAAGAAGTTACGGAATGAGAAATAGTAACCAGAAGAAGTTATGGAATGAGAAATAGTAACACAAGAAGTTACGGAATGAGAAATAGTAGCACAAGAAGTTACGAAATGAGAAATAGTAACCACAAGAAGTTATGGAATGAGAAATAGTAACACAAGAAGTTACGGAATGAGAAATAGTAGCACAAGAAGTTACGAAATGAGAAATAGTAACCACAAGAAGATGCGGAATGAGAAATAGTAACCGCAAGAAGTTATGGAATGAGAAATAGTAACACAAGAAGTTACGAAATGAGAAATAGTAACACAAGAAGTTACGGAATGAGAAATAGTAACACAAGAAGTTACGGAATGAGAAATAGTAGCACAAGAAGTTACGAAATGAGAAATAGTAGCACAAGAAGTTACGGAATGAGAAATAGTAGCACAAGAAGTTACGAAATGAGAAATAGTAACCACAAGAAGATGCGGAATGAGAAATAGTAACACAAGAAGTTACGGAATGAGAAATAGTAACACAAGAAGTTACGGAATGAGAAATAGTAACACAAAAAGATACGGAATGAGAAATAGTAACACAAGAAGTTACGGAATGAGAAATAGTAACACAAGAAGTTACGTAACGAGAAATAGTAACACAAGAAGATACGGAATGAGAAATAGTAACACAAGAAGTTACGGAATGAGAAATAGTAACACAAAAAGTTATGAAATGAGAAATAGTAACACAAGAAGTTACGGAATGAGAAATAGTAACACAAGAAGTTACGAAATGAGAAATAGTAACACAAGAAGTTACGGAATGAAAAATAGTAACACAAGAAGTTATGGAATGAGAAATAGTAACACAAAAAGTTACGAAATGAGAAATAGTAAGACAAGAAGTTACGGAATGAGAAATAGTAACACAAGAAGTTACGGAATAAGAAATAGTAGCACAAGAAGTTACGGAATGAGAAATAGTAACACAAGAAGTTACGGAATGAGAAATAGTAACACAAAAAGTTACGAAATGAGAAATAGTAACACAAGAAGTTACGGAATGAGAAATAGTAACACAAGAAGTTACGAAATGAGAAATAGTAACACAAGAAGTTACGTAACGAGAAATAGTAACACAAGAAGTTATGGAATGAGAAATAGTAACACAAGAAGTTACGAAATGAGAAATAGTAACACAAAAAGATACGGAATGAGAAATAGTAACACAAGAAGTTACGGAATGAGAAATAGTAACACAAGAAGTTACGGAATGAGAGTTAGTAACCACAAGAAGATGCGGAATGAGAAATAGTAACACAAGAAGTTACGGAATGAGAAATAGTAACACAAGAAGTTACGAAATGAGAAATAGTAACACAAGAAGTTACGGAATGAAAAATAGTAACACAAGAAGTTATGGAATGAGAAATAGTAACACAAAAAGTTACGAAATGAGAAATAGTAAGACAAGAAGTTACGGAATGAGAAATAGTAACACAAGAAGTTACGGAATAAGAAATAGTAACAAAAGAAGTTACGGAATGAGAAATAGTAACACAAGAAGTTACGGAATGAGAAATAGTAACACAAAAAGTTACGAAATGAGAAATAGTAACACAAGAAGTTACGGAATGAGAAATAGTAACACAAGAAGTTACGAAATGAGAAATAGTAACACAAGAAGTTACGTAACGAGAAATAGTAACACAAGAAGTTATGGAATGAGAAATAGTAACACAAGAAGTTACGAAATGAGAAATAGTAACACAAAAAGATACGGAATGAGAAATAGTAACACAAGAAGTTACGGAATGAGAAATAGTAACACAAGAAGTTACGGAATGAGAGTTAGTAACCACAAGAAGATGCGGAATGAGAAATAGTAACACAAGAAGTTACGAAATGAGAAATAGTAACACAAGAAGTTACGGAATGAGAAATAGTAACACAAGAAGTTACGTAACGAGAAATAGTAACACAAGAAGATACGGAATGAGAAATAGTAACACAAGAAGTTACGGAATGAGAAATAGTAACACAAAAAGTTATGAAATGAGAAATAGTAACACAAGAAGTTACGGAATGAGAAATAGTAACACAAGAAGTTACGAAATGAGAAATAGTAACACAAGAAGTTACGGAATGAAAAATAGTAACACAAGAAGTTATGGAATGAGAAATAGTAACACAAAAAGTTACGAAATGAGAAATAGTAAGACAAGAAGTTACGGAATGAGAAATAGTAACACAAGAAGTTACGGAATAAGAAATAGTAACACAAGAAGTTACGGAATGAGAAACAGTAACACAAGAAGTTACGGAATGAGAAATAGTAACACAAAAAGTTACGAAATGAGAAATAGTAACACAAGAAGTTACGGAATGAGAAATAGTAACACAAGAAGTTACGAAATGAGAAATAGTAACACAAGAAGTTACGTAACGAGAAATAGTAACACAAGAAGTTATGGAATGAGAAATAGTAACACAAGAAGTTACGAAATGAGAAATAGTAACACAAAAAGATACGGAATGAGAAATAGTAACACAAGAAGTTACGGAATGAGAAATAGTAACACAAGAAGTTACGGAATGAGAGTTAGTAACCACAAGAAGATGCGGAATGAGAAATAGTAACACAAGAAGTTACGAAATGAGAAACAGTAACACAAGAAGTTACGAAATGAGAAATAGTAACACAAAAAGATACGGAATGAGAAATAGTAACACAAGAAGTTACGGAATGAGAAATAGTAACACAAGAAGTTACGTAACGAGAAATAGTAGCACAAGAAGTTACGAAATGAGAAATAGTAGCACAAGAAGTTACGGAATGAGAAAAAGTAACACAAAAAGATACGGAATGAGAAATACTAAGACAAGAAGTTACGGAATGAGAAATAGTAACACAAGAAGTACGGAATGAAAAATAGTAACACAAGAAGTTATGGAATGAGAAATAGTAACACAAGAAGTTACGGAATGAGAAATAGTAACACAAAAAGATATGGAATAAGAAATAGTAACCACAAGAAGATGCGGAATGAGAAATAGTAACACAAGAAGTTACGGAATGAGAAATAGTAACACAAAAAGATACGGAATGAGAAATAGTAACACAAGAAGTTACGGCATGAGAAATAGTAACACAAGAAGTTACGGAATGAGAAATAGTAACACAAAAAGATACGGAATGAGAAATAGTAACACAAAAAGATACGCAATGAGAAATAGTAACCACAAGAAGATGCGGAATGATAAATAGTAACACAAGAAGTTACGGAATGAGAAATAGTAACACAAAAAGATACGGAATGAGAAATAGTAACACAAAAAGATACGGAATGAGAAATAGTAACACAAGAAGTTACGGAATGAGAAATAGTAACACAAGAAGTTACGGAATGAGAAATAGTAACACAAGTATTTACGGAATGAGAAATAGTAACACAAAAAGATACGGAATGAGAAATAGTAACACAAGAAGTTACGGAATAAGAAATAGTAACACAAGAAGTTACGAAATGAGAAATAGTAACCACAAGAAGATGCGGAATGAGAAATAGTAACACAAGAAGTTATGGAATGAGAAATAGTAACCACAAGAAGTTACGAAATGAGAAATAGTAACACAAGAAGTTACGGAATGAGAAATAGTAACCAGAAGAAGTTATGGAATGAGAAATAGTAACACAAGAAGTTACGGAATGAGAAATAGTAGCACAAGAAGTTACGAAATGAGAAATAGTAACCACAAGAAGTTATGGAATGAGAAATAGTAACACAAGAAGTTACGGAATGAGAAATAGTAGCACAAGAAGTTACGAAATGAGAAATAGTAACCACAAGAAGATGCGGAATGAGAAATAGTAACCGCAAGAAGTTATGGAATGAGAAATAGTAACACAAGAAGTTACGGAATGAGAAATAGTAGCACAAGAAGTTACGAAATGAGAAATAGTAGCACAAGAAGTTACGGAATGAGAAATAGTAGCACAAGAAGTTACGAAATGAGAAATAGTAACCACAAGAAGATGCGGAATGAGAAATAGTAACACAAGAAGTTACGGAATGAGAAATAGTAACACAAGAAGTTACGGAATGAGAAATAGTAACACAAAAAGATATGGAATGAGAAATAAACACAAGAATTTACGGAATGAGAAATAGTAACACAAGAAGTTACGTAACGAGAAATAGTAACACAAGAAGTTACGGAATGAGAAATAGTAACACAAGAAGTTACGGAATGAGAAATAGTAACACAAAAAGTTATGAAATGAGAAATAGTAACACAAGAAGTTACGGAATGAGAAATAGTAACACAAGAAGTTACGAAATGAGAAATAGTAACACAAGAAGTTACGGAATGAGAAATAGTAACATAAGAAGTTATGGAATGAGAAATAGTAACACAAAAAGTTACGAAATGAGAAATAGTAAGACAAGAAGTTACGGAATGAGAAATAGTAACACAAGAAGTTACGGAATAAGAAATAGTAACACAAGAAGTTACGGAATGAGAAATAGTAACACAAGAAGTTACGGAATGAGAAATAGTAACACAAAAAGTTACGAAATGAGAAATAGTAACACAAGAAGTTACGGAATGAGAAATAGTAAACACAAGAAGTTACGAAATGAGAAATAGTAACACAAGAAGTTACGTAACGAGAAATAGTAACACAAGAAGTTATGGAATGAGAAATAGTAACACAAGAAGTTACGAAATGAGAAATAGTAACACAAAAAGATACGGAATGAGAAATAGTAACACAAGAAGTTACGGAATGAGAAATAGTAACACAAGAAGTTACGGAATGAGAGTTAATAACCACAAGAAGATGCGGAATGAGAAATAGTAACACAAGAAGTTACGAAATGAGAAACAGTAACACAAGAAGTTACGAAATGAGAAATAGTAACACAAAAAGATACGGAATGAGAAATAGTAACACAAGAAGTTACGGAATGAGAAATAGTAACACAAGAAGTTACGTAACGAGAAATAGTAACACAAGAAGTTACGGAATGAGAAATAGTAACACAAGAAGTTACGGAATGAGAAATAGTAACACAAAAAGTTACGGAATGAGAAATAGTAACATAAAAAGATACGGAATGAGAAATAGTAACACAAAAAGATACGGAATGAGAAATAGTAACACAAGAAGTTACGGAATGAGAAATAGTAACACAAGAAGTACGGAATGAGAAATAGTAACACAAAAAGTTACGGAATGAGAAATAGTAACACAAGAAGTTACGTAACGAGAAATAGTAACACAAGAAGTTACGAAATGAGAAATAGTAACACAAGAAGTTACGGAATAAGAAATAGTAACACAAGAAGTTACGAAATGAGAATAGTGTCACAATGAGCAACGGAATAAGAAACAGTAACGGTAAAGGTAAATTACAACACTTGAATCGGCGCCATAACATGTGAGTTTCCACCCATATTTGCTCCGCCGCCTATCCAGAAGTGTTCGAAGACTTCTGGAGAGTGTCGCTTCAAGCATCGAAACTCACCATGCGAGGCGGCATTCCTCACCTTCCCAGAGTAATACTCTGGTAATCAATTCAGATGTTGAGGTATGTTTACAGCACTCCGGAAAAAGTGACAAATAATCAACAATAGAAAAAAAAACACAAGAACAATATATGAACCGAAGCAGGATCGAACCCGTACTCAGTGGCACAGCGCCTTGCCACGAAAAGCCAAACGCTAGGGAACACTGTCACTCAGCTAACTAAAAATTAGCTATCGTGGACAATGTCTTTCACGCAGGTGTTCTTATGACTATTGCATAAGGCTGCGATCACAGCTCGGGAATACTTGTGTATCCGTATTTTTCCTATTTAAGAAAGTATCTCCCGGATAGGGTAGGGCTGAATACTTGCGTTGCAGACAAACATTTAGGACGAAACAGCACGAATAGTAGTTTCCAGTGGTTCAGACTGGAGACAAATAATAATAAATGAATATTATTATAGAGGGAAACTTCCGAGGCGATAATAAGAGAATCAATTCAGATACTACCCTGGTACCCAGTTCTACCAGCGGCTGGGTCGACCGCGGTGGTATTTTTTTTTCCTAACCACGAGTGCAATTCACACAGCTCCCAGCGGGAATAGAACACGGGTTGTTCGAACGTCGGTAGTCCAGTCGGGTAGGTTTCCCAACTAGGCTGCAGAGGCCTCCGAAATGAAGAAAAAAATAGTTACACAAGGAACGACAGAATCAGAAATAACGTCACAAGGAACTACAGAGTGAGTTGTGATACGAGAAGCTGTATAATTATAAATAATGACACTAAAAGAGAGAACGAGATATAGTGACACAATATGCGGCACAATAAAATAAAATGACATTAAGAACATTGTTTCAGTTATACCTTTTCATTCAACACAGAATTGTAAACATAAATAAATAAACAAATAAACAGACTCGGCCCTTTCATTGAACCATCTACATTCACACACCTACAATAACCAACGATGTGACTTCAGGGCTCGAGGAAGTCTAAGAGTTAGATGGACAGACTGGTAATATGTTGGGACACATTGTTAGCAACCACCAAAGTAACAGTTCGGCTCAGAATAGAAAATTACAGCTCCATTCAACGTTTCGTGGAATATTTGAATAGAATAAGATACGATAACTCTTGTTGGTTTGTTTATCTGGCCCAAGACTCCCAACTTCTTCTATCTTTTAGCTCCCTGTGGAGCATAGGTCTTCAACAAACACTTTCCAAGCCGTTCTGTTTCTTGCCATTCTTTTAAAATTGTTCCATGTCTCCCTCGTCATCTTCATCCCTGCTTCTATTTGTCTTCTCCAAGAATTCCTTGGTCTTCCTCTTTGTATTTTTCCTGGGGATTCCAAAAAAGGAAGACCCCCAACTGCACCGAAAAAATCGGCATTTACGATGAAAGACAAATAATAATAAATGAATATATTATGAAGAGAAACTTCCAGAGACAAGAGATCAACGAACTATTTCAGTGGAAGAAGTATGTTTACAACGCTCGGACACAATACACAAATAATCAACAACAGAAAGAAAAAAAGATGGAAGCAGCTCATAATTGTCTTTCTGGCGTTAGGATAAAGTGAACCAGAACAGGTAAAGACCATATAACACCTTCATGTGGTGGTCCTGGAAACAGACTACCGAACTAATCAAGCAAATAGGTGTCGATGAGGAAAGGCAATTCGATACCTAAAAGTGCTTTGTTGAAGTCGGATGTTTTAGGTGAAAGGTGCAGAATATCGCAGCTCGATGTAAACCACAGCAAAATGTGTTCACGCCAATTTAGTATCCTTGTAAGAACGGACAAAGACGAGGCTCGGTCATTCTGCAAACGAGGAGGGAGAAAAGAAAAAAAATGTTTGTTCCCTAAATTATCATGATGTTTTGGCTGTGAGCACGGCCAGTCACTCAGAGACATGAATGTTGAATAACACAGCTGAACTATTCTTCTTCTTCTACCTTTCAGCTCCATGTGGAGCATAGGTCTTCAACAACACTTTTCCAGCCGTTCTGTTTCTTGCCATTATTTTAAAATCATTCCATGTCTTCCCCAACATCTTCATTTCTGCTTCTACCTATCTTCTCAAGAATATTTTCGTATTCCTCTTTGTCTTTTTCCTTGGGGATTCCAACAAAGAGCATGTTGTATAATACTCTCAGTTTAGGGGACCTCGGTAATCTAGTTGGGAAAACCACCCGACTGGACTACCGACGTTCGGAAAACCCGTGTTCGATTCCCGCTGGGAGCAGTGTGAATTGTACTCGTGGTTGGGAGAAAAAACAAAATACCCCCACGGTCGACCCAGCCGTTGGCAGAAATGGGTACCAGGGTATTACCCTGGGAAGGTGAGGAATGTCGCCTCGCATCTATGTTTCGATGCTTGAGGTGACACTATACAGAAATCCCCAAAGAATTTCTGGATAGGCGGCCGAGCACATATGGGTGAAAACTCGCGTGCTAAGACGCCGGTTCAAGTCTCGTACTTTACCTTTACGCACAGTTGGCTTCTGCAGTGTATCCAGCGCCATAATCTTCGCTGAACTATTCTATCTATCTATTGACCTTTCGAGCCGTAGCCGGCCCATATGGCATAGACCAAGATACTCCTTCTCTTATCTGAATTTTTGTTCTAGCAGTTTTCATTTCTTTTAAAGATGGTATATCAAATTTCGCCATGTGTCTCTGTTCTGTACAAGCAGCTCTATCTCATTGAGGAAGCCGATTACTGAACTATTACGAAATAAAATTATAAATATTTACAAACATTTATTTGAGGACAATTCGGAACATCAGAAGGTGTGACAAGATCAGAAGTGAAGATATTTGGGAAAGAACATAACAAGGGTCAATCCAACAACAGATAATTTAAAAAATCAAATGTATGGGACACATACACTAAGAAAACATAAAGCCAGCATAGCAAGACAGGCCAGTCTTTGAGCCCACAGGGAAGAGAAAACCAGGAGGACTCCGAGTACACAGTGAGAAAAAAGCCTTACGATTGGTTATTGGTTATTGGTTATGGAAGGCCTCGGTATCACAGCAAACGAATTAAAATCCATAATTGCTCAACCGCCCGTGCCAGTGGAATCATCCGAATTACCAACTCATCTCCCAAACAAAGAAAGGTAACTGTAGTCCCCATCGTAGCAGTCTCAGCACACGCCAAAAGACATAAGGCGAAACCGCGCAGAAAGTGAACACAGCCAACTGTTCCCTGTCATACGATATCATCATTCATCGTAAACAAGCGGGATATTGAAGCAGGATCAAAACGGATGAGACACACAGCTCACGGTGTGCACAGAGCACTTAACTCAGTAGCTCCTGCAACAAGCCGGACATGGAATATGAGGAAACTGCAAGAAGGAACACTTTTCAGACATAAAGCCTAACGAGCATTGGCCTAGATGGATTGATGGAGATCCATGGCTTAAACTCCAGTTAAGAGGCCTAAAGAGCTGTGATTGAAGATGTTTTTATTTATTTTTTTCTCGGTCGTCCGGGAACAGTGGCGTAGCAAGAGGATAGCAAAAGGGGGGAGGGGTCTGTACCTGGCGCAGCATCTGGGGGCGCAAAATGACCATGGTTGTTCATTATTTTACTTTGTTTCATCCTCTTCATACCCTAAAAATAAGCCACAAAATGCAGGTTTTCGTGTTCTAAAACTCAAACAACTTCCGGGAAAGCATAACAGATGGCACCCTTGCCACGATGAGCCAGGAGGGGGCGCAGAAGCTGGCTTTGTCCCGGGTGCTGACATCCCTAGCTACTCCTCTGCCAGGGAGCATGTTCCTACACCACTCACAATAAAAGCAAGACCTGATGTACCTAAGCAACATATTATAAGCTTAGCAGCGTCAAACAACCCAAAAGGCCTCAAATTTTCAATTAACAAGTCTAAATCGGGCACTAAATAGACGGTTCGTCTTGCGTCAATGCGGGATGCATAAAAAATCACAAAGATAAAAGTTGCATTGCTGTCATTGAGGTATGGATATAAGTTTTCATTTCTACCTGACATATCTTAGCGATGAACGCAACCCCAGAGCTATTGCCTATTGCGCTGTAAAAGTTCAAGAACGATCAATTATGTTACGGTACGGGGTTAACTTCTTCATACAAAATTACATCCGGAACGTGTAATAAATCGCGCATGCGCTGTGAAAGCAATGAACTTCATAGTCCCGGGGAAACAGCTCTCAACCCGGTAGAGTATTCATATGGATCGTACAGGGAGAGCGAACCGGGTTGCGAAATGCCCATTGTGTGTCAGATCGCAAGACTCGTATACACAGTAGCTATACATAGCAAACACACTCGAATGTGGGACAAAAGACGTGGTGTGTGTGTGTGGGGGTGATAAAAACATGTCCAGGTCCAGGATATACTGAAGGAAGTCCTAGTTCACATTCCTGCATTACGCACCAAATGATGGGCACGGCACTCGATGACAACTTCCGAGAAACCAAAGGAGTTGCCAAATTGTCATTTCTATAGTCTCGAGCAAATTAACTTATGCTACTACATATAATTATCGTAAGGGTGATCGAATGTTGGGGGAGGGGGGGAAGGGAGGAATATATATAATATATATATATATATATAATATATATATATATATATATAGATATAGAGAGAGAGAGAGAGAGAGAGAACGGCAGTACTAGTATATTTATCAGCCTCATATTTCACTAAATAAAGTAAATAAAACGAATCATAGGAGGAAGAGGTATGTTTTACAAGCACTCAGAAAAACTGACAAATAAACAAACAGAAAAAATGACAAATAAACAACAGAAAAAAAAAACATGTTTTTGAGTGCTGTAGAACATACCTCTTCCTCCTATGATTCGCTGTCGCTGAATTATCGCCTCGGAAGTTTCCCTCTATAATAATATTCATTTATTATTATTTGTCTCCTAAATAAAACGATACGACTTGAAACAAGTTAAAGATAACAAGCGTTAGGAAATTTATACTTTCATGAACGGAAAAATATCGCCTGCAATAGATAACATGCAGCTTGAAAAACAAATAAAATATTTTAACAATTAATGCCACTATAAAAATAATATTGTTGGAACGATTCATTACAGCCTCATGGGGCTACAGGGGTCTCCCAAATAAGAGGAGAAAAAAAAAAGATCCACTGTTATCTTCCACGCATGTTGTAAGAGGCTACAAAGGAGATTTGGAATCGTCGCCTATGTGATAAAGAACATGCACGACGTGGAGTGACCTTGTCAACGGAATATCAATACATCTTGAAAAATGTTGTAACAAGTGGTGGTTCGGATTCGAGGTGTTCATGACTGCAGTAATCCATGGTTCTACGGATAGAATAAGATTATTTACCAAATATCAATAAACAGTACATTCACCTAGTGAAACATTATGTTAACAATATCAGATTATAGACATTTACAGCAGATGATTAAAGAACTATGAAATGATGTCCCGAGTATAATATTGAATGTATCAAGAGAAGACTAATTAACAAATGAAGGGTGTAGAAAGGAAGAGTATTCTTAACCACTGGTTGTGATACATAGCTGTAAGCAGCAAATTAAATAGCTTCTGCGTGAAATATGGTTATCAACAAATATCTAGCAGTAATCAGCAATAATCGAATTGTAGCAACAAAACAAAATAAAATAAGTTATCCAAAAATATGGATTTTACCACGAGTATCATATGTCAAACAAATTAGGCTACAATGTTCTGATGCAAACAGCATACTTCAGTTAAGAACATTCCATTTTCACTCGATGATGGGAAGCAAAGTGGTCAGGAGAGAGAGAGAGAGAGAGAGAGAGAGAGAGAGAGAGAGAGAGAGAGAGAGAGCAAATCTTATAAATTTTCCATATTAAACATCTAATATGGCGATTGAAGTTTCCCCTTCCTGACAAAATACGTTGATGATATTGAAGCAGTTACATTTGTGAAAGGTTGTACTCAATGAAGTGAAACATGAAGACAGTAAACAAGTAAATAATTTTCGCACCACGGAAAAACGATAACAGACAAGCTATGGACATTCATGAAGACCTTCTTCTGGATGTTAGATTCATGCAGACAACTCTCCTCAATGTATAACATGTTGAACATAGAAACTGGCCGCAGAAGACCGAAGAACTCAATAGATCTGTAATTTTCAATTTACTTTCATTTTAATTGCAATTCTTGGCATTTGACAAGAGAGTGTAGAATCCATATAGCTAGTGACAGCAGGAAAACGAGCCAAAAGAAGCAAAACGGGGAAATATGTTGAAATGAATAACTTTGTGTTCAGGAAAGAACAAAAAATATGAAGTACTGGAACGTCAAAGAATGTTGCGTATGGAATTTATCGTCATCACCGTAGGAACAATATATTAAGTCTTTAACTTCAAAAAGTTCGCTCCAGTAAAACAAAAGCCAGAAAGAAAACCAGAGTCTGGGGCGGTTGTTCACAAAAGATACGAGAAGCTTACACAAACCCTGCAGTAAAGACCTCGCTTGTCAGGGCTAAACTGTTCTCCTACTCTGATTACAGCTGTCGCTTCGCGTTGAAGGTTAAGAAAGATTAAAGTCTAGGGAAGCAGTTTCAAACAAATTTTAAACAGACGACAGATGTACCGGTCAAAAGGTTTGGACTTTAGTATGATGGAGTTAGTTCTCTACGTATTCATCCATCAAAGCGATGGACTTTTCCCATAGGATCTTCACTTTTTTCTACTCTGTAGAACTCCTCTATCTGGGTCCCGAACTACCTCTCCATTTCAGTTATAAAAGTTCGGGTATGTATGACACCTTGCATCATTCATCATACTCACTGAACTTGGCAGCTAGTGACTCTATCCTGCTTCGAAACATGAATAATCCGTTTTGTGGACGTCCTATTTCTCCATTTTTTTAAATTGAACGACCAAGATTTTATTACAGAAACTGGAGGACTATTCGGTGCACAGGTTGAGGAGTTCTGCAATCGCGGCATTAGGAAGGTCAAGAAGTGATGAGAAGTGCATCGCCTTGAGGGAAGAAAAACTTAGAGGACTTAAAAGACACAACCTTTCAGTTACGATAATGCAACAGAAGAAGAAATTCGTATGATCAAAAGACTTTTACATCAGAAGAAGGATGTACCGAATCGCAAGAAGCAAAACATTGAACATTGAAATTTGCTACACGAAGAGATGCAGTATTTTGTTGGTCTCCCACTTGTAATCTGCTTTCTAAATCTAATTCACATTACACCCAGCCCGTCGACACTTACCTGGCACAACATAACACGTCCACTTTTCCTGAGTCACGGACACACTTGTTGATGATAGTCACGAGGTGTCTCGTTTCATATTGAAAACTTTGACAAATTAAATTAGTTCGCTCTTCACGTTTCCATATTATAATAATATATTTACCCAAGGAGATTATACAGTGGTCAAAATGTTTGAGCACGAAAAGTATAGTAATTGTGTCGCTTGTATACTATGTTTGGATTTTTACCATCGGTTTCAAACAATGTGGCGTTTTTTGTCGTTGCTGCCGCAGGAGATAATACAACAGGACTAACACAACAACTACTACTGAGCCTCCTACGTCTACTGTTTCTAATACAACAGAGAAAACTCAAACGTCAGAATCTAATGCTGATCCAGGTAACTCTACTATGACTACAGCATAATAAATGATAATAATATAAATAAATAATAATAATATTCTGATTCTCTTTGTCTTTAAACTAAACTTAAAACTTTTGTTTTCTTACTTTTGACTTTTTATAATTTATTATAAATAATTTATATAATTATTACATAATACATAATAATATTATAATTAAATGGCAAATGGTAGCAACAAAGCAAAAAAAAAAAAAAACATCACCACAATCATTGTGGCACAATGCACAAACAATAAATCAATATAGACAAGTGGGGCAATATTTAAAACAGGTAAATGATTTAAAATATCTGGAAAACAATGTTAACATCAGCTGGAAGATGTGTGCGATAGAATGCAGCCTCAGGCAAAAGGCTGAAAAGCAGCTTTCCAAAAAATTAGGAAGTATACTGTGCAATCCATTTGTAAGCACAAGAGAACGAGTTTTTAAATGTTAATGTTATGTAGAACCAGTCTTAACATATGGATGTGAATCATGGGCAATAGGACAACATACAAAAAAAATCACTGGATGCTGTAGATGTTGTTTTACAGAAGAATGTTGAGAATATCATGGACAGCTAAGAAGAGTATTGAAAATGTTCTGAAGGAGACAAAAGCAAAAGAGAGCTAATTTCCAATATTAGGAAGAATCAGTCATCATTTTTTGCCATGCAATGAGAAGGTAACAGCTGGAATATATTGTGACAACTGGGAATATTGAGGGATGAAGGGAAAGAGGAAGCAAAGAGAAAAGATACCAGACAGCTTATGAGAATAGAATGGCTTGGCAGAAGGTCAACAACAGAAATGATAAATAACTGTCGAGATCAAAAGTTGGAGAGACATGATCACCTACGCCAGCAGGCATGTTATATATATATATATATATATAATATTATAATTATAGTCATAATAGTGCAACAGTAAAAACAGAGACATCCTGGGACTCTGACGATAAGACAGATGGAAGCAGACTGCTGGAATTATGTAGTCCAAAGTGATTTGTTTATCACCAACACATTCTTCAAACAAAAAGTCACAATTATACACCTGGTACAAGTGGAATGACACTCCATGCTGAAGCCAGTTTTATACTAACAAGAAAAGAGTAATCAACAGCAGAGTCATCTCTGATATCACAGGTGACATGGGCCATAAAATGGTTATAATTACACAGACAGCCAAAAACAAAGAAGATAAGCAAACAAACAAAAGAAGCAAAAAGAACAGACAATAAAAATTTAAACAATTAAAAGATCAAGAATCAAGGAAAACCCTAGAAGAAAAACTGACAGGAATTCAAGAAACTCCCTAATGAAGTAAGCATTTAGAACAAGAGTGGAAACAGTTTAAGAAAACAGTAATCAAACTGAAAGATCTGGAAAGCTGAGTAAATCTTTAAAAACATTACAGAGATGCTAGGCCTAAACATTAATGGAAAAATAATCAATAACCAGAGATATACTGATGATACTGTATTGCTAGCAGAAAACTAAAGATCTACAACAATTACATAATGAAATAAACATGACAAGCAGAAAAATATTGATTAGATATGAACATCAAAAAGACTAAAACTATGATCATAAACAAATAATACTCAAAACCTATAAGAGGATATCAAAGTTGTAGGAATAGACCTGGAGACAGTTCAGAGCTACAACTACATTGGACATACTGTGTGATGGAAAATTTGAAACTGAAATAAACAAAAGAAAAGGAATGGTCAAAAATAATGTTAATGTCATGAAAAATATACTAACATCAAAACAAAAAACACCAGGGCTAAAACTAAGAATAGCAAAATGTCATATCTTTTCAACATTCCTGTATGGTGCAAAAACATGGACATTAGACAGAAATAAAACAGAAAAACAGAAATAGAACTAAAACTAAAATATTCAATTTGATATACGATATATATACAACATAATCATACATTTTAATATTAGACACTCCTATACTTACTAAATTCATTGAATTCATATCTATTTTCTAATATACAAGAAGTCTAACTAATTTTACTAGACTAATTATGCTAAGACAATGAAAAAGACCAAAGAATTCTGGAGAAGACAGATAGAAGCAGAGATGAAGATGATGGGGGAAGACATGGAATGATCAAGAATGGCAAGAAACAGAACAGCTTGGAAAGTGTTTATTGAAGACCTATGCTCCACTGGGAGCTGAAAGGTAGAAGAAAAAGAATTAAACTAAGCACTACTACATCAAATGTCCAAATTACAACTCGTTAACTAACCTAATCTATTATCATTGATAAATTATTTTAATTATCACTGACTTATAATTATTATAGTTATAAATAATAATAATAAATATGACCTTTGGCATTTTGACACTGACCAGATGGTTAGTTGCAAGCAGTAGAGGTCAGTAGTTTGGTAAAACTTTTAGTGTCTTATGCTGGATACTACTTTGCTGAACAGCTTCTCTCGTGCTGAATCTACCAGTATTGGATAGACATATCTGGCCACAGAACGAACAAGATATATTTAGTGGGCCTGGCCTCGTCTCCTTTCTCCTGTGCCTTTTGTCTTCTGAATTTGGCATCAGTACAGTGTCAGAAGTTGCTGTGCAATTAAAAAAATTTTTGTTTTCTGTTTGCTGTGATCTGCAGTAAGATTTGTTTCCAATTTCTTTCACTGATAGAGAATTCACTCAAGGAAGCCCTACAAACATCCTTGTCTCAGCACTGGTCTGCCCTTTGGTCTTTCCCTCCTTAATTCGCATGGGGAACTTAAAACACACCATTTGTTTGGGAATACAATTGTTTGCCATTTTACTTACATGACCCAACCACCTTAGTCTACCTTAGTCATATATTACTAATTAAGTTCAGTAAAGTCCTAGTTTAGCATGGGGCATCATCAATGATTTCTGTTATGAATAAATGCCCCCTTGCATTTTATTCAATTGTTCTCAAATCTGTCACTTGTCATTCATTAGAAGACTCCTGTGGTTATGGCATGGTTAGGATTAGGAATACTGTAAACCTAACCGTAAACCTTGTTGAAAAAAAAATAATCTAATTGCACAAAAATTAGAGGCAGTTGATACATTAAAATATGTGCAGTCAATCAGGGGAGATCACTCTCCATAGAAATAATTTATGATGCTAAACCCTGACTTTGCCTCAAGTTGATTGTCAACATAAATTAGCAAGTTCTAACAAATGTTAAAAAAAAAATTGTAGTATTGTAGGGTGT
Organism: Megaustenia siamemsis; assembly: GCA_032433765.1. Taxonomy (NCBI): domain Eukaryota; kingdom Metazoa; phylum Mollusca; class Gastropoda; order Stylommatophora; family Ariophantidae; genus Megaustenia; species Megaustenia siamemsis. The sequence continues at coordinate 30,184,187 of JAVIAB010000047.1, forward strand.
TACTATATTTCTAGAGAAATGTGATGGTAAATATTCTACTAATTTAGTTAGTTAAACACAATTATTTAATGATACAAATGAAAACGATATCACATTACACTGCTCCTGGAACTACAAGTGTAATTACAGAACAGAGGCTAAGGTACGTGCGTGGTCATATCAGCACCAGAGTTGAAGGTGGTCAGTGAATTTCATAGCTGACTGCTTGTGCCAGGATTGGTGAACCAGAACTCTCCAGAAATTACTCCACCTCTTAGTGGTCGAGCCCCTAGAAACAGACTACTAACAAATCTAGTCTGGTGGCTAAGTGAGTAAGGATCGAAAAGGGATACTCTGGAAGTACCCCTGTTCTATAAATTGCGAATCTAATGTTGGATATGTTGGGCCGAAAGGCGCAGATATTGCAGCTTTGCTGCTAACTAGAATACAATGCATCTGCACCCACTTAGCATCCATTTAGTAGTGTATGATAAAGAGACAAAGAGAGAAAAATACTGGATAGCTTGGTGTCATGGCATGGGAAAACAGTCAACAACAGAACTGATACGATGCACTGTAGATAGAAGATTGTGGAGGGACATGATCGCCTACGCCAACCGGTAGGGTACATGATGATGATGATAAAGAGAACTAATTATTCCCTTAATAATCCCAGGTGAGCGCTGGGTAGAAACAAACTTATAACATTACATCTGCATTTCTTAACAATTCTTAACAACATGTTGTACTGTGAGCTACAAAAACAGACTCAGGTTACCGATGTGTTGAACCATAGAACCAGTTTTTATGGCTTTTTAATTTATTAAAGCTTTGCAGTTATTTTCATGGAAACATTGTAATACTCTTATTTAACCTCTTTTCCAACCTCCTGAACAAATTGTCCAATATAAAGTGTGTGGGTGTATAAAATTAATTTTCTTACTGTTATTTCACATTTTTGAAAATTTGCAAAAAATCGACAGTACCACAGTCAGCACAGTGTATTAGTGTTAAACCCCTCTGTAAGGAATGTGTTAATTTTCTACCAAAAAAATCCAAGAATAAAATGTTTGTTTCATAGCTTATTTAGCATCAATTTGACAAAATCTGTCACCAGTTGAATTTAACATAAACATAAAGCAGACAGAAGTTTTGGCACTTTACTTACTTTCTAGTTTCACCAAATGTCTGCTCTTAATGCTTCTTCATCTCTCTATAATGACTCTCTAAACAATCATCACCAGCATGCAGCATAAAAATAAACAGGACATTAAAAGGATGTAAATACATGGGGTTTATAGCAAGCTGTGATATCTGCACCTTTTGACTCAAGAAATCCAATTAAAAAATGGCTTTTTTGGATACCTTATTGTCTTTCCAATGTTCATCTGGTGAGGCTGATTATTTTGATTACAACAATAAATCTCACAATCTAAAAAAAAAAAAATTAAAAAAAAATCCAACAGCAATGGAAATAAATTGAACACTCTGGGGTCGCCAGAAGTGGTAATTTGGGGGGGGGGGGGGGGGGGGTGGGGGAGGTGTTTGAACATGGCAAATTGTCAAACTTTGAGGAATTTGTGTTTTGATTGAGGAATTTGTGTTTTGATTGAGGAATTTGTGTTTTGATTGAGAATTTGTGTTTTGATGCAGTTAATTTTACTATGGTATAATAATCTGAATAGTAACACTGTGACCTTCCAGGCATGTCGTAAGAGGCGACTAAGGAGGTTGATCGATGGCTTGACAAGCTGTCATTGTAAAAAGTATTGTTATGGAAACAGCGCCATAGATTTTAGAGCAGTGATCTCTGCAATATGTGCCATTTTGGCATGCAAGGTTTCTGTTTTTGAGATTGTGGTTCTGCCCTATGTGCCGTCTTTGGCTCGAAAGGACAATAGATAGATAGAGATAATAATCTAGGGTTAAGAAAACTTTTAAAAATTTATAAAGAATGACCAACAGTACATATTTGGGTGATGTGGTCGGTATCACATCAAATCGCTTTTATTTTCCAGAAAAATCTCAGGTACAAATTTTTAGAGCCTGGGTGAACCCTGGAGCCTTGAGAATATGAGACAGGGAAACAAACTGTAGAGAACAGGAGACAGGGAAACAAACTGTAGAGAACAGGAGACAGGGAAACAAACTGTAGAGAACAGGAGACAGGGAAACAAACTGTAGAGAACAGGAGACACAGGGGGAAACAAACTGTAGAGAACAGGAGACAGGGAAACAAACTGTAGAGAACAGGAGACAGGGAAACAAACCTGTAGAGAACAGGAGACAGGGAAACAAACTGTAGAGAACAGGAGACAGGGAAACAAACTGTAGAGAACAGGAGACAGGGAAGTAAACTGTATAGAGAACATGAGACAAGAAAGTAAACTATAGAGGAATAGGAGACAGGGAAACAAACTGTAGAGAACATGAGACAAGAAAGTAAACTGTAGAGAAATAGGAGACAGGGAAACAAACTGTAGAGAACAGGAGACAAGAAAGTAAACTGTTAGAGAATAGGAGACAGGGAAACAAACTGTAGAGAACAGGAGACAAGAAAGTAAACTGTAGAGAATAGGAGATAGAGAAAACAAACTGTAGAGAACAGGAGACAAGAAAGTAAACTGTAGAGAATAGGAGACAGGGAAACAAACTGTAGAGAACAGGGACAAGAAAGTAAACTGTAGAGAACAGGAGACAAGAAAGTAAACTGTAGAGAATAGGAGACAGGGAAACAAACTGTAGAGAAATAGGAGACAGGGAAACAAACTGTAGAGAACAGGAGACAAGAAAGTAAACTGTAGAGAATAGGAGACAGGGAAACAAACTGTAGAGAACATGAGACAGGGAAGTAAACTGTAGAGAACAGGAGACAGTAAAGTAAACTGTAGAGAACAGGAGACAAGAAAGTAAACTGTAGAGAACAGGAGACAAGAAAGTAAACTGTAGTGAACATGAGACAAGAAAGTAAACTGTAGTGAACATGAGACAGGGGAAGAGTAAACTGTAGAGAACATGAGGACAAGAAAAAAGTAAACTGTAGTGAACATGAGACAGGGGAGTAAACTGTAGAGAACAGGAGACAAGAAAGTAAACTGTAGAGAACATGAGACAGGGAAGTAAACTGTAGAGAACAGGAGACAAGAAAGTAAACTGTAGAGAACAGGAGACAAGAAAGAAACTGTAGAGAACATGAGACAAGAAAGTAAACTGTAGAGAGAACAGGAGACACAGAAAGTAAACTGTAGAGAACAGGAGACAAGAAAGTAAACTGTAGAGAACAGGAGACAAGAAAGTAAACTGTAGAGAACAGGAGGCAAGAAGTAAACTGTAGAGAACATGAGACAGGGAAACAAACTGTAGAGAACAGGAGACAAGAAAGTAAACTGTAGAGGAACAGGAGACAAGAAAAGTAAACTGTAGAGAACAGGAGACAAGAAAGTAAACTGTAGAGAATATGAGACAGGGACAGGGAAAAAAACTGTAGAGAACAGGAGACAAGAAAGTAAACTGTAGAGAACATGAGACAAGGAAAGTAAACTGTAGAGAACATGAGACAAGAAAGTAAACTGTAGAGAAACAGGAGACGGAAACAAACTGTAGAGAACAGGAGACAAGAAAGTAAACTGTAGAGAACATGAGACAAGAAAGTTAACTGTAGTGAACATGAGACAAGAAAGTAAACTGTAGAGAACAGGAGACAGGGAAACAAACTGTAGTGAACATGAGACAAGAAAGTAAACTGTAGAGAACATGAGACAAGAAAGTAAACTGTAGAGAACAGGAGACAAGAAAGTAAACTGTAAGAGAACAGGAGACAAGAAAGTAAACTGTAGAGAACAGGAGACAAGAAAGTAAACTGTAGAGAACAGGAGAGAAGAAAAGTAAACTGTAGTGAACATGAGACAAGAAAGTAAACTGTAGAGAACATGAGACAAGGAAGTAACCAGCAACCGTGAACCATGAGACAAAGAAAGTAAAATGTAGAGAACATGAGACAAGAAAGTAAACTGTAGAGAACATGACGACAAGGAAAGTAAAAAACTGTAGAGAACAGGAGACAGGGAAACCAAACTGTAGAGAACAGGAGACAAGAAAGTAAACTGTAGTGAACATGAGACAAGAAAGTAAACTGTAGAGAAAGGAGACAAAGAAAGTAAAAAACTGTAGTGAAATGAGACAAGAAAGTAAACTGTAGAGAACATGAGACAAGAAAGTAAACTTGTATTAGTGAACATGAGAGACAAGAAAGTAATAACTGTAGAGAACATGAGACAAGAAAGTAAACTGTAGAGAACAGGAGGACAGGGAAACAAACTGTAGGAACATGAGACAAGAAAGTAAACTGTAGAGAACATGAGAAAGAAAAAGTAAACTGTAGTGAAACATGAGACCAGAAAGTAAACTGTAGAGAACATGAGACAAGAAAGTAAAACTGTAGAGAACATGAGACAAGAAAGTAAACTGTAGTGAACATGAGACAGGGGAGTAAACTGTAGAGAACAGGAGACAGGGAAACAAACTGTAGAGAACAGGAGACAGGGAAGTAAACTGTAGAGAACAGGAGACAGGGAAGTAAACTGTAGAGAATAGGAGACAGTGAAACAAACTGTAGAGAACAGGAGACAGGAAAGTAAACTGTAGAGAACAGGAGACAGGGAAACAAACTGTAGAGAATAGGAGAACAGGGAAACAAACTGTAGAGAACAGGAGACAAGAAAGTAAACTGTAGAGAATAGGTGACAGGGAAACAAACTGTAGAGTATAGGAGACAGGGAAACAAACTGTAGAGAACAGGAGACAGGGAAGTAAACTGTAGAGAACAGGAGACAAAAAGTAAACTGTAGGAGAACAGGAGACAGGGAAACAAACTGTAGAGAACAGGAGACAGGGAAGTAAACTGTAGAGAACATGAGACAAGCAAAAAAACTGTAGAGAACATGAGACAAGGCAAACAAACTGTAGAGAACATGAGACAAGAAAGTAAACTGTAGGAACATGAGACAAGAAAGTAAACTGTAGAAAACAGGAGACAGGTAGGCAAACAAAGGGATACTATGTCTATCCACATATAACACACTTAAATAACACATTTAAATAGCAGCCACTCAATGATAAAGATACACCATTAATGAATCTAATCATGACACCATTGATGAACATATTATAAATGGGACAACTTTTGTAATATATTTAGTCGTAGTATATGCAGTGTTTGCTCTTGAGTGACCTGCTATGACACATTGATTTAACTTTCAAAATAGGGATCCTTTTAATGCATTTATGTTTATTATCAGTCTCTGTGGTTCTAATGATGAATGGAACATTGACATAAGTAAGACTTCATGTATGAATGTTTCAGTTCAGAATAGAAGAAACATACGCCGGTGTGTTTAGGTAATGGATTGCACCAGAAGTCAGTTTGTTATTGTTTGTATTCACCTAACAGTTAGTCCTCTACTTTGGAGCCCTCGGTAGCCTAGTTGGGAAAACCACCCGACTGGACTACTGACGATCGGACAAAACCGTGTTCGATTCTGCTGGGAGCAGTGTGAATTGCACTCGTGGTTGGAAAAAAAAATAGCCCCACGGTCAAACCAGCCATTGGCAGAAATGGGTACCAGGGTATTACCCTGGGAAAGTGAGGAATGTCGCCTCACATCTGAGTTTCGATGCTTGAGGCGACACTAAACAGAACTCTCCAAATATTTCTGGATAGGTGGCTGAGCACATATGGGTGTAAACTCGCGTGCTAAGAAGCTGGTTCAAGTCTCATACTTTACCTTTGTGCACCTTTAAAAGGGTGTTGGACAGGGTAGTTGCTTTTATGTTTTAGTTTACAGCAAGGGTGTGATTGATAACTGCTTTGTGTTATAGTTTACAGCAAGGGTGTGATAACTGCATTGTTATGATTTATGGCAAGGTGTGATAACTGCTTTGTGTTATGATTTACAGCAAGGGTGTGATAACTGCATTGTTATGATTTATAAGCAAGGTTTGATAACATTACTATGTGTTTTAGTTTACAGCAAGGTATGGTTACTGTGCTTTGTGTTATGATTTACAGCAAGGTGTGATAACTCCTTATCTTTCTTTTTGGCCTAATACATCCAACTTCACCATAGAATTTTCGGGTATCATGTTGCTCTCCCTCTTCGACCCTTACTCGCTTGGCCAGACTGGTTAGTCTTTCCAGCTGATGTGGGAAGTTGGAGTAATGTCTCTATGAGCTTTAGTTTCCTGATCCTGAGCAATGGATAAAGCTAAAAATTGGCTCTGGTATAATACTGACTACATTGCCCAAAATATGTCCATGTTGAAAGACAGTCTAGGTGATGCTTATACTATATTCCTATTATACCAAAAGGTGTCAGTGAGTTCTTTTAAAACATCCCCCCCCTCCCCTTTAAAAAAAAGGCAATTGGTATTGTTTTTAATCTGATCATAATCCTGCAAACATAGTGGTTACTATGTTTGGAATATGCCAATAACAATTTAAAAATATGTACAAAAATCTTTACATGTATAAAATACCCAGTAATACAAATTTGATATTTGTATTGTTCCCACCTGACAAAACAGCTGGTAACAAAACCATGCCTGATACAACAGCAAATACCCCTACTCCATCCGTTGGCCCTACCTCATCAATTGACACTAGTACATCAACAACTGGCACTACTGCATCATCAACTAGTACTACTGCATCATCAACTAGTACTACTGCATCACAACTAGCACTAATACATCAACAACCAGTGCTCCCGCATCAATTGCCTCCTCAACAGGTAAATAATATTAGAAATTATTTTAAAAAATTTTTTTTACAATTTTGTTTGAATCATTTAATGTAAAGATAAACCTTGTTTTGACTTGACCGCTGCAATACTCTATTGCTCATTTTGATTGCTTATCATTTGCATCCTGGCTGGTGTGATTAATTGGGTATATATCAGCCATGCAATGAGGACAGCTATATATCAGCCATGAAATGAGAAGAGCTATATATCAGCCATGCAAGAGAATAGCAAATAATGCCATGAAATGGGAAATATTGGACAAAAGGAAAAGAGACTGAACTAAAGAAACACTAAGAAGAAGATAAGAGACAATAATGGTGGGGAATAGCTCCTTTGCCGAGTTGGAGAGGTTTGTCTAGACAGAGACATGTTGTGAGTCACAATGCGGGTCCTGTGCAAAGTATGATACTTTATAGCAAAGATTGTTGGATATGGAGAGTAGAATTTCTACTCTATGTGCTAGACATCATGGAAAACCAAAAACTAATAGAGAAGTCCCAAACAAATGTATGCTCAAGAAACAATAACTGATGATCTTGCCATGACAACCACAAAAAAACAACATAGCTTATTTTCTCTTTATAAGAAGTTTAATAACACTCCACAAAATTATAAATAATATATTTATTGCCTGATGTATGCGCATTCTATATCTTTTTCTTTTTTTTTCTCTCTGTTTTATAGGCAGCTCACCACCTATCCAACCAACTACAACAACTGCAAGTACAAACAAAAATGAAGAGAGCTCAAGTGGCCAGAGATTTGATGCAGCCTCTTTCATTGGAGGCATAATTCTTGCCGTTGGCATAATTATAATTGCCTTTTTTGGCCTCAAATTCTACAAAGCTAGAAAAGAGCAAAATTATCACACACTCTAAGTTTGATTCCAGCAATTTGCTTACATTATGCTAATATCTTGTTTTCTTTTTAGTGCCTGTTTTTAACATGTGAACTATAAATGTTAACCCTTATACCGCTGCATAATTTGGGGGAGGGAGGGGACTATGTTAATACACTGACATTATCTTTACCAGTACTCAACACACCACAAGGTACAAATGTTACAGACAAAAGCCAATATCAATATTCAGCATAACTTAGGACATCAGACTAACAATCAGCATATCTTAGGGCATTAGACTAACAATCAGCATATCTTAGGGCATTAGACTAACAATCAACATATCTTAGGACATTAGATTAACAATCAGCATATCTTAGGGCACTAGACTAACAATCAGCATATCTCAGGACATCAGACCAACATTCAGCATAGCTTAGGACATCAGACAAACATTCAGTATACACATATTCAGCATACCTTAGCGCATTAGACCAACATTCAGCATATCTTAGGACATTACACCAACATTCAGCATATCTTAGGACATTACACCAACATTCAGCATATCTTAGGACATCAGACTAACATTCAGCATATCTTAGGACATCAGACTAACATTCAGCATATTTTAGGACATCAGACTAACATTCAGCATATCTTAGGACATTAGACCAACATTCAGCATATCTTAGCGCATTAGACCAACATTCAGCATAGCCTAGGACATTAGACCAACATTCAGAATATCTTAGGGTATCAGACAAACATTCAGCATATCTTAGGGCATCAGACAAACATTCAGCATATCTTAGGACATTAGACCAACATTCGGCATATCTTAGGACATTACACCAACATTCAGCATATCTTAGGACATTAGACCAACATTCAGCATATCTTAGGACATTACACCAACATTCAGCATATCTTAGGACATTAGACCAACATTTGGCATAACTTAGGACATTAGACCAACATTCGGCATAACTTAGGACATTAGACTAACATTCAGCATAACTTAGGACATTAGACTAACATTCAGCATAACTTAGGACATTAGACTAACATTCAGCATAACTTAGGACATCAGACTAACATTCAGCATAACTTAGGACATTAGACTAACATTCAGCATAACTTAGGACATCAGACTAAATTCAGCATATCTTAGGACATTACACCAACATTTGGCATAACTTAGGACATTAGACTAACATTCAGCATAACTTAGGACATTAGACTAACATTCAGCATAACTTAGGACATTAGACTAACATTCAGCATAACTTAGGACATTAGACTAACATTCAGCATAACTTAGGACATTAGACTAACATTCAGCATAACTTAGGACATTAGACTAACATTCAGCATAACTTAGGACATCAGACTAACATTCAGCATATCTTAGGACATTACACCAACATTCAGCATATCTTAGAATATTGGCCTTAACACATTCACAACTAAGGGGTTTAACCCAGCTGTGGCCAGTTTTTCCAAAAAAAATTGTTTGAAAATTGAAACAACAGCGAGAGTTAATTAAAATTGACCTTAAACATACAAATATTGTTTGGACAATTTTCTCAGGCAGTCAGAAAAGAGGTTAAATAAAAGAATGAAGAGGTTTTAGTTAACAGTGGAAATCTCAATAAATTAAAAGCTGCAAAACACGACTCCTGGATCAGCTCAGGGCTTGTGAAATTTACATACAGCTTGTAAATTATTGTGTTGATAACAGCCACAAGAACCTTCTTTGTACGTTACACCATATGTGAGGGGTCATAATTGCAGCAAAAGTTTATTAAAGTTCAGCAATCAGTTTATTAAAAATGCAGTGGAAACTAATAGTGGTTCCAGCAGTATAAGGGTTAGGTGGTCATAAAATGCTCTTAGTGAAGAACTAATATGGCGATTTCTTTATAAAATGCTCTTAGTGAAGAACTAATATGGTGATTTCTTTATAAAATGCTCTTAGTGAAGAACTAATATGGCGATTTCTTTGATCATTTAATTTTTAAAAACACACTATGTGGTTATGAAAGTTTATCTTTGGACTTTTTCTGTAGAGAGAATTACGTTTCTTTAACATTTCAAATCTGAATGAATGTATGTTGTTTACATTTTATACTATGTCAACTTTCCAAATGTCAAGTAACTTAGATCTGTTTAAACTCAATAAAATTGACCTAAAGTATATCACATACAAAATTATTCAAAATTAAATAATATGTGATGTGGATAATAATTATTTGTTTACATAGAGAAATGAAAAATTTATTTACAAAACTATAATATGGGGATAAGTATTTGTATTTACCAATCTTTTGTTTACCTACGTATTGATATGTTTATTTTACCATAAGCTCATCACAGCTGATGGAGTTAAGGTGTTTTGTTTTGCAAGAATTTTTTTTATCATCTTTTAGATTGAGAAAATGTGACTTATAATTTGTGGCAAAAGTGATTTGATTTCTGATAATGCTCTAGCATATTTTATACAGTGTAAATGTATCCGTTCTGTTCCCCCGTAACTTGGAGAAAGAAAATGTGCCCTACAAATGCAAGCCTGCATGACAAACTATAGATAATAGCCCTAGCACACAATCCAGTTTGTTGGCCTTTCTGATCCTGATGTATAAAAAATGTTGATCATGGAAGCTGATACCATAGATAGCCAATCAGAATTCCTGCATGATTGCTGCATTTAACAATTATTCATGCTCAGAACAAAATGGTGACAGGATAAACTCACGTGCTCCTCCATACTTCTGAAATAGATCACGGGGAACTTATTGACATTAGAAATGATTGATGGAAGAAATAGCAGAGGATAGATCTGGAATTGTTTAACAAAATGATTCAATGAAAAAAAAAATTGTATGGCTCATGGTTGTAGGTATAAAATTATGAAGGTACTATAATAACACAGAGACACCTGATCTATATGTAAAATGCTATAAATACAATTATTACATTTCTGTGTACCAAATACTATATTACTAGCCATCCCTATTTAATAGTAAATGTATATTTTAGAATTTCTATGAAAAGTTTGTATCTTCGATCAATAATTAATGTGCAATGATATGTGTACTATAATCTGGATTAACAATGTTTTGTTTTATTAAAAAAAAAATACTACAAAAAGATGTTACTTATTAATAAGTAATGTTTTGACCTCTTTCAAATAAATTAGTAAAATATTATTGTTTTTTTTTTAAAAATATATTTGTCAATACAAAATATGAAAGCCGTAATGCAGAAAGTCATTATCTTTTGAGGATTTTTTTTTATCTTCAGGAAAATGTTTGTCTAGTTCTTGCTTTAGTTTATAGAATGTGGTTGATTACAAAGGTGTTTTCAGTGGAACAGATTTGCTAAAATTATACATTGTGATATTACATATTCTCATCATAAGTAGGGAACAGGCAAATAAATGCAGTGCTGTGATATAGCATCACCTCTCATTGCAAGTAGTTTGAAATAAAGTAATGCAGCGTGATTCTTTCTTTTTTTTAAATTACAGTTGGAGATATTCATGATTTTTATTTAAAGTAATTAATTTTGGAACTGTAATCTTATTGGTTATGAATTGTTAAACAGTTTTATCAAATAGAACATACACAGCAGTTGGATGATCCTCAAATTTACTTGTAAAAAAAGTGTTTAGGATCATCATAACATCTATACACATGCATAATGTCCACAGTGATAACTGGCAGAGGCTAGAGCTGGTTACATCATTTGCTCAGAAGATATCCAGAAACTATCACAATAGTAGCAGAGTGAAAGCAGTTTAGTTTAGTCGGCAGGTCATCATCATTGGACATCGGACAAGTCCATAAGTGCTCAGATCTCTTTCAAAGAATATCCATCATGTTAAAACAACACCTGTGTTGGGTTGTTGGCAAATGGTAAAGGCAGAATAGAGACAGACCGGGATAACCTGGTGTAGAATGGTTGAAGGAAAAGATGCACAGTGTGGGTTTGGGACTACCCTGTGAAGGACTTTCAGAGACCATGGAAGTTCCACATAGTAGAAGAACTTTGATGTTTTACAAGGCCCCATCATGAGTGTAACCCACTGATTGTTTTGTCAGACTATGACCAGTGAAAAAATTAAAACTGAAGAGAGAACGATGACAGTATGTTAGATGAGATGCTTCAGGAAAACTATTCATATCACTTGACGAGATAGCACATGACCTCATAATAAATTTGAAATTATCTTACAACAAGCATGCATAAAGGGCCAAAGAACAAAAGACTGTGAACTATCTCTCTCCTCTTTGAAGAGTGGTAAATAAAGAAACACAATAAAGTGGTTTGATTATCTAATGAAAAATAGCCACCACAGAAATGAAATATGTTAACGCATGACAGAAAACATCCTGAGCTATAATAACAGAGGTATAATAACTGAGGAAAAAAAAAGCTAGGTATAATTCCCACCATTGAACGCATAAATAAAGAACAGATAAAATGGTTTGGACCTATGATAACAGAAAGATTAAAACAAAACACAACAAGCTTTCAACAAATGCTAAAAGACCACCAGACCGAAGTGTCGACCACCAAAAAAATAGATTGATGGAGTACTTGAAACACAGGGAAACATACCAGCAGAAGACCACAAACTATATCTCTAGTTGATGCTGAAGAGTTTATTGAGGAAGGAAAGAAGAAGAACAAGATTATCTTTTGAGAATAAAACAATTCATACTGCAATGTGCCACCAATCTCATTTCAATGCACAAGGAAGATCAGGAGTGGAATGGATAAGCCAAAAAAACAGCAAGTGTTACAAACTTGGCCTAAGATAGAAAATGTGCAGTGCCCAACAATACTCACAGAATTGAAAAGACAAGGCTAAAAAAATAATTGTTTTGAATGGAACGCTTAATAGTATAGAGTAGCTTCATATTGTAGCATTGGATTGGAAATGTTATTTGTGAATATTTTGTTTTTTTATTAAATTTTATTTTTTTTGGGTTGTCCTTTTAATTAAAATCTGGGTCAATCATCACTATTGGTTTGTCATATGAATACATTTTCACATAATATTTTGTGCTTACATATATTACCTCTTGAGTTTGGAAGCTCTTAATGATCTGTGTTTATTTATGACCATTTATTAAGATGATGGTTTCCATGTCTTTCTTTATATGTCGTTAGTAACATCTTCATTTGCTTCCAATTTGCATTTTTATTATTATTATTCTGTCTATAACTATTACTTATAATGTTCAGCTCGAATAGAATATAATTTTAAACAGGGGTCAAAGAAGAACAATGGGAGAGTAAGTCTCCTTTTCTAGTTTCTAGAACCAGCTCCTTTTCAATGTTTAGCACTAAATGTGGTATGTTGGTACAATCATTACAATTCACTATTTGTGTGTGAAAATCTATTACATTCATGTCACTCATTCTTTAAAACAATTTCTAGCAGTGTTTTCATTTTGAGACAATGTTTCATTAGTGTGAATACTCAACTTTTGAATTTAATGTTTAGTAGGTGAGTTCTCATGTGAAAAATATTTAGACCTTTTTGGTCACTTTCTGTTGAATCATAAACATTCCTTTCATTCTCAAAAATAGTTTTTGGAATGGGTTTCAGTTTGAGAGAATGCAAAAAAAAACGTGAATACTCAAGTTTAATTAGCTTTTGAATTTAATGTTTCAAAAGATTTGTTTTCATATGGAAAAAATGTCATTTTTGATCACTTTCTTGCAGAGTGTGCACATTTTAAATTACAAATTTGTGCACATTCTAAGTTGATCTCTCCTGCTTATTTAGTACATCATAAAAAATTGAGTTCCATAAATGTTTCTCTAATAAGTAACACGAGAGGTTGTTAAGTTTCAATAACGGACAAAAGTCCATTATAAGGATTTTGTAAATTATTGTTATTAAATTGCCTTGCCATCTAACTTGTGCCTGTACAAAGTAAATATTTACATTTTAGTGCCCTTCCACCTGTACTGTTGTAACTTTATTGTTGTCTTTAGCTACACAGTTTTATGCAAAAATTTATAGTAGTTATTATATTTTTGTTTCATATATGCTTTGATATAGATGTAGATTCCTATCCCACCTTTGCTGGACTGTCAGCTATCTCATCAGAAAATATAAATTATTTAAAATAATATTGTTTTTATGCATTCAGATTTCCTAACAGACTGAGATGAACTAGAAATAGCAATCAATGAAACATCCATCAGATGTGCTTCTGTTGTAGCAATTAAATATATGGATATTTAGAATATTGAGGGTAAAAATAATATAATATATGCAGCTAAGCTTTGCTTTGAAGGCCGACACTGTTGTAGGATGCTTCCAACATTTAGGCAGTAATTCCCCGTGGCGTCGTCTCTCAGTGTCATGTCTCTCAGTGTCATGTCTCTCAGTGTCATGTCTCTCAGTGTCATGTCTCTCAGTGTCATGTCTCTCAGTGCCATGTCTCTCAGTGTCATGTCTCTCAGTGCCATGTCTCTCAGTGTCATGTCTCTCAGTGTCATGTCTCTCAGTGTCATGTCTCTCAGTGTCATGTCTCTCAGTGTCATGTCTCTCAGTGTCATGTCTCTCAGTGTCATGTTTTGCAGGCCTTCATTTAACTTTTGCTCTCTTTATTCTCGGGAGACTAACTTTACTGCAGCTCCACATAACTGACTCTATGCGTAGTCCCATATGCATGTCAACCCCTATACATTATACCAATTTAAACTACACAATAGAATTGTCAAGCTGTACATAGAATTTGGAAGGTAGGGATCCTCTGGATGTGTTTTTTCTCGTTGACCATGGTTTGACAAAAGAAGTCTGGTCTTAACTGGACTAATCTATTTTAGTTGTTTGTATAAATGTTTCTACACATCATCATAGATGTATCTTTAAGTGGGTATTGTTAGTACACCTGCTTTGAATAATGATTGTTGTCATTATCAAAATATGTGACTGTTTATAGCTTTGAATATTTGTCAGACTTACTAAATGATTTATTGTGAAACTGAACAAAGGTACATTGTGTACCTTTGACTGGACCAGTCAAATCAGTGACTGGACAAGTTACAGAAGATGCTAATCAGGACATTATAAAGTTGATTAAGAACAAGTGTCACAGATCTAAGGTGATAATATTTTTAATTTGAAGAATACAGCTACAACATCTCATTAAGAGATCAGTAACTTCACAGATTGGTGTCAGCTGTAGATGATTGTTGGTCTGAGTTACCTGTGCTCTATCCATAGTCAGTCTTGTTTTTTCAAATGCCTTGAATAAAAAATTTTCATGAATACTTTTCTCTGCAAATATTGTAGCTGCACTGAACTTTCTGAGAAATATAACAAAAAACTGTTTAGCACAAAGTAAGTATCTGTCGTTTGATGGATGATATCTGAGAAAAGTAATTGGTTAATCTTGATTGTTGGTCTATGCAAATTTTAGTACTTGTTGGTTGAAAGTAGCTATGACGGGCTTGGCTTTTTCACCCCAAGTGAAGGACAAAGTAATTACTACTGAAGAATAATTTTTGCAGAATTCATTTTTAAAATATAGTTGCATGTATATCTTTAAGCTATATGGGCATATATACATGTAATGTTTTGATTTTAAAATTAAGTCTTCTGAGCATAGTGATCACAAGAAATGGGGGAAAAGCAGGTAAGTAGTGGTAAAGGTAAAATTAAAAACTATCATAAAGTCATTTGTCCAATTTCTTGAGTGTGCTGTTAGGGAGGTTTAACTGTTGTTAAACTGGATAGGTAGTGAATAAAGGCTACATGCCCAGTGCACCCACCACATAGTGCACAGGTCAGATCTTCTATTTCATCCCCAATAGAAAAGACAGTACTAGCAAACAATCCCATATCCACATAGCAACAGATTTCAATCTACTCTCCAAGTAATGATTACAGCAGCAAAAGTTTGTTTGTCTAAATAAGAACGAAAACAAATGGGTATGTTTGTAAATAAAATGTACAATTTACATCACAGATATATATATATATATATATATATATATATATATATATATATATATATATATATATATATATATATATGCCTTACAGCTGTAAATCTGACTTGTGTCTGCTATTATGTATCTTGTCTGTAGCCTAGCCTTGGACTGTTTGACATTGTAGTAGTGATTGTCATTGCATATTGTCCAACATTCCTAAAAATACCTGATGCATTTTTGTTCCATTCAGAGACTAAATGATCTTTGAATATGATTTGTGATGTTAGTTATGCTTTAATAGATCTTCATTGTACAATGTTTTTATGTTGTTGTGATATAGAAAAGTGAGCGATATACTAATAATATCTATTTTCAATGTCCACCTTGTATTGGAAATTGATTCCAAGCCACCGATCTTGGAAGCTTATGTGTTGTCCATCATAGACTTGTACAGTTTATATATTAGTAATTTGTGTTCACATTTGTCCACTTTGCAGATGCCAAACTGGGAAGATATTATAGCTCATGTTTTCTTGTGACATCTTTTTGTCTATTCAGACAATTATAGCCTGGTGTTTAGCCTGTCAATAATTCTGCTGTACTCTACCCTGAAGCAGGAGCATTGGCTACCATTTTAATAGTCTTGGAGAGTTCTAGAGCTTTGTCGATCCTAAGTAAAAAAAATGTCTTGCTACTACTTGGATTTGAACTCAGGACCTTCTGTTCAGGGGAGAGTGCACTAATCAGTAAGCCAATAAAGCTCTTTCAACATAGTACTGAGAGGTTACAACACTTAACACTATGACTTTGTGTACTTGGGAATATCTAAAGCACTGAGGTCTCTAAAATTTGTAGGAAATGATCTTGTGTTATTTGTATGTTTGTGGCTACATTATTGATTATCATGCTTTAACTGAGACACAGTCGACTGTCAGGGTTACACCTACGGATGTCATTGAAAGCCTGCCCAACCTTTGATAAGGTATGATGTCATGGCAAAGAGTGCACAAATGAGGCAAAACTATGGGCCTCACAAAGATCTATAAATCATTGTTGAAATCACAAGTAGATCATTTGAGGAAAATGTTTAAAGAAATATTACATTTGATTGGGGGGAGGGGGGGGGGAGATTTGATCATAAATACTAACAATGAAACCACCTCTGTCTGACTGCATTTGTGAAGTAGTTGTGCTGTGAAGAATGGAATTTATTCGCTTGTATAGGACTCTGTATATTTGTAGGTTTACTGATAGCCATTTTGACTTGTTTAATTTTTATCTGAGCTTTAATGGTGATGACTGTTCACATATTTAACATGCCAAATGTGCCTCATATATATTGCTACTATCTGTTTTTAGAGGGAATTACTATACAGGTTATGATGTACTTAAATTTTTTTTTCCTGCATTTTAAAATAATTGTTGTTTATAGTGTATTCTTCTTGGTTTTGCTTGGTTGTATTTGGGTTTTTTTTTAAATAGATACATTAAATGCATTATATGTAGCTTCACTTTGATTTGATAATCATTTTTTTTCCCTGTTTGAATCTTCTACTTAAAGAGGTTTTTACCTTAAAAGGTTATATTTTCCAGAGCCGTTAAGGGGACAGCTTATACAGATATTGGTGTTACCTTTATGTAAGTGGGTATGTTAGTCAAGTCACTCATTTTATGTGTTGATCTTCGTGCAACCACCTTCCAACACACAGTCAGTTTACCTCCCATTTGATTTTGCTGTTGTTTTCTGCATTTGTAGTTTGCATGGTGTGCATATCAAAGCATTGCCGTTTGTGTTGTTGAAAGATCTCTACTTACATAACAGTGTATGTATTACGCGAACAACATGAGAGTGTTATAGTGTAGCAGGCTATGATATAATATACTGTGCTCACCCTTTTATGCTTCTAAATTCATAATATGAAAAAATAATAACATTTGCAGCAGTCACCCCAAAACATTCTGAAAAATATTCCCTTATTAAGAGCATGGCAGATGGACACAAGGTGAAGGATTAATACTTGTAAAACAGTAACGAAATAAATGATCTTGGTACTTTGTTTTTAATTTTCCATTTTCTATCATTGTTACTGTAGTCTATGTTCATTTTGATTTGCCTATAATAGTGTTCAGTTCATCTGTTGGAGTTGATTTCTTTTCTCTTTACAATCTCATCAATGATGGAATTTTTAAATATAAATAGATATATAGATGTGTGCTTATCATATAATTGAGTTGCATTTTGTAAAAAAAAAAAAAAAAAAAACCTTTTTATTTTGTGGGTTCATTTAGTCATTTGCTTTAAATTGGTTTTCATTCACTTCATAATAAATATAATTTGTTATTATGTCAAGCAAATATATTCCAGATAATGTCATAGAATGTGAAATTTATATTAATTCATATCTTTCATATCATTAAATTAGACTCCACACGAAATGAAGCCAAAATTTGTTTCACAACCAGCCAAAAATTGTTATTACAATAAATACTTTTTTTTCCTGAACAGGGGAGTTAAAAGCCACTTTGTTGTACAAAGTTTGTAAATTGATACATGGAAGAATGAAGCTGTGTTTTTTTTTTTTTTTTTTTTTTGCACTTGTGGTCTATTAAATTAATGTTGTCATCATGTGCATTCCCATGTTTGAGTAACAAGAACCAAAATGCCATCCATTCCAGCTTTAGTTGAGCTGTTTCAGAAATATGCTCATATGAATGATCATGTTTTATCAAGCTATGCATTCTCTGCTTTCCTCTTATTCTTTCACTTCCATGTGCATGTCTCATGTCCCTCAAACTTGAACTACACAATTTATGTCATGAGAATTTATTGTATATTATGTGATCCTCCTAAAAGATATTTTATTTGGTCGGTCAATAAAGTTATATTTTATTTTTGTGTAAAGTATCTTTAAAGTACCAGTGCTTTTTTTTTTTCATATATTGATGGTTAATTATATGTACTGACAGAACATGATCATCTCGTTTTAACACCAAATTTTATTCCTCGGACTTAATTGATAGGGATAGGCTTCATTGGGCTTATTGCTTTGTATTACTGATATGCTTTACTTCTGATAGCTTGTAGTGTAGATTTTTGTTTATGCACACATAAGATGCTGTATGAGGGCACATGATGATACACACAACTTTTTAGAATCTATCTGGCCTCCAGGGGAAAGAATGAAATTCATCATGTCATGGATTGTGATAACATAGGGTTGGTATCATCGGTTAATGTCACAATAAGAGACCAAAGTTTTCATTACCCAGCAAGTTATCTGTATTCTAGAGATGGTATGTAGAGAATGCTGATACAGATGACCAAATTTTGAAGTTGTTAAGCTGGTTAAAGTGACTAGCGAGAATGATGCAGCACAATTGTGAACAGAAATGAATCTGAGGGAGGAGAGTTGAAGTCAATGCAGATTCTCAGCTAAAGTACAAGGGGAGGTTAACAGACATGTTTATATTTTATCTGCTTCCAGCATGAGAACTGAAGATGAGATAGTTGTTACTTTGTGCTACTTTCTGAAACACTTGTCACAAAAGCAGCTGTTGTTTCAAACTCTCAGTCCATGCTCTGCAAGGTCCAAAGCAGGTGGCTCCATGAGTGGATAGAGCATTTTGAAATCTTATTCATTCGAAAAAATTGTGTGGATCTATTATCCTGATCATTGATAATTTCTTGGTAATCTTTGTACCCTTAGTAAGAACTTGACAAAGAAGGTATATTTTCTTAGCAGTAAGAGAGATCTGACAGTCATTGTACCTACCTGAGAACTTGACAAAGAAGGTATATTTTCTTAGCAGTAAGAGAGATCTGACAGTCATTGTACCTACCTGAGAACTTGACAAAGAAGGTATATTTTCTTAGCAGTAAGAGAGATCTGACAGTCATTGTACCTACCTGAGAACTTGACAAAGAAGGTATATTTTCTTAGCAGTAAGAGAGATCTGACAGTCATTGTACCTACCTGAGAACTTGACAAAGAAGGTATATTTTCTTAGCGGTAGGTGAGATCTGGTAGTCACTATACCTACCCTTAATCAGAACTTGATTTTAAAAAATGATATATTTTCTTGGCAGTGAAAGACCAGTCGGTCATTGTGCCTAACGGAGAATGTGACCAAAAAATGTATATTTCCTTTAGCAGTGAGAGATCTGACATTCATTGTACACTTTGTCAGAACTTGAAAGCCTAACAAAAAAAAATATATATTGAGAGTATCTTTCTGTGATCAGGAGAGTGACAGTAATTGATGATGGTGTCATCTTGAGGCTCCAATAATCAGGAGTCATAGTTAGCTCAGGATGGGGCTTGTGAGAAAACAAATCAGGTGCGTGTGTTATCAGCAAGCTACAGATATCATCAGCTACTTAATGTATTTAAAGGGACCGACATTCATTGGTTCTTTTCCCTGAGTACTGAATGGTTGTCCATTTTTATAAAACTATCTTAACCCACCATTTAACTTCCTGCCATCTTTTAAAATAGTTTTGAATTCCCGGGCTGTTAAACATAGTGCATGACATTTAGTATTTGTCCCCTTTTTTTTCAAGCATTGCCAATTCTTGACCCTTAAGAAACCTGGTTAAATTGTTGGTCATTGCAAGGATTCCCAAACTTTATAAGATAAGAGTCATTAAAAATGTTTGATACACTGGTCTCTAAACTCTACAAGATCTGGTTTACTCTTTATTTTTTTTTTTATGGAAAGGGCTTCTTGGGTCAAATTTAGCTGTTTGGAAAATATCTTTTGGCAAGTTTTAACAAAAATAAGCTACTGAAATCAAGCACATTGGGAAAGCTATTTTCCCTAAATCAAACAACTAAAATTTTATTAACATCAGTCACTGCACACTAGAGGATCTGAGCACTTATGGGAAGTTGTTTGATATTCATTGAGGATGATTTGTTGACTAACCAATAGTTGTTAATAACGGGCTTTTTAGTTGAGTTGTATACAATAATTTCAGTTTTTTATTTTTGATCAATTTAAACAAATAGATGAAATTCTTGTAAACTATTTTTCAGGATCATAAACAGCTAATCAATGTACAAATTAATCTGTAGATTGGGGATCCCTCTATGAGTTGTCCATAAACTCACAGATATATATATATATACAAGAAGCAAAAGTTTTTTATTGTCGTGTAATACGGGAAACTAGAAGCATTTCTGAACATAATAGCAAATACAAAAAGTGAACTGTAAGTTCATTAGCATGTGAATTCTTGCAAGTTGTTTGTTTATGATAGTTTGTGGTAGATGACAGTGCACACACCTCCAACCAGAATGAAATCAATCCTACACCCTGTACAAATATATTCAGATTTACTGTTATATTTAAATCATGCATTAATTTTTAGATGTCTAAAACAATTGATGTAGATGGAAATATGTTTACACTATATCTAGGTGGTATCTATCTATCTATCTATCTATCGTTCTTTCGAGCCGAAGACGGCACATAGGGCAGAACCACAATCTCAAAAACAGAAACCTTGCGTGCCAAAGTGGCACATATTGCAGAGATTACTGCTAGGTGGTATACGAGTAGCTTAATCAACTTTGACATGATTTTAAAGAAATGGACCCCACTGATTTCAACATAAATTGAATTGGTTTTATTTAGCATCATATCTTTAAGCAATTATTTTGCATTATAAATAAAACTATTTAAACTATCACTCCACATATGTGTATTTAAACTGCCTCTTCACGTATATTTACATTATGTTGACAACTACTCATTAATTTGTTTGATACTTTCTTGCATTAACATTTTAAATTTGTATTAAGGACACGTATTCAAGTAACAAGTTAAGTGGGAGTTTATACAAGTTATTTTTATACCTGTAATATCTGTTACACATCTGCTCAAATATTTATTTATTCTTTCAGTCTATCAGCTTAAAGAAAAATAATCTTGCGAAATGTGTTGACCTATTTTTTTTTTTCATAATTAAATTGGTTTTTCAAGGAGAATCAATATTTCTTAATTTTAAACTTGAGTAATGCAAAATATTTAACACCAGCTGTGTTCCCACCTACGGCTGGGGCTGAAGCTGTGACATTGTGAAATTGAAATATTAAGAGCTGGATCTATTGATTTGCACTCCATTGCATTAACTCGAGTGATGTGTCTTTCATAAAGCTAAAGTAGATAATAACAGATATTATACAGGCTTGTTTTAGCTGCATTGAGGAATATAGTTATCAGTTGTCTAATAAATATTTGAGGAAAGGATTACCATTTCAAGAGTTTTTTGTTTTCTATATATTCATATTGTATGTGTATGTATATATGTATATGTATGTATGCATATATATATATATATATATATATATATATATATATATATATATATATATATATATATATATATATATATATATATATAATTACAATATGTGTGTGTGCATGTGTTTCATTGTAATTCTTAATTGCTAATCAAATTGTTCAAATGTTTTAATTGTTTTCTGCTGCAAGGTCTACAATAATAATTACTTAATGAAATAAACACGACAAGCAAAAAATATAGATTAGATGTAAATATTAAAACTATGATCATAAACAAAGATAACACTCAATATCTACACTTGATATCAAAGTTGAAGAGGACAGTTCAAAGCTACAACTACCTTGATCTATAACCAGTTGTAGAAAATGTAAAACAGAAATAAACAAATAAAAATAGGAATGGCGAGAAAAAAAAAAAAGCCATGAAAAATGTACTAACATCAAGGCAAAAAACACCAGGGTTAAAACTAAGAATAGCAAAATGTTATATCTTCTCAACATTCATGTTTGGTGCACAAACATGGACATTAGACCAGCACAATTGAAGCCTTTGAAATGTGGGTTTATAGAAGAGTTATTGAGTTATTTGCGGGTCATCATCATTGCACTCCGAACATGTCCATAGGTGCTCAGATCCACTCCGCAGCAATTCCCTCAGTGTCCAGCGACTGACGACTCCAGTTCTAGGTTGGTTGATAAGTCTTCTTACACGGCCACCAAGTTTCTCATTTTTGGCCGCGCCCATCTTAACTCCCATTTCCATCATCCGAAGAAGTGACGTCGATCTGTGTTTGTCGAAGTCCTGTGCTCTTCCCACATCTCGAAGGGCATTGATGATGTCCGCCCGATCCATCGGTTGCCCGTCCTCAACGACAGCGCAGCTAGCCAACCTGTCCGCTCTCTCATTTCCCCGTATTGCCGCATGTCCAGGGATATAGACAACGGTAACCTTACGTATTTTGGATTTCTGCAACGACTCTACCCATTGCATGCGTACAAAGCCCGCCTCCACTTTTTTTACCATGCTCATCGAATCACTCAGTATACATGCGTGGATGTAGTCTTGTGACTCTAACCATTTGAATGCCTTGGTCACTGCCATCACCTCCATTGTCATGCTACTCGTGGTCATGGCGTATGCACCACTGTCTTCCTTGGCTATTCTGCCTGCCGAGCGTGCTGTAAATGCCCATGCACTTCTTTCGTGTCGTCTTACAGATCCGTCTGTATAGATGACTGCATCTTTCTCATCGGTGTTATCGCAGATGAGACCGTTGACCTCAGCATTAACCACGACCGGGTTCTATTCCCTACTTTTCCTGTCGAGTGTGACAATACATGAGAAAGTCCCCTTGAATGACGTAGGCACCGGTATCCACTCCTCACCAACGCTGATATTGGTAAGCCCACAGACCCGTTTGATGACATCTTCTGCTCGGCCCACCCATGATTTGCCTCTTTTTAGCCTGGTACCCTTCTCTGTGTTGAGCACGTGGTGCAATGGATGCTCTGTATCTGTACTAATCTTCAGGTATGCTCTTGCTCTCCAGATCTTGATTCTGTCATCCATGGTTGGAAAGTCAAGAAGATACCTCATTGCTACACAGGGAGTGTCCCCCGTACATTACAAGGTAAAAGAGGCAGACTAAGACTAACATGGACGTGTAACATCAAAAGACGGACAAACCAGTCTATCTGCACTATCAAAGCAAGCGACAGAGCGGAATGGCCCTCCATGACCAACTTTCGATGCGGAGACGGCACTCAATGATATTTATGTATATATTATATCAGGATTATTACAACGCGACAGTGGAAATGTAATTTACTCTGGGGGAATCACACACGAAGTAGGCGTCATGTTAGAGAAAGAAGAAAAACAGTGAAAGGATTCTGTTAGTGAAATTTGGAGGTAGACCAATGGATATCAACATAATTCAAGCTTATGCACCAACAAGTAATAGCGAAGAAGAAGACATTGACATGTTTTACCACGAGCTAGAGATGACCATGGAACAGTGTAAATCCCAATAAATAACTATTATATTAGGGGATTTCAATGCAAAGGTAGGAACAGCTAAAGTGCAAAATGTGACTGGGGGACGTGGCTTTAAAGAGACGAATAACAGAGGAGATAGATTGGGCTAAGATACATGATTATAGGTAACAAACACCTGGTTCAAACAACATCCTAGGCGACTACGTACATGGCAAAGCCCAGATAAAAAAGTACACAATCAAATTGATTTTATACTGGTTCAGAGACGATTCAGGAATTTACTTCTTTCTTCTTCTTCTTCTATCCTTCCTCTGTTGCCGTTGGCGTCGAGGGGAGAAACAATCTGCGATTCTTTGCTCTTCTGGTGTTATTCCTCCTAGTGACTCTAGTATTCCATTTATCCATCTCTTTCTCGGTCTTCCTCTTAATCTGACGTTTTCGTAGCGTTTGTTTATGGCTCTTTGATTCATTGTTAGTTCTTTTTGTCTTGTTATGTGGCCGAACCAATTTATCTGTTGTTTCTTTATGTATTCGATGGCTGGTTCAATTTCGAGTTTCTTCCTCAGGTCAGTGTTTCTTACTCTGTCCCTTAAGCTGTATCCTGTCATTCTTCTGACACATTTCATTTCTGTGGTCGTTATCTTTCTTATTGTTCTAGAGTCCAGCGTAGGAATTGACTAACATCTGTTAAAACAAAGTCAGGAGCAGATTGCAATAGTGACCATGTACCAGAAGTTGGAAAGATAAGAGTAAAACTGCGGAAGGCACAAAAATCTCCAAGAAATATAAACTTAGAACTAGATATGCTTAGAGTAGATAAACAGATGAGTGATAAGTACAGTACGATAGTACAAAATAGATTTAATGCTATTGAGAAAATACAGGACGTTGAGGATCATTGGGTAATGCTGAAACAATCGATTCAACAAACATCAAAAAACGTAATATCAGTGACTAAAAGAATCAACAAAAAGAAATGGATGACAGAAGAAATATTAGAATTAATGGACGAAAACATAAGAAAGGACATTCAAAATATTGCATAAAGAGATTCAAAACAAATGCAGAGAAGCAAAGGAAGGATGGTTAAAGCATAAATGGAAAAACAACAAAAGAAAGACTCAAAATGTATGCACAATAAGTTAAATGAATTAACAGGAAGAAAAGAAGTCAAAGTTTCAGGATGTGTGAAATCGAAGGAAGGAAATACAATAATGGTACAGGAGAAGATAATGGAAAGATGGACAGAATATATCAGTCAACTCTATGATGATGAAAGACCAGAGCTAAACAATTCAAACAAAAACACAGGACCACCAACAATGCAGAGTGAACTCTCTTTCTCATTTCTATTGACATATATTTGTTGCATAAGATATTTTTCATTTTCTGAAATCCTATTTTGGCCTGAGCTATTCTCCTTTTTATTTCTAAGGTGCATCTATGATTGTTTCTAATAATAAAAGAAAGCAACAAGAAAGATCTTCTTGCAGTTCCTTCTCTGTCTCTGCTATTAAGACTGTGTCATCCGCATATCGCAAATTATTTATGTTGTAATCGTTGACTTCAATTCCCTTTTTTGCCTACTATTGATCTCATAATATGTTCGCTGTAAAGTGAAAACAAATCTGGCTACAGGACACGGCCTTGTCTGACTCCTTGTTTTATGAGTTGAAATTGTCCTGTTTGGTTGTTAATTCGAGTTAGAAAGAGTTATCTATCGTCCTTTCGAGCCGAAGACGGCACATAGGGCAGAACCACAATCTTAAAAACAGAAACCTTGCGTGCCAAAATGGCACATAGAAAGAGTTATAGGGGTGAAGAAAGATCGATATATGTGCTTTATAGACTACATAAAAGCATTTGACAAAGTAAAGCATGTGGAAATAATCAATATGCTGAAGAAATTAAACATTGATGGCAAGGATCTGCGAATCATAAAAAAACATGTACTGGCAACAAACAGCAGCTATACAAATTAGCAACCAAACAGGATAATTCCAATATATAAAACAAGGAGTCAGACAAGGATGTGTTACCGGAATTGTTTTCACTTTACAGCGAATATATGAGATCAATAGTAGACAAAAAGGAATTGAAGTCAACGGTCACAACATAAATAATTTGCGATATGCGGATGACACAGTCTTAATAGCAGAGACAGAGAATGAGCTACGAGAAATGATAGACATAATAGTAAAAGAAAAGTATCATTCTGTATAATAAAAAATCAGAAGTAATGGTCATATCGAAGTAACAATAATCACCATCATGCAGCATAAAAATAAACAGGACAAATCTGAGAAAATACTGGATAGCTTGGTGCCATGGCATGGAAAACAGTAAACAACATAACTGACATACACACATATATATATATATATGGCCCTTTTCGTCTTGTCAGACGGAATATATATATTCTTCAAGTATAATGGCTTCAGATGAGGGGAACATTTTTTTTTTTTTATCAAGAAGAAAAAAGAGAGGCAAGTATTGGGGTGTTCAAGGTATTGTGACAGCTTTAAAAATAAGGGAACACAACAAAATACTGACGTTTCTGCCTACTTGCGCCCTTCCTCAGAAACGAGAACAACACAAACGGGCAACGAGATAAAGATAAACTCTACTACATCTAAAATGAGCAGCGACACATGTAAATCAAGGAGAAATTTAAAAAAGAAAGAGGGATAAGAGATGAAACAATAAAACGTAAGGGAGATGTGCTACATATCGGAGGATAAAAATGGATGATATGTTAAAAAGATAAAAGACAAATGTTTACATAGATGAAATATTTGTACACACTTGATTTGATTTGACAGGAGCGTAAACGTTTGAGTCCAAGATGGTGAAATGCTCAGCTGCAATAGTTCCTCTTGGGCCAGAGTTTTTTTTTTTTTTTTTTTTGTCTTCCTTGTTTTCGTCTGCCACTAGGTATTCCTGATACAGGAGTCTTCTTTCTTCTATTCTGAGCACATGGCCGATGATCTTCCAGTGTCTTTTCAGTATGTATACACGCTATATATATATATATGTATATATTCTTCATACTCAAATCACGACAAAATACTAAATGTCTTTCATATGCGATGTCTCCGCAGAATAATGCTCATCAATTGGCGGGACAAAATAACCAACTTAACTTACCTGACCTGCAACGTGCTAAGACACCAACAATCATGTCCATGCTCAGAGGTCGAACACTAAGATGGCTGGGACACTTAGCGAAAGGAAGAAAAGCGCATCCCCAAGCCTCCGCCTGTGAAAATGACTGGGAACATCTGGTTAGTGATCGCACATCATGGAGGGCATGTATAAGGAATGGTATAACGTCATTTGAGACTGTGCTAAGGCAAAACTTAGGAGAGAAAAGGCTCAAGAAAAAGGAAGGAAAACCCTGCGGATCAGTGATTCTGACTTCTTCATTCTGTGGTCATGTGTGTTTGTCAAACATTGGTAGAATTAGCCACGAGAGAAGCTGTTCGACAAAAACAAAACCTCAAAACAAAAATAAACAAACAAAATCACAACAGCCTCCACTAGATGTACAATCTTACATATATTCGGGCAGTAAGTGGAGTTTCCGGTTGTTTCCAAAATGGAGGAATTATTTTCTCCGGCTTGGTATATAACCGTTGATCAGAGGTTTAACAAGCCGCTATCGTAAAAACGATGTTGTTAATGAAACGTAGACCTGATACAGAATGTGTAAATTAGCAGTAGATAGTTGTGATAGTTTTTTCGGCCCTAAAACAACAACAAAAATAGGATTCTGGAATGTTCGAACAATGGCCGCTCCGACGAAACATGCACAGGTCGCGAGCGAGATGGATAGATACGATCTAGAGCAGCAGGAGTCGGCTCCCTCAATGAGATAGAACTGCTTGCACAGAACAGAGACAGATGGCGAGATTTGATAAAATATCTTTAAAAGAAAACTGCTAGAACAAAAAAAATCCATATAGGAGAAGGTGTATCTTGGTCTACGCCCTATGGGCCGGTTACGGCTCGAAAGGCCAACCAAATATAGACAAAGTAGGAGGAACAGAGAATTATACAAAAATAAGGATACAAAAAAAAAAAGTAGCATTCGTTGATCTAGAAAACGTATGGAAATCCAAAGAAATTAGATTAAATACAAAAATAAAAATGGTCAAACTCCAATGTTACGTAAGTCTTATTATATGGCTGTGAAATATGGAGAACAACAAAAATGACAATCATGAAGATACAGACCTTCATTAATGAATGCTTGCGCAGAATAAAATGATGGAAATGGCAGGACAAAATCACTAACGTAGAATTATGGAAAAGTACCGGTCAAAAACCAGTGGATAAAGAGATACAGCGAAGACGATGGCACTGAATAGGACACACACTGCGGAAGCGAACTGAGAGTATTGCACAACAGGCCTTTTTTTTAATCTCTAAGGGAAAAGATAAAGAGCAAGACCAAAATATTCTTGGAGAACACAGATGGAAGCAGAGATGCAGATGACGAGAAAGACATGGAGTGGTCTTAAATGAATGGCAAGGAACAGAACGGCTTGGAAAGTGTTTGTCATCATCTGGAAGGATAAAGTGACAAATATGGAGGTCATGACACGCACAGGCCTCCCGAACATCTACACGCTGCTCAAACAACGTAGGTTGCTGGCTTGGCCACGTACACCGTTTGAAAGGTGGCCGCATACCAAAGATATACTCTGTGGACAACTAGCAAATGCTAAAAGAACTAGGGAGCGCCAAAACTTCGATTTGTAGGCGTGTATAAACGTGACATGAATATTCTGAACATAAACCATGCAGTCTGGGAAGAAATAGGTGCATACTGCAATCTTTGGAAACACACTCTAAAGCTCCAACTCAAACAAGAAGCAGACAGATTTATAGAAAAAAAAGAGTTATTGAGTTATTTGCGGGTCATCATCATTGCACTCCGAACATGTCCATAGGTGCTCAGATCCCCTCCTCAGCAATTCCCTCAGTGTCCAGCGACTGACGACTCCAGTTCTATGTTGGTTGATAAGTCTTCTTACACGGCCACCAAGTTTCTCATTTCTGGCTGTGCCCATCTTAACTCCCATTTCCATCATCCGAAGAAGTGACGTGGATCTGTGTTTGTCGAAGTCCTGTGCTCTTCCCACATCTCGGAGGGCATTGATGATGTCCGCCCGATCCATCGGTTGCCCGTCCTCAACGACAGCGCAGCTAGCCATCCTGTCCGCTCTCTCATTTCCCCGTACTCCTGCATGTCCAGGGACATAGACAAAGGTGACCTTACGTATTTTGGATTTCTGCAACGACTCTACCCATTGCATGCGTACAAAGCCCGCCTCCACTTTTTTATCATGCTCATCGAATCACTCAGTATACATGCGTGGGTGTAGTCTTGTGAACCTAACCATTTAAATGCCTTGGTCACTGCCATCACCTCCATTGTCATGCTACTCGTGGTCATGGCGTATGCACCACTGTCTTCATAGACTATTCTGCCTGCCGAGCGTGCTGTAAATGCCCATGCACTTCTTTTGTGTCGTCTTACAGATCCGTCTGTATAGATGACTGCATCTTTCTCATCGGCGTTATCGCAGATGAGACCGTTGACCTCAGCATTAACCACGACCGGGTTCTGTTCCCTACTTTTCCTGTTGAGTGTGACAATACATGAGAAAGTCCCCTTGAATGACGTAGGCACCGGTATCCATTCCTCGCCAACGCTGATATTGGTAAGCCCACAGACCTGTTTGATGACATCTTCTGCTCGGCCCACCCATGATTTGCCTCTTTTTAGCCTGGTACCTTTCTCTGTGTTGAGCACGTGGTGCAATGGATGCTCTGTATCTGTACTAATCTTCAGGTATGCTCGTGCTCTCCAGATCTTGATTCTGTCATCCATGGTTGGAAAGTCAAGAAGATACCTCATTGCAACACAGGGAGTGTCCCTCGTACATCCTAGGATAATGCGTATGGCCTCATTTTGTATTTTCTCCAGCCTATCAATTTGAGTCGTACTGACAGTAAGAATGGCCAGGGCATACTCGATTGGTGCGAGGACTAATCCCTGGAACAGAAGAGTAAGTAGCCTCTGCTCGATGTTGGCAGCTGCCATGACCTTCAAGGCGGCTAATCCCTTGCGGGATTTTGTTATCACATGGTCGACGTGGTCCCGAAAACACAGGTTGTGATCAAACTTAACTCCGAGGTATGTCATCAACTTGTCCCTGGTCACCTCATCAGTTCCCATTCGTACTACCGTGTGGTCGCATTAACGATATGATTGTTAAGGGAGAACCATGAAACTGATGCTTTATTAGGATTAACCAAGGCACCTGAAACCCCACACCAGGAAGAAATGCGATCGAGTTCGTCTTGCATTGTGGAGGCGATTGCCCGTCTGTCTCTTCCCTGTCGATATACCAGAATATCATCAGCAAAAGTCATAGTTCTTCCCCTCCCATCCAACTGTTGTTCCGTGATCGTTATTTTGTACACGTTAAATAGAACTGGTGACAATGGTGAGCCTTGTAGCAGCCAGGACAAATGGATGTTGGTTCGGAAGACCAACTTCCACATCTGAGTATCACCTTCCTCTGAAACAGTGCCGCGGCGATCCATCTAATGAGGAAGGGGTTCACCGCCAGTTTGAGAAGCATATGCATGAGATATTCAAATGGTACCCTATTGTATGCATCCTCCAGATCTATAGCAGCAGCACATGTCTCCTCTCGTCTGTGGAAGCCTTCGAAGACGTCATAGGCAAATACTGCCGCATTGAGCCATGTCTCTTTGTTATATCTATAACCTCCGAGTGTGGATGGGAATATGCGTGTCTGTTCAAGGCGACAGGCGAGGACACGGGCAACTATTTTCTCCAGCAGCTTGCCCGCAGTGTTCTGCATTGTGATGATTCTGTAGGCACTGATCTGAGAATGGTTCTTGTTTGGCTTCGGTGGCGGTAGTAAGTAGCTGTGTAGCCACTCCTCCTTAATCTGGCCACTCCGAATACTGGCATTAAACTCATTGGCCAGTGTTGTCAAGTCGTCATCAGCTAAATCGCCTATGTCATCATACCGAACACCATCTGGACCAGGAGCAGTGTTGTGTGACATTTTAAGTGTCGTGCGAATGGTATCGGTTGTGATTGTGAGATCTTCTTCCAGCCCTACATCCTTACACAAATTTGACAAAGATCCCCGTATCCTCATTCTTACAGCCTCGTTTCTTTGGTCCGTCTGCTCAATGTAGCGGGCAAGCAGGGCCTTCCCTTTGCTCTCATCAGATTTGTGCCATATCTGGCCTGGAAAAAAAAAAAGAATACATGGCGAAAGAAAAAAAAAAGCATTTCTAGGGCCGCTGAAAAATCCATAGTCAATTATGACTGACAGAGACTACTACCATATCGAAATGAGTTTTGATATTATATGTTTAGATAACTTGTGAAGATTATAAATACGATGTAGAATTCCCTAGAAAATTGTAAGAATTATTAGCATACTAAGCTCACACAGGTAGACCATAGCCATCTACAGATTTTTACATTATGTATTTATAATCTATTATATATATGGCTAGACACGCAATAATTTATAATCTATTATATATATGGCTAGACACGCAATAATTTATAATCTATTATATATATGGCTAGACACGCAATAATTTATAATCTATTATATATATGGCTAGACACGCAATAATTTATAATCTATTATATATATGGCTAGACACGCAATAATTTATGAATTATCATTCTGCGACCAGACCTGCCGTTTTAGAATATTGACAAAATGAGCTGCTGGGAAAAACAGAGCCGGGCTGTTGAAGGTCGACATTTATCGGTTCCCA
Source organism: Megaustenia siamemsis (assembly GCA_032433765.1). Taxonomy (NCBI): domain Eukaryota; kingdom Metazoa; phylum Mollusca; class Gastropoda; order Stylommatophora; family Ariophantidae; genus Megaustenia; species Megaustenia siamemsis. The sequence goes on from JAVIAB010000047.1 coordinate 30,215,925, forward strand.
GTCGTAAAAAGCTATATTTGTTACATCTGGAATTTGGCAAACAATTGTTATGTTTTTACAAGCTGTGTTACAACCCACTTAACTCTCTGGCTAGTCCTACCATGGGGTAAAGTGCTACCAAGAGCCAATTCATTCTGGTCTAGAGGTTTTCACCAAAACGGTTGAGAGAGAGTTTTCACTAGACCTACTATTTTGTTATATGACAATTGCGGTCTAATAAAACCTAGAAGACGGTCTGAGGTAGAATGGATCGTACCTCGTCATGAAGGTAAATACCCACGACAACAACATCGATGCAATTATAGATACCATATTTGTCAGTATTGTCAAATATATTATGCATGGCGATGAAATAGCCAATAAGCAACTTGACATTGAGTCTGATGTGTTCTTTATTTCTTAATAGAAGAAGAAACGGATGGATTGGACACTGATGTTTATATTGCGAAAGTGGTGAATCTAGAGGGGGCAAAGAGGCATTGTCAATTCTGAGTGCTTAGTGGGAAAATCAGATGTAAAAAAAAAAAGTAAAGTACCCCCCGTCACGCCAAGTGGCGTATAGGGAAATATGGTGTTAGTGACCCTATATTTTACAGACCTTCAGCACATGATTTTTGGGGTAATGTGGTCGGTATTACGCCCGTGCTGCTTTTACTTTCCCAGAAAAATCCGGTACCCATTTAAGGCTGGGTGAACCCGGAGCCGTCGGTTGGGATCGAACCCTACCCCTTGTCCGTAGTAGTCCAGTTCACTAACCACTGAGCTATCGCGGCTCCTACTAATTTTTAGGGAATTAGTAAAACCAGGTGTCCTCGCCAGGATTACGAACCCCGGCTGTTGCCGTGGTAAGCCACCGCCTATCGATTGCGCTAACCGACACCCAAAATCAGATGTGCCTATAATCAATAGCATACAGGAAAAGTCTGCATACGTTTCGAGAAATGATGGGACTGCAAGGTGGAACGGATATACGGATGTTCCGACTGCAACGAAACTGATTCTATGAATATAGAAAATGCAAGAATATCGGGTAGGTTAGGATTGTAGGGGGTAATTGTGAACTGTAGATTCATGCAAGAAGTTTCCTACAGGCTACAGCTTCAACCAATAATTACATCGAGTCAAGGTGTCTCGCGATCTCGCAGACTCAGAATATAGCAAGGAGCTGACACTTGGGAATCAAGACATAGGATGGGTCGCACCCATGAGAGTGTCAAGAAGCTAAAGAGACAAAACACTTTCTCGACGAGGGGGAGCCCGGAAAAGGGGGTGGGGTTATGATAATCAGATTGCCTCAAGTTGCAAAGTTTCATATGTAGAATTTCTTACCCCGCGCAGCATAGACTAAATGGGCAAATAGTACAAAGTTTCATATGTAGAATTTCTTACCCCGCGCAGCATAGACTAAATGGGCAAATAGTACAAAGTTTCATATGTAGAATTTCTTACCACGCGCAGCATAGACTAAATGGGCAAATAGTACAAAGTTTCATATGTAGAATTTCTTACCACGCGCAGCATAGACTAAATGGGCAAATAGTACAAAGTTTCATATGTAGAATTTCTTACCACGCGCAGCATAGACTAAATGGGCAAATAGTACAAAGTTTCATATGTAGAATTTCTTACCACGCGCAGCATAGACTAAATGGGCAAATAGTACAAAGTTTCATATGTAGAATTTCTTACCCCGCGCAGCATAGACTAAATGGGCAAATAGTACAAAGTTTCATATGTAGAATTTCTTACCCCGCGCAGCATAGGCTTAATGGGCAAATAAAGACTGGAGAGAAGGTTATATGATCAAACTACCAAAGAAAGGAAGTTTACAGGAGTGCACAAATTATAGGGGAATTATGCTAAAATCAGTGCCAGGAAAAATATTAAGCAGAATCATTCTAGATAGACTAAAAAAGGCCATAGAGTAACACTTGAGAGATGAACAAGCAGGTTTTAGGAAGAACAGATCATGTGCTGATCAAATAACTACTCTACGTATAATAGTTGAACAAAGTTTAGAACTAAAATCCCCACTTTATATTGGATTCATAGATTACGAAAAGGCATTTGATAGTTTAGACAGAAGAATGCTTTGGAAGTTGCTGAGTCATTACGGAATCCCCATAAAGTTTATTAACCTGATAAAAACAATGTATGAAGGAACAAAATGTAGTGTGGTGCATGAAGGACAGCTTACAGAAGCATTTGAAATAAGAACAGGAGTAAGGCAAGGATGCCTTCTGTCTCCATTTCTCTTTCTACTGGCCATAGATTGGATTATGAAAATAACTCAAAACAACAGAAATGGGATCCAGTGGTCACTGACCAAACAACTTGATGATTTAGACTTTGCTGATGACATAGCTCTCCTATCACACAGCCATCAACAGATGCAGGATAAATGAGTATATTAGATGAGAGATCACAACAACTAGGACTGAAGATTAATAGAGATAAGACCAACATTATGAGAATTAATGCAGTTGTCAATAACCAAATAAAACTAGGAGAAATACCTCTACTAGACGTACAATCTTACATATATCTGGGCAGTAATGTAGATAAAGAGGGAGGAACAGAAAATGATACCAAAATAAGGATATCAAAAGCAAGAGGAGCTTTCATTGCACTGGGAAACATGGAAATCCAAAGAAATTAGGCTAAATACAAAAATAAAAATTTTCAACTCAAATGTTAAGTCGGTCCTATTATATGGCTGTGAAACATGGAGAATAACAAAATTGACAATCACGAAGGTACAGACTTTCATTAATGGATGCTTGCTAAAAAACATCAGAAAGAAAACAAATCAATATTTTTTCGGGCACATCATGAGAAGAGAAAAGTTGAAAATACTTGGTTACAACTGGCAAGATAAAAGGAAAGAGAGATCGCGGACGAAGAGAGAAAATACTGGATAGCTTGGTGTCATGGTATGGAAAACGGCCAACAACAGAATTGATACGATGCTCTGTGGATAGAAGATTGTGGAAGGACATGATCGTCTACGCCAACCGGTATAGTACATGATGATGAACAACCAACAACTGCTCAGCAGTGCAACCAAGAGGAAATGTATGCAGTGTCAACAGGAAGACTGGCGCTGAATAGAATGTGTAATGGGGGCCTCGGTAGCCTAGTTGGGAAAACCACCCGACTGGACTACCGACTTTCGGACAACCCGTGTTCGATTCCCGCTGGGAGCAGTGTGAATTGTACTCGTGGTTGGAAAAAAAAAATACCCCCACGGTCGACCCAGCCGTTGGCAGAAATGGGTACCAGGGTGAGGAATGTTGCTTCGCATCTGAGTTTCGATGCTGGAGGCGAGACTATACAGAAATCTCCGAACATTTCTGGATAGGCGGCCGAGCACATATGGGTGTAAACTCGCCGGTTCAAGTCTCGTACTTTACCTTTAGAGTGTGTAATACAGGGAGATGAAGAAATTATCATATGAACCGTTATCATGCGGGAAACTTCGAAGACAAAATGAAGGAGAAGAAACATGGCATGGACCAACTCAAGAGATCTTACGAAGGGTGTTCATCAAACCTCGGCAAAGTTAGGCCACTGCCATCTTGTAGATAAAAAAAAAAGCCGTGGTTAAGCGAAGGTATTGTGTTATTAACTACACTACACGCTGTCATTGAGTGTGACCCAACGGTCATAAATTGCGTTGTTGGTTAGTGGCCAATTTAATTATGGAGAAAATTAGAAATAAGAAACTAAAATGGTAATCAGGAGACAATCAGAATATCAATATTTGTTCTTTTAAAAAAAAAATAAAAAGTGGTTGTTTTACAAAGTTTGTGTTGTTATAAACATGGTTACAACAATGGGCACAAACTTTATTTAACCTTAAAAACGGTATATATTATTATCATCAAAAACGATTAATTCCATCTTGTAAACTATTTGTTCTCGCTGCTTCTTTATGTATAATAATATTGTTAGTTTATTTTTTAAAAATATATTGTTTCGAGCTGCCATGTGTCTATTTATTGTCATTTGGAACCGAAGACTGCACACATGGCAGAAATTCTGGACGCTCCATGTCCAACGATCTTTGCTATCTAGTATCAGACCTAGCATATCATCCGCATTGTACCTCGCTGCACGCCCCTTTTCTAGGCGAGCCTCGGTAAGGTCTCAAAGAACACAAACTTTAATTCTACTCAAGTTACAACTCCGGATGTTTTAGTAGTGCTGTTACTGTTTTGTGAAAGAGGGCGAAAGGTGAAAAAATAGTAAAAGAGTCGAAGAGCACTGGCTCCATACTGCAGCAGAGAAGAGTGACATTTTATAATTACAACCCCCCCCCCCCCCCCCCCCCAAGTCATGAATATGTCACGGAACTACTCTCTAGTTGTAACTAACTGCACAAGAAAATACAAATAGGAACTATTATCAATAATCATAACTAGTTCCACATAGATAGTTCCACAATATAAATAAACACTACAAAAGCGAGCATAATATTTATAAGATTGACAAGAATTATTTAACAAATTATCGCGCTGGAAATATAAAATCTTCCTGTAAAACATGAAAGGTTGGTAATTAGGAAAATACAAGCGATAGAAATAAAGTGTTGCCGTGAGATCCGAGATCCTGCATTTTATAGGCCGACATAATTAACATTACAAAATGTTCGAAATATAATCAGCAACAATAAACACATACGAATAACCTCTTACACCGGTTAACTAAAAGTACACATCCAATTATGTTGTAAATTAAAACGTGTGGGCATTGGTCATGTCACAAGTTCCAGGATACCATCCGTATTATGGAAAACAGCGAATTGTGTAGTTAAATGATAAAATGGATTAATGAGATCAGAGACTGGCGGGAGGACACATTCAAACAAGTACAGAAATGGCTTACAAAATGACAATGGAAAAATATATGGGGAACAAATGTTGATGTGTGAAAGGTTTCAAAGACTAAGAGGATATGAGCAATCAGTGTCAACTGTTTTCTATGAAATCAGCTTTGCACTTACAGAAGCTTCGTATTTGTATGCAGTTACCCCTTTTGCATACTTAAAAAACAAATAAACTCAAGTAGTTTGCCCTTCTAAAAAGAATGCCACAAAGTGAAGTGGATAACACTGTGTTAACAGTGAATCTTTATTTTCTTGTTGACGAAGGACAACCAAAAATAATTAATGAGTCTAAATGGCATCATTACACAGACTAGACAATATGTTCAGCTTGTGTTTGTTGACATGGGTGGTTTCAGGAGAATGTGATCCACGTCATCGTTATATTCCCCTATGGTGAAGGTTTATCATTAGAGGATAAATAGTAAAGGTAAAGAGAAATTGTGGATCAACAGTACCAGGTTACAGGCATTACGTTTGTTGTTGTGGTCGTTGATGTTTAGTAAGCAAGGCCCATTGTCTGCCTGAGTGCTAAACTTCTTGTTGGGTATTACAGCCAATATTTATTGAACCAAGTTATTATGGTGACAACTTGCAACTGTAAACAGAAAGATGGTTCCATTACAGAATAACTACACAAAGCTCGGGCAGATGGTGCTCGTAAACTCGGGAGGGCCGACCATCTAAGGGCAGAATCCCCCCTACAGAAAAGACAATCTGCTGCCTTGCAGGAAGTTTGGGGACCATCAAAGGCTAAGGAAAGCAAACCTGAATAAAATGCTGGCAGAAATCGGATGCACTGGGCCATTGGCACTAGAATGCGGAGGGCATATACCACCAAAAAAAAAACAAGCCCTAGCAGTCAGACTAGCAGAGGAGGAGATAGACGTTGCCTACATCCAATAAACTCACCGTAATCCTCAGCATAGATTTATGATTAGGGGCTACCAAGCATTTAGACAGAACAGGGAAGGCCACAAGGATGGAATCTTTATACTTATTAAAAATACCATCCCGGCAAAACAGATAGTAGTCACAAACGGAGAGGCAGAGATCATTGGCACAGACCTATACATCAACTCCACTAGCGCAAGGATATTTAACATATACTGTCCTAATGACAAATTGCTGAAGCTGGAGTCAATGGAAATAACACCATCTAAGTGTCTGATAGTAGGAGACTTTAACAGCCACTCTGAAAGATGGGGATATAAGAAATCCAATGCTCGAGGTGAAGAAGTGGAAGAATGGGAAATCGACAAAAAGCTATTCCCCATAAACTCTAGAGAGGACAACCCCCCCCCCCCCCACCTTCTACTCAAGAAGATGGAAAACAACATCAACTCCAGACCTAGCATTTGCAACAGGAGACATATCCAACAAAATAGCCAGAATAGTACTGAACCAACCTGGTGACAGTGACCATAGACCAGTCAAACTTTCTGTGGATCTTGCTCACAAACGGGAGTTGCAAATACCACTTCCCTGCTGGAACTACAAGAGAGAAGACTAGGAAAAGTTTGCCAAGCTCACAGATGGCTACACTGCGCCTATCAACACCCATGGAAAGAAAGTCTATAATATGATAGAGGAGTTAACTAAGAGAATCCTGAGGGCTGCTAAAGAAGCAATTCCTAGAGGAGCAAGAAGTAACAACAAGCCATATTGGAGCAAGGAAATACAAAGACTAGAAGAGGAACTGAACTCTGCCAGAGAACTAGCTGAAACATCACAAAGCACAGAGAGCAGCATAGCCTATAAAGCAGCCTCTGCCAAATACAGAAGAGAGGTCAAGATATCAGCAAGACAGAGCTGGAAAGATAAAAACAGAGAGCCTCAATCTAGACAAAAACGAATACAAACTCTGGAAACTTGCGAAAGCTCTGAGCGACGAAATCAACTGCCGACCTTCAATAACATTATCACACAATCAGAACATCCACATAGGCAAAAGGACAGCAAACATACTGATAGAAAAACATACTGACTTAGAGCCAGCTTCTAAGGATAATAAATGCTAGCTGGAAGAGAGGTCAAATGTCGGTAACCTGGAAAGAAGCCATTATGGTGCCCATCCTCAAACATGGAAAAGACCCATTGGATCCAAGTAGCTATAGACCAATTAGCCTACTGAGCTGCCTGAGCAAACTCATGGAAAGGCTGGTCAACAGAAGACTCATGTGGCATTTGGAGAAAAAACAGCAAATCATACCACAACAAAGCGGTTTCCGTCAGCACAGATCAATTGACGACCTGATCACCTACATAGCACAGGAAATAGAAGATGCTCAACAAGAAAAGAAAACACACACTAACAGTGTGGGTCGACAAAGAGAAGGCTTTTGATAGGGTATGGAGAGAAGGATTAAAGAACAAGCTTCTCAGACTTGGCATCCAAGGCCGTTTATTAAATTGGATATCTCAATACCTACAAGACAGAACGGCCAGAGTACAAGTAAATGGACAACTAAGAAAGAAAGCCAGAATCGAACAAGGTGTCCCACAAGGTGGAGTCCTATCCCCAACGCTCTTTTTAATTTTGATAAATGACGTCGTTATGGACATTCCACCCAGTATACACTCAGCAATGTACGCAGACGACCTAGCGATATGGGCACGTGAAAAATCTATGTCAGTGGCTAGCTCCAGAATGCAAGATGCCCTAGGTGAACTTGAAAAATGGACGAACACCTGGTTATTACCAATGAACGAAAAAAAAACTACATACACAATTTTCAGCATATCGAGAAACACACTCTCTGCAAACTTGAAGATAAAAGACCATGCACTCCCTATTGATCAAAACCCAACATATCTTGGTGTCATCATGAATCGCAGAATGACATGGATAAATCAGATAGACAGAGCAAACAAAAGAGCCAGAAAACGAACATATATTATGAAGAAATTGGCAGGAACTGCCTGGGGGGCAGACAGCAATATTTTGAAAAGACTATACGTAGGAAGAGTCAGACCAGTTCTAGAGTATGGAGTCACAGCCTGGGCTATGGCTTCCAAATCACACCGTAGCAAAATTAACAGAATACAAAACCAAGCTGCCCGTATCATCACTGGTGCTATGAAATCTACACCTATCAAGACTCTAGAAACAGTAACAGGTTTACAACCCTTAGATGAACAGACGGGTCACTAAAGTATTGCAACAAGCGGAGAAATATAGAAGGCTCCTTATCCACCCCCACGCACCAAAGAATATCTGGTTCCTGAATTGTACGACTGAAGAGGAGCAACTTCGCTGCAATCGCCAATGAACTAACTACTGGAGACCCAGTTCTTTCTCAAACAATATCGAAACCCTTGGGCCCATCTGATATGTCTCCTCATAGAAAGCATAAAATACCAGAACTTAAGGAAAATATAGCAGGAATCATGAAAAAAGGCACCCAATCAGACACAGAAAGAAAACACGTAGCAGAAAAACACATACACGATACCTACCCACAGGACTCTTGGTCCCACATATACACAGATGGCTCTGCTACAAATGCCACCAGAAATGGGGGGGGGGTGTGTATTCTTGACACTGAATAACCAGGACAAGATCACCAAGTCAATAGCTACTGGAAAATTCTCAAACAACTTTAAAGCAAAAACTGAGGCCATCAGAGATGCTGCAACACTGGCTACTCAACACAAAAATAACATGCATAATAATTTGGTGATTCTGACTGATGCACTGTCAGTACTATCAGCTCTAAAAAGCCCCAAGAACAATGAACTTGAGAATAACCCTGGACCAACTATGCAATAACTTCCAGAGAGTAGTCATTCAGTGGATACCATCACATTGTAATATACACGGGAACGAACGCGCAGACAAATTAGCTGAAGAGGGAGGGAGATTACCACAAGAGAACCATCCGCTCAGTTATGATGAAGCCAAATCCAACCTCAAGGGTCAGTTCCATGAAAAACGAAAACAAGAACACTCAAAGCATAACGAGAGTGACGGATACCACCAACTATCAAGGAGGGATCAAGTCATCATACTTCGCCTACGCACTGACCACAATAGAATAAGAAATAACACGTTCACCAAATTCAAAATAGGTACAACCAGCCTATGCCACTGTACAATATGACTACAAAACATGTTCTACAGGATTGCCCCCAGTACACAGACCTGAGAAGAGCAATGTGGTCCACGCCCACCTCCCTGGAAGAAAAACTATATTGGGCAATCAATTCGCTTAAACAGAGAGCTGCCTTCATGAGAGAATCTGGAATCCTACTCTGATTGAGTCTTGATCGCAGAGAGAGAGAGAGAGAGAGAGAGAGAGAGAGAGAGAGAGAGAGAGAAGAAAGTCCGGAATCCTACTCTGAATGAGCCCTGATCGCAGAAGAAGAAGAAAGAATGCCATGCGATTCCTTATCTATCACACGAAGTATATAAATAGAAGGGGAAATAGTCAGTGACTGACTATATTTATATTTACCCAGAGTATGATGGATAGATAACAATCAAAGAATACGTTCATGCAGCATCAATTAATAATGATTGAAGCTGTCAAACGGACGAGAACAAGAACGTATCTTTTTCGCCACGCGCACACGAACGGGTGGGTAACAGAGGAAGTGAAGAAATTTGAGGACGAGATCAGTTGTCTATGAAAACATCTCTAACACAATATGCCGGTTTGCCTAGGTAATAATTTTTTAAAAAGCCAAACCAAACACACAAACTGTTATTGTTAGTGTTCGTAAATAATGTACATATAAGAATTTGTTGTGAATTTTAACCTATAATTACTTATCACTTTATAAATTTTACCTACTTAAGCACTTTAAAAAAGTACATAGGGTAAATTACAAAATGTAATTTTTTAAAAGTGTGGAAATTGTTAAAAACATGGCAATGCCGCGGTAAATTTACTTTCTGTAGCAGAAGGCCTGCAGAGGAGGTGGACGATAAACAATATTTGTAAATTGTATCAACTTTATGTAATTTTGTTTGTTGATTATGTTCGTCTCTATTTTAATTGTTATTTGACTGAAATATTCAATTAACTACCGATCTTTGGTCTGTATTAATGTTTTTTGCAGTCAGTTTACGATTTGATCTTTTTCGTGTGTTCTTGGGACTAATATAAGTAATATAAGTATATACTTACTAAGTTAAGTAAGTTACTATAACATGATAACTACTTGGTTATACTACTATAGATAGAATAGATAGACTATAATTATATAGTTAAGTATATACTATAGTAATAATAGACTATACTTATTTGAAACAACATCATTCAATATAATAATCATTATAATGGTGTACATGCATAGAATCAAAAGTTATAAATATAATTATCAAAGACATGTAAGTATTAGACGACGACACATTACACATTACACATGCGCGGTTCGTACGGAAGAAGGACTTAGTGAATGTTTCTCAATAGAAACTGGTGTTAAAAAGGGATGTAAATGTATTATATTTGTATTTCCTTGAAATTTGGAGTTGCCTTGATAATAAAAAAAATGAAGAAATGTTGCACTAGTAACAAAGGCATCGAACCAGAATGATGAGAATAACAATGAATACATGCAGACCAGTTGGAGGACCTTGATTTTGCTGATGACATAGTCCTCTTCAGAAGCCAGATTAAAAACGATGCAGGCAAACACAAATGAACTATCACCAATAGCCAGCAAAATTGGGCTTGAGCTCAATCTTGAAAAGACTAAAGTTATGAAAAGCTTGATTCCAACAGATGAAAGAATATTTTATATACATGGAAAACAAAACAGTGGAAGACTTTGATCACTTTATCTATTTTGAAAGCCACATTGAACGGAAAGGGATACAAGTAAAGAAATTAGAATAAGAATGGCTAAAGAGGCAAAACATCTTTCAGAAGCCTTGAAAAGGTGTGGAAATCAAAACTCATCAGCACAAACACAAAACTTAGACTATTCCAATCAAACGTACTATCTACCACTAAGTATGCATGCGAGAGCTGAAAAACAACAAAAGATGTAAAAACAAAGTTGAATGCATTTGAAAATAAATGTCTCAGGAAAATACTTTATATACTGTGGAACGAATTCAAAACAAATGAAGAAATTAGAAAAATCGCCAATCAACCACTAATATCATCAGTAATCAAGAAAAGATGTTGGACATGTGATGAGAAGAAATAATAACCGAATAGCAAAGCAAGTCCTCAAGTGGGAAACAACAGGTAAGAGAAAAAGAGGCCAAGCCACAGAAACACTGAGAAGAACGTTGATCAGGGAGGCAAAGGTAGCAGGAATCAGCTCCCTCAATGAGATTGAAATGCTTGTACAGAACAGAGACAAATGGTGAGATTCGTTAAAAGATCTTTGCAAGTGTTGAGACTGCTAGAAAGAAAATTTCGAAACAAGGAAAGAGTATTTGAGTCTGTGCCCTATGGACCGACTACGGCTCGAAAGGTCGATATATATATATATATATATATATATATATATATATATATATATATATATAATAAATTACTGCTATAATTTAACTAAGAATCATCATGAAACGTGTAAGGAACAAAATAAAACCAGAAATCAGTGAAGAATAATGTGGATTTGTGGAAGGAAAGGGCACCAATAATGCACTATACATCCTAAGAACATTGTTAGAAAGAGCTATAGAGGTAAAGAGAAATCTATATATGTGCTTTATAGACTACACAAAAGCATTTGACATAGAAAAACATATGGAAATAAGCAAATATGAAACAAGTGCAATACGTCAAATAACTGTGCACAATAACAAATGGAAGATGCACCACAGAAATAAAAAGCAGAATAGCTCAGGCCAAAATAGCATTTCAGAAAATGAAAAACGACTTATGCAACAAGTCTATGTCAATAGAAGTGAGAAAGAGAGTTCATCTGTGCCAATATATATAAACACACACATACATAATTTTCTGTCAGGGTTATCATCAATGAACTGATTCACGATTTAAATTCTTGGAGTGATCCCTGAAGGCTGTGAATCTTTTTATTATTTATTTTATTAAATTCTGTAATAATATATTTTTTAACATTTTGAAATTTAATAGTTATAGAATATTCTTATATTAAATAGATTTCTTTTGCTTTTTTTATATGATTCTGGCATTTATGCATGTTATATTTGCTTGATTTCAGGTGTTTGAATGGCGGGCATATGATAATGATAAAAAAATTGATAGTAAATTTGGTATTGATACCATATTAACCATGGATACATTTGAGACAGTTCAGACTTGGCTGCGTAACAGTTACAACATTGGAGTATCAGCTGAGTGGCTTACAGCATGTCTTGAATGGATACAGCAGGAAAATCAGGTAATTAAGTTTCTGTTCAGGAGCCACGGTAGCTCAATAGTAAATGAACACAACTACTAAGGACAAGAGTTTGGGTTTGATCCTGAGGCGACAGCTTCCAATTTCATCCAACCTTAAATGGGTTCAGTGTTATTTCTGGGAAAGAAAGATGGCACTAGTCATCTACTGATCACATTAGCCATAAAATAATGTGCTGAAGATCTAAAAAAGATAAGACACTATCACCATATTCTCTATATGTAAACATTTGCCATGACTAGGTTCTTTTGTCTTATGTTTATAATCATTAATAAAGACAACAAATAAAACTAAGATAATCAAGCATTATTAACTCATTGGTTCATGCACACTGCAGTCAGTGTTTATAAGTATTTACCACAAATACCATTGACCACTTGACTTCTCCCAGTGAAGGTTACTTCATATACAGCCTATTTTTTCCCTATTTCAGTTAATAAGTTATTACAAAGATACATTAAGTGCCTTAAACCATTGTGCACTAAAGAACAGTGCAGGTAGAAAAACCTATGAGCTGATAAATCACATTGTCAAGTGACTAAAACATGTTACATATTCTCCAACAAGTACTTTTAGTTTGTCAATTTGGTGTTGTTTTTACTTGTGGTAGATTCATTATCATATGGTGTAATGGTTCAAATTAGTGGTTCTCAACTGGGGGCCCCCAGGGAGCCACAGCATAATTTAGGGGAGCTACTGGAGAAAATGGCGTGATTGGGGAGCCATGACATGAGGCTGGGGTGCCATGGCATGAGACTAGAAAACTATGTATAGGAGTACAGATGCTTGCAGAATAGAACCGCAGATATACTTGTTTCCACACAGTGAATTGTTTCATTAGCAGTGTCTAAGACAACCCCACATCAAAAGTATTTGACGGATTTCAAAAGTGACTCTTCTCGATTGTCCTGCTTCTCCCCCCCCTCCCCTTCCCAATGCTTAACCTAGATATCCTCTCTCTTTAGTCATTTGCAAAGTGTTGTGGGTGAACTTCAAAGGAGTATGAAACAGGCTTATAAATTTGTAACATCTAAGTATTACAGAACAAAAATTATGTCAGTCCCTTTGTGGCTGCCATGTTTAATTTCTTAGTATCACAAAAGTCTGTCACAACCAACATAACCCTTGATTTCTAAGTATATACACAAATGTTTAGTAATATATTTTGTAAATAGAAAATGTATTGATAGCATAACACATAAAATATATAAATTATTATGTAAGTTTTACAATAGCATAATATTTCATTGTTTGGGAAGTTCTATTGCAGCTTATTTATGAAAAAGTGGTTTTTATTATTTTGCAGCTACAAACATACACAATCTGTCTCCATCTGTTTCGAAATTGTTTTCCCATTCCCACTGCATAATTTGCTGAGCACATCCTATCATTATTATGACTACCTCGACAAAGAAGAAATAATGACAATACTCAGTTGAGTATCTTGGCTATGGATTTATCCTGTCACTGCAAGACAACACAAAACCCAACTGCTTAATTTGCAATATTACAGTTTCCAATGAAAGTTTGCAACCAGATGGTCTTACGGTGTGACAAAAATCATTAAATGTTCATTCAGAAATCTACAAATTTAAATGATAAAGTTTTAATTGCTCCTTGCAGCATATTAAAATTTCTATCTGAAGAAGGAAAATGCACATCAAGCATATCAATAGTGTAATCCTTGATTTTTGCAAGTGAATCTATTGTTGCTACAACCATCATATTTAAAGCATGCATATCTATGTAACTGTTTTGTGTGTGTGCGCGCGCACACACACACACACACACACCACACGCATACATATATATATATAATTGACTTCACTGGGTAGCTACTGCCTGCTCATAGCTGGGCGCCAAAAACTTTGATTTGTAGATGTGTGTAGGCATGACATGAGAACTCTGAATGTGGACCCTGCAGCCTGGGAAGAATTGGCTGCAGATCACAATCTTTGGAAACACACTGTGGGTCTCCAACTCAAACGGGAGGCAGACGGATACATAGGGAAAAAGAATATATGGCGAAGGAAAAGAAAAAAATAACATTTATAGAAGTGCTGCAAAATCCATAGTCAACTATTACTGACAGAGACAACTGTTTGATCTATATATGTAAACACAATCTAAATGAAAGGACATAACAAAGTGGGCCACGGGAAGCTAAAGGGCCAAAACATTTGCTCAACAGAGGGCAACTTCTGATGATCAGATTGCCTCCTGTGAAGCTCTGTGTAAAGAATTTCCAATTATTATTATTATACTATTAATGTTTGGAGAATACTTTAAGAATGGTTTGGTTTAAAGTTAAAAAGTCAATGTTTATGTTGTATTCGACTTTGCTTTAAGTTGAATTCAATAAATATTTTCAAATACACCTGTTTTTTATTTAAATTACATTAATTTGAACTAAATTAATAATGTTTTTATAAGAATATAAATCATTTCATCATTCATACTCATTCTAAAGTCTGATATTATCTGACTGTACTCTTTTGTTTTGTAACTAGGGCCTTCTGCTACCCATGAATGAACTATTATCACAAGTTTATGAACAGTGGTTGTTGTCAGACCTCAGTGAAGTTGGAGAACCTGTACTTCCACAAAATATTGCCTCATCAGATAAATTTGAGCTTGTTAGCAACTATCCCCTTCAGGTGATGAAGAATTCATAAATAATCTGCTAACTATAGTTTAGACATACCTAGGTAACGGGTTGATTTTATCAAATATAGTTATCTATCTAATATAAGATATAATGGACAGCTAAGAAGAGTAATGAAAACGTTCTGAAGGATGCCAAAGCAAAAAGAGAGCTAATTTCCAATATTAGAAAGAAACAATCATCATTTTTTGGCCATGTAATGAGAAGAGAACAGTTGGAATATATTGTAATAACTGGGAATATTTAGGGACGAAGAGATAGAGGGAAGCAAAGAGAAACGATACCAGACAGCTTAAAAGAATGGCTTGGCAGAAAGTCAACAACAGAAATGATAAATAACTGTAGAGATTGAAGGTTGAAGAGAGACATGATCACCTCCGTCGGCAGGCCCGGTACTTGATGATGATCTAATATAACCTGCTAGTTATAGTTTAGACATACCTAGATAATGGGTTGATTTGATCAAATATAGTTATCTATCTAATTTTTATGAGAGGAATAGGAGCTAGCTGACCTTATAGTCAGCTTGCATTGTCAGCAACCAAAAATGATGAAGACCACACTTTGCTCCTTTCTTGGAGCACCCTGAAAGCAGTTTTTGTCACAGCATACTGGCTAATGAACTGAGGACCACCATCATCTGTAATGGGGGGGGGGGGGTGATGTCTGCTCTTGACATCACCAAAAGGTATTTAAAGCGTTCATAGCCTCTCATTTGCCAGGCTCAGTGGATATCGGATGACAAAACCTTCTGTTTTGACAAAATCCTCTCTGGTTTTGATGGACTAAATTCAACTCCACTGGGCCACTGTGTCCAAGGCCACACCTACACATGGTCCCTCTGTTATCGCAAGGTTGGTCCTGGGCGCGACCAAGTTCCCAGTGGTATAACTGGGTCGGGAGGAGGTGAGCCCCTATAGATGCAGGGCTAGAGCGCACCGACATGTGGTATACGCCATGGCCCTCATCTAATCACCCTCACTCTCCCGTGAGTGAGTGTCTTGTCTTCTATCTTATTACTATTTCTATAGGAACCCCCTGTGGACAGGGTGAGAGCTTCAGCGAAACCGCCTCGAGACCATCTACTGACATACTTGAAGACAAATGACTCTAGTACTGACTAGGAGTCCATCATGTTCCCTTCAACAGTCCTATAGTACATCGCACAGACACAAGTGACCCAGGACGTGACGATCCTCTGTCGATACATTTGGCCCCCATGAGATACGCCTGAATGAACGGAGTAAGTGCCAGTGACAGTAGGTGGCGGGGAATGGGCTGTTCCTGCTTGAATACAGGGCCTAGAAAGTGAACAAACGGATGGATGATATGTCAGCAGAGACAGAGACACAATACATGCCATGGATGGAATTGAGGCGAGGATTTGCAAAACCTTCACCCTGGGGTAGGAAGATAGCCCACAGGTCCCCCAGTTTTAACAATGCCATGTACATCAAGAATATAAATCAATACGAGCTTGGATGCCGCCTCGGTCAACAAGGTCCGCGCCAGACAGTGAGCGACCAGGCTGGACTGTGCGATAAATTAGCTACTGGAAGAAATACAAACAACTCATACAAAAACCAGAAACCTCGGATCCAACAAAGTTCAATATATAAATATTTTAATGGAAGAAAGAGCATGAAGATTGGTCAGAGTGGAAAAAATAAATAAATTAAACATACAACTTAATATTTCAGGCCTCAAAAACAAGAAAACAGAGCTAACCAAAATCATGTACAAATACCAGATCCATATTGTCCTACTGCAGGAAACACTACACAAGAACATAGACACACATATAACAGGTTACACCAGCTATCCATATAAGTGTACCAACAACTGCAGGGGTATAATCACCTACATCAAAAACAATATACGGGGAGATGTAGTGCCACTAAATAATGCAGAACTAACAGATGTTCAGAAAGCCAAAATTTGGTTTGCATCCTGCAAATATAATATTTATAATGTTTACAATCCACCAGGCACAAATTGTAACATAACAGAACTTGATCAAGTCAACTACCATAGAACTATCTTGGCTGGAGATTTTAATGGACATTCAACGCAATGGGGATATTCTAACTCAAATCCCACAGGAAAATACATAGAAGATCTTTGCCAATCAACTAATCTTACAATCATGCAGAATCAACACCAACTCTCCTACATAGAGCTCATCTCTCCCTTAGTAGACCCGATCTGACCATTTGCTCTGCTGATCTCATAAGCTACTGCCACATTGAAGTTATTGATGACATAGGCAGTGATCATAGACCCATAGTCACCATAGTAGACACAAAAACAACAGAGAACGAGATGGAATTTCAAAAAAGCTGACTGGAAGCTATATCAAGAAAAATCCGACCAACTCCTGAACAATCTGACAGACAACAGCGTAGAAAAATTAAACGAGATATTCACACAAATAATACTCAACACTGCAGAACAAACCATACCTAAAGGATGTAGGACACAATATCGACCATTTTGGAACACAGAACTGGAGACAGCAGTATCAGAAAGAAAGAAAGCCAGAACAATACTTGAGCAGAACCCAACTTTGAATAATAAAATAAGCTAAAACAAGGCTAGTGCTAAGGTCAAACTAGTTACTAAAAAAGCGAAGAAAGAGAAATGGCAAGAAACATGCAGTAAACTCAATTTACGACATGAAGGAAATAAAGCATGGAGACTTATGCAACATTTGTCTGGTGATAAAAGAGAACCAAATCCTAAACCAATCAAATTTAATAATGAAATCATCAGCTCTAAAAAAAATATAGTTAAAAAATGTAATAGTTACTTTGCTTCAGTCAACAGAGCGAAGAAACTTTCAGATATCGATAATATTCAGCTACATAATTTAAAATTAATTGAAAGAGCCCCAACAACAAATGCTGCAATATTTGAAGAAGATTTTAACATGAGGGAACTAGAAAAGGCATTAAGAAAATTAAAATGTAGAAAATCCCCAGGTCCTGACAAGATACACAATGAGATGATAAAGCATCTCGGCGAGTCAGGGAAAGAAACATTACTCAGACTGATCAACAAGTCATGGAAAGAAAGCAAAATTCCCAAGACATGGAGAAATGCCTATATAGTGCCATTGCTCAAAAAGAACAAGCCTCCAGATGACCCCAGAAGCTATTGTCCCCTATCCTTAATATTATCCATAGGTAAAATAGCTGAGAGTATGGTCAATAGCAGACTATACTGGTATCTGGAAACCTCTAATACCCTGTGCTACGAACAAGCTGGTTTCAGGGCTGGCAATAACATAGAAGACCAAATCCTCAGGTTAATACAACAGGTCGAAGATGGATTTCAGAAGAGACAACATACTCTAGCCATCCTAGTGGACCTGCAGCAGGCTTATGATAGAGTCTGGCATAAGGGACTTTTATTGAAGATGAGAGATGCTGGGATACATGGGAAACTGTACAAATGGGTCAAATATTTCCTAGTTGATAGAACAATACAAACTAAATTAAATGAATCCATTTCAGACAAAGAGGTGCTAGAAGAAGGATTACCACAGGGATCACCACTCAGTTGTACCCTTTCTTTGATATATATCAATGATCTGACCAAAACCCTGATAAATAAAAAAGCTCTCTATGCGGATGATCTGGTCATGTGGAGTACAAACGAAAATATTAGAACAGCTGAAGCACAACTAAATAAAGACCTGAGGCACCTAGAAGAATACTGTAATACCTGGAAAATAAAAATAAATGTACAGAAAACAGTATATACAGTATTTACTAGAAGTAACAAAATAGCTAAGACAAACATCAAACTCAATCTCCAACACAATAGTCTTCAAAAAGAGGAACACCCTACATACTTAGGAATACAACTAGACCGACAACTGAACCTGAAGAAACACGTAGAGAATCTCACTAAGAAAGCAACACAAAGACTTCAACTAATGAAAAGGCTTTCCAGTACCTTATGGGGAGCAGATAAAGAAACACTTAAAAATCTCTATCTGGGATATGTTCGCACTGTTTTGGACCATGGTAGCTCGCTCCTAGTGACATGCAGCAAAACAACTAACAAGATACAAATTAATGCATTACGACTCATCAGCGGTGCAATGATGTCCACTCCAGTTGCAGCCTGCGAAATCCACTGCAATGTGGAACCTTTAGAGGTGAGGAGAAGCAAAGCCGCTATGGTTCTCTATGAAAGACAAAAAAGAATGGAGAAGGACCACCCTAACAGAAAATTAGTAGATACATGGACTCCAAAATAAAGAATTAAGCAGATGTCAGTATTACAACATGTTAGAAATATACAAAAGAAATTCCATCTACCTGAAAAACGACTACAAACATCAAGAGTCATCAAAGAAATGCCACCAAGTACGAATTATAAAAAACCTGAAATAAATGTAGAGATATGTAACAGAACAGGTAAAAAAGCAGACCCAGTATCAGTAACACTAGCAGCAAGGAAAACAATAGATACTTATCCAGGAGACTGGATACATATATACACAGATGGTGCAGCCACTAACTCTTCTTCAAAAGCTGGATATGGAATATTAATACATTATCCAGATGGAACAGCAGAAGAAATTTGTGGCCCTTGTGGTGAAGTCTGTAACAATTATGAAGCAGAAATAACAGCTATTGAAACAGCAATTTATCATTTAAATACAATTTTCGATACCACACCATCGAAGAAAACAAACACAATCATATTTACGGATTCCAAATCGGCTCTGCAAGCACTGGAGAACAAACCAGAACTCACACAGCTTATCATAGACACAGACAAACTCATTGAAACACATAACATAAGATTGGTAATGCAATGGATCCCAGGACACTCAAATATACCAGGAAATGATAAGGCAGATACATTAGCTAAGAGAGGATCTAAACAGACACAGATACATACATCCATCACACTAGACACAGCCAAACAAGTCATAAACTCCAACAGTAGGGAGGAGTGGCTGAATGGATGGGCCTTAGGGAAAACAGGGAGAGAGTTTTTTAAATATATGGCAAGACCAAATCCACAAGACATCAACAACCTAACAAGAAGAGACCAAACCACCATCATCAGACTGAGAACAGGACATGTTATGCTAAATAACCACATTAATAGAATACAACAAAACTATACCCCAGTATGTCTACTCTGTAATCACCCACAAGAAACTTAGAACACCACCTGTTTCAATGCCCTGAGCTCACTGACATCAGAACAATACTATTTCCCCAAAGACCCTCCAAATGGAATACTCTGTACGGAACAACAGCAGAACTTAAAAATACTACTACATGGCATTGGGCCGAAGGGCATCAGCTCAAAGGTCACTGGATCCATAACAACAACGGAGTAATGATATTGGTGATTAAATATCACATTACAGTCAAAATGGACTGATTTCAGCTTCATTATCAGGAATTGATAAATCAAGATTGCTATCTCAAATTAACACACCAATTGGTTTCATGAGCTTGGATTGATAAGACATAATCTCAAAGCATTAATTGAAAAAAAAAATTAAACCAGATTTAGAAGATACAATTTGAACTAACTTTCTTTGTAAAGATGTACATTATGTTTTTTTAATGCTTTTTAAGATAGCTATTTTTGTTGATCCTTTTTTAAAGGGGTTTTATTTCATTAGTTTACTTTTTAAAAAATATATGCACCTCTGTATTAAGCTTTCTGTCAAAGAAAGACATATATATTTCTGCTGCTTATATATTACTGTTTTAAAATATATAAATATTAATTTAATATATATTAAATAATTCTACAGTATCATCATCATCATCATTGAGTGCCATCTCCGCAACGAAGGTTGGCTACCATGGAGCGCCATTTTGCTCTATCTCTTGCTTTGATGGTGCAGGTTGTCATCGGTTGATTTGTCCATCTTTTGATGTTACTCGTCCATGTTAATCTTGGTCTGCCTCTGCCTCTTTTACCTTGTATTTTCCCCTCCAGGATCACTTTCAGTAGGCTGTTGTGTCTTTTAACATGGCCTAAGAATCGCATTTGTCTTGTTCTAATTGTGTTCAGAAGTTCTCTTTTCATTTTTAGTTGTTTTAAGACTTTGTCATTTGTTTTCTTTTCCTTCCATCCAATTCTACCTATTCTTCTATATATCCACATTTCAAAGGCTTCAATTCTCTGTTCTGTTTTCTTGTCTAATGTCCATGTTTCAGCACCATATAGGAATATTGAGAAGATGTAACATTTTGCTATTCTTAGTTTTAGTTCTGGTGTTATTTGTTTTGATGTTAGTATGTCCTTCATGACATTAAAATTACTTTTTGCCATTCCTATTCTTTTGTTTATTTCAGTTGTACATTTTCCATCACTGGTTATAGTATGTCCAAGGTAGTTATAGTTCTGAACTGTCTCAAGGTCTATTCCTTCAATTTTGATATCCACTTGTGGGTTTTGAGTATTTTCTTTGTTTATGATCATAGTTTTAGTCTTTTTGATATTCATATCTAGTCCATATTTTTTGCTTGTCGTGTTTATTTCATTAAGTAATTGTTGTAGGTCTTTAGGATTTTCTGCTAGTAGTACAGTATCGTCAGCATATCTTAGGTTATTGATTATCTTTCCATTAATTTGTAGGCCTGGCATCTCTATGATGTTTTTAAAGATTTGCTCAGTGTATAGATTGAACAAGCTTGGTGATAGGATGCATCCTTGTCTTACTCCTCTTTTTATATCAATGGGTGTAGAGAACTCTTTGTTATATTTTATTATTGCTGTTTGCTCCCAGTATAGATTGCATATTAGTCGTATATCCATGTCATCTAGATGTATCTCTTTTAGGCATTCTATAAGTTGTTTGTGGTGTACTCTATCAAAAGCTTTGGTGTAGTCTATGAAGCAGGCATATATTGGTTTGTTTACTTCTGTGTATTTTTCGATTAATGTTCTCATGCAGAATATGGCTTCTTTTGTCCCGCTATTTTTCCTAAATCCAAATTGCTGCTCATCTAATTCAGTATTGATTTTATTCTGAATCCTTCCTTGTATAACTTTTAGCAAGATTTTTGTAACATGGCTCATTAGGCTTATTGTTCTAAAGTCACTGCATTCAACTGCACCATTCTTTTTAGGCAATGCAATGAAAGTTGATGTTTTTAGTTCATTTGGTATGTATCCTGTGTGGTATATGTCGTTGCATATGTCTGTAATCACTTCAATGCCAAAATCTTCAAGTGCCTGTATCATCTCTATCTGTATGCTTTCAGGTCCTGCTGCTTTTCCCCTTTTCATTGTTTTTATAGCTTTTTCCACCTCAGATTTTAAGATTTTATAGCCTGATGTACATTTTATAACTGGTTTCTTGTCCCTTTGATCATGAAATAGTTCTGTTATATATTCCTGCCATATATCTATGATATCCTTATTGTCTGTTAGCATTTTTCCTTTTTTGTCTGCAATGCATCCACCTTCTGTGGCTTTTTTATTTTTATTAGTCATTCTCTTTATTTCTGTGTGCATTCCTCTTAGGTCTTGTTTGCTTTCCATAGTTTCTATTTCTCTACATTTTTGGCTGAGCCAGTCTTCTTTTGCCTTTTTGCACATTTTGCGTATCTCATTATCTATTTTATTGTATTGGGCAGTGTTCTTCGCTTGTCTCCTTTCTTCCATTTTTTCTAAGATGGTGTTAGTTATCCATTTTTGTTTTTTGTTCTTTTCTCTTTTGGGTAAGGTGTCGCAGGCTTTTTGTATGCTTTTCTTTATGCATTGCCATTTGGTTGTTACTTTTTCATCAGGATTTTCTCTTCTGTATTGTTCAATTCCTTCCTCTAGCAGCTTCTGGTATGTGTTCATAACTTGTATTGTATAGGTATCTTTAATATCTTTTTGATTTAAAGCTGTTATGTCGAGTGGGTTTGTTGATGAATCAGATTTTTGCTTGTTTCTCTTTAGTTTGATTTTCATTTTAATCATTACAGGATTGTGATCAGAATTAATATCTGCTCCTGGGTAGGTTTTGGCTTTCTTTACGCTGTTACGGAACCTTTCTTTTATCATTATGTAATCTATTTGATTCCTCTTCCTATCTCCAGGGCTTTTCCATGTGTATAGTTTCCTTTTCTCTTGCTCAAAGTAGGTGTTACATATTATCAGCCTGTTTTCTTCACAGAATTGTATTAATCTTTCTCCTCTGTCATTTCTTTTTCCTAAACCATGATTTCCTATAATTGTCTTATATCTACCTTTTCCTACTTTAGCGTTCATGTCACCCATTACAATCAAGATGTCTGAAGATTTCACTTGCTATACAGTATAAAGTCTGCAAAATTGCCATGAAACAAGAATGGTGATTGTTGTAAAGGTTACTTCTTGATGTTGAAACTTTAAGAAAGTGCTTGTAATGAGTTTGAATTTGGTTTGGAAATCAGAAGAGCTTTGATTGTAATATTGTTTTATTTGGCCAACCATTCATTTTAGCTGGTCTACTATAATTCTATAGATTTTGTTATGCTGTGTTGTGGTTAGGACACTCACCTGCTGACTTGAAGGTTTGAGGTTCAAATGCCAGTTGAAACAATTTATTTTACCTAAAAGGTTCTTGAGGTCCACCCAGCCTCTTTAAAAGGGTACCAGAGATATTCTCTAGGGAGAAAAAAAGGCAGCGCGGAAGGTAACTGGCCACCTCACCTCTGAAGATGAGGCATAGTTCAATGAAGTCACTAACACTTTATTCTCTCTCTCTTTAACATTTTGAGCCGTAGCTGGCCCATAGGGCGTAGACCAAGATACTCCTTCTCTTATCTAAATTTTTATTCTAGCAGTTTTCAATTCTTTTAAAGATATTTTATCAAATCTTGCCATTTGTCCCTATTCTGTGCAAGCAGCTCTATCTCATTGAGGGAGCCGATTCCTGCTGCTCTTGCCTCTCTCATCAGTGTTCTTCTCAGTGTCTCTCTGGGTCTTCCTCTTTTCCTCTCACCTGTTGTTTCCCACATGAGGGCTTGCTTTGCTATTCGAACACTTTATTACCCAACAGTAAATACTATGGTACTATCTTTAGTATATGTTCTGCAGTTAGATTTTGAAGCCTTCATGTGCACAGTGGTGTACCTGACAGTTGAAGTTTGTGCATGTGTTTATTCAATTTGCTATCACCCAAAGATAATGCAAGGAATAAACAAGAGGAAGAACTGGAATGATAGCATTCAAGGAATGGACAGGTTTTGACTTTGTTAGCCTGCAGTGAGTGACATAATGTTGAAGGTTATTTGTTGTGTCCATTGATGCAGTCCAAATAATTCTCATAGTAACACATAGAATAAGATATAATCTTCTTGTAAATTAAACAGCAAATGGTTGCTAGCAACGCTGACATATAATAATAACAATAGTTGTATTAATTAGTGACAATGGAGACTGGCTAGACATTCTCTCCTTACTTTTGTTACTCTGCATGTTATTGGCTACAATTTTGTGATAGAAAAGAAATATTTATTAAATAAAAATTAATTCAGTAACATATGCTTTAGCTAACATTTATTTTTTTTTTTTTACAGCTGCTGTCATTAGTAGATATAGGATTTCCTCTGTATGGTCAGAAGCAAAAGCTTCAAGGGAGTATGAATCCAAATGAGGATGTTTCTGCTGACAAGCCTTTCCAACCAGCAGTAAGTGTTGTCTTCCTTCAGCTACACATGACTATACATCTTGAGTATAAACAATATATCTTGGATATAAACAATATATCTTGGATATAAACAATATATCTTGGAAATAAACAATATATCTTGGAAATAAACAATATATCTTGAATATAAACAATATATCTTGGATATAGACAATATATCTTGAATATAGACAATAGATCTTGAAATAAACAATATATCTTGAATATAAACAATATATCTTGGATATAGACAATATATCTTGAATATAGACAATATATCTTGGATATAAACAATATATCTTGGATATAAACAATATATCTTGGATATAAACAATATATCTTGGATATAAACAATACATCTTGGATATAAACAATACATCTTGAATATAAACAATATATCTTGGATATAAACAATAGATCTTGGATATAAACAATATATCTTGAATATAAACAATATATCTTGAATATAAACAATATATCTTGAATATAAACAATATATCTTGGATATAAACAATACATCTTGATATAAACAATATATCTTGAATATAAACAATATATCTTGGATATAAACAATATATCTTGGATATAAACAAAAACCTGTATACTGAGTGATTTGATGAGCTTGATAAGAAAAGTGGAGGTGGGATCTGTATGTTTACAATGGTTAGAGTCATTGTAGAAGTAAAAATACGTAAGGTCACCTTTGTCTACGTCCCAGGACATGCGGGAGTACGGGGAAATGAAAGAGCAGACAGGTTGGCTAGCTGCGCTATTGTTGAGTACGGTCAACCAATGGATTGGGCGGACATCATCACTGCCTTCCGGGAAGTGGGAAGGACACAGGATTTCGACAACCATGAGTCCACATCACTCCTTCGGATGAAAGAGATGGGAGTTAAGATGGGCACAGCCAGAAATGAGAAACTTTTTGGGTGTGTAAGAAGACTAATTAATCAACACAGAACGGGAGTTGTCAGTCATTGGACACAGCGAGACTTACTGAGTAAGGGATCTGATTACTTATGGACATGTTCAGAGTGCAATGATGATGACCTGCTAATAACTCAAAATCTTGGATATAAACTGTCTCGGCCTCTTCTACTTTGCACAAGATAACTTTTAGTATGGTATTGTGTCTCTTCACATGTCCTAAAAATTGTAGTGATTGTACAGTCGAACCTGGTCTTAGGACCACCTGTTTAAAGCGTTTCCCTGGTTATAGGACCGGGTCTACAATTTCCCCGAGTTTTTTACTATATGCTAACACTGATTACGGCGCTCACCGTATGACGCGACCAGAGACCAGGCTAATTAACCGCCGCCAATGTTATTTATCCCGTTTACGACACGGGGTAATCCGATGGGAGCCATAAACAATCGACACAGGTGTCTACAGGTGTCGAGGTTTTCCCGTATTTAGTGAGTCCCAGATTACAGTGGGACATGTTACGTTTATCAGTCAATACTGGTGTGAGAAAAACGGCAGACACAGATCTATGATTCGTGAAGTGACATCACTTCGCGGTTCCGTCTAGACCAGAGTAGACCATTGCGTGGCCCGTATAAATTACAGGAATTAACTAAAGAATTAGTTATTGCCCGCTTAGAGTGTATTCACGTACATGTACAGTATCTCAGTGAATTATTTTTGTGGATTTTAAAAGTGTTACACACAATATAGGAAATGGCCAGTGTCAAAAGTGTAAAACCAAAAGCATTAACGCTGGAAGAACGAATATCAGTGATTCGACAAAATATTTTTGTGTGTTTAACTATCGTGTTTTATGAAAAGTGTCCAACCAGTGGCTATTGTAGACCGACATGTGCACTATGTTCTAATCATGGATTACGCTGATTTGCAGGTTAGTTTTCATAGTGCTTAGGATAAAAATTTTTTTATCGCTCTATTTATTATGTGAAACCTGTGAGGCAGGACCACCTGTCCTATGGGACCAGTTTTTGAAAGTCCCGTGAATGGTCGCCTTAGACAGGTTCGACTGTATTTTAACTGTGTTAAGTAGTTCTTTTTTCATTTTCATCTGCATCTAAACATGTGTATATAAACATGTATTTTATTAATGTTAATTGGTAACTCAGATCTGACCACCAGACTTGGAATTACTATTTTTTTTTCCCCCAATTTATGTCACATTTGATGAAGGTTTTTCTGCTGCATATTTGATCAATATTCCCAAATGACATCCACTTAGTATTCCAAGTAATATCTTGGTTCTTTTCTATCAGGGGAATTGAATCTCTGACTTGTGGTGATTTTTGGGCATGCAGTATTTTTTCTCATCCAAGATGGATAATGCTGTAATCATCATCATCAAGTACCGTGTCTGCTTGTGTATGTGATCATGTCTCTCCACAACTTTTGATCTCGACAATTTCTTATCGTTTCTGTTGTTGACCTTCTGCCAAGCCATTCTCTTAAGCTGTCTGGTATCTTTTCTCTTTGCTTCTCTTTATCTCTACATCCCTCAGTTTTTCCAGCTGTTACAAAATATTCTGCATATAATGCTGTAATAGTTAATGTAAACCTGAAATATCAATAAGAATAGCACAAACTACAGCAGCTCTTGCTAGGCTGAAACATTTTTGGAAAGATATATACTTCACTCTAAAATCAGGCTGATGTGCACCCTTGTTATATCAGTTTTTCTGTATGCTTGTGAAGTGTGAACTCTTAGGGCAGAGCTACTGAGTTAAATACGAACTGTGAAGATGAAATGTTATAGTAAGGTTTTGGGCATTTCTTACTTAGATCATATTGTAAATGAAAGAGTTCACAAAAGGATACAATAAGCAATTGAAGAACATGATGATGTTTTGATTATTGTAAAGAAACTCAAAATGAAACGGCTTGGCCATGTATCTTGATCATCTGGTCTCGCAAAGACTCTTCTGCAGGGAATGTGAGTGGAGGAAGAAGGAGAAATAGAAAGAGAAATTGATGGAAGTATAACATCAAATAAAGGAAAGGCCTTATCTTTGTAATGTCTCAAAGAATAACTGAAGATAGAGCCAACATCCATTTGTCCTGGGCTGCCACAAGGCTCACCATTGTCACCAGTTCTATTTAATGTGTACACAATAACGATCACTGCCCAACAGCTGGATGGGAGGGGAAGAACTATGACTTTTGCTGATGATATTCTGGTATATCGACAGGGAAGAGACAGACGGGGAATCGCCTCCACAATGCAAGACGAACTCGATCGCATTTCTTCCTGGTGTGGGGTTTCAGGTGCCTTGGTTAATCCTAATAAAGCATCAGTTTCATGGTTCTCCCTTAACAATCATATCGTTAATACGACCACACCGGTAGTACGAATGGGAGCTGATGAGGTGACCAGGGACAAGTTGATGACATACCTCGGAGTTAAGTTTGATCGCAGCCTGTGTTTTCGGGACCACGTTGACCATGTGATAACAAAATCCCGCAAAGGATTAGCCGCCTTGAAGGTCATGGCAGCTGCCAACATCGAGCAGAGGCTACTTACTCTTCTGTTCCAGGGATTAGTCCTCGCACCAATCGAGTATGCCCTGGCCATTCTTACTGTCAGTACGACTCAAATTGATAGGCTGGAGAAAATACAAAATGAAGCCATGCGCATTATCCTGGGATGTACGAGGGACACTCCCTGTGTGGCAATGAGGTATCTTCTTGACTTTCCAACCATGAATGACAGAATCAAGATCTGGAGAGCACGAGCATACCTGAAGATTAGTACAGATACAGAGCATCCATTGCACCACGTGCTCAACACAGAGAAAGGTACCAGGCTTAAAAGAGGCAAATCATGGGTGGGCCGAGCAGAAGATGTCATCAAACAGGTCTGTGGGCTTACCAATATCAGCGTTGGTGAGGAGTGGATACCGGTGCCTACGTCTTTCTCATGTATTGTCACACTCGACAGGAAAAGTAGGGAACAGAACCCAGTCGTGGTTAATGCTGAGGTCAACGGTCTCATCTGCGATAACACCGATGAGAAAGATGCAGTCATCTATACAGACGGATCTGTAAGACGACACGAAAAAAGTGCATGGGCATTTACAGCACGTTCGGCAGGCAGAATAGCCAAGGAAGACAGTGGTGCATACGCCATGACCACAAGTAGCATGACAATGGAGGTGATGGCAGTGACCAAGGCATTCAAATGGTTAGAGTCACAAGACTACATCCACGCATGTATACTGAGTGATTCGATGAGCATGATAAAAAAAGTGGAGGCGGGCTTTGTACGCATGCAATGGGTAGAGTCGTTGCAGAAATCCAAAATACGTAAGGTCACCTTTGTCTATGTCCCTGGACATGCAGGAGTACGGGGAAATGAGAGAGCGGACAGGTTGGCTAGCTGCGCTGTCGTTGAGGACGGGCAACCGATGGATCGGGCGGACGTCATCAATGCACTCCGAGATGTGGGAAGAGCACAGGACTTCGACAAACACAGATCAACGTCGCTTCTTCGGATGATGGAAATGGGAGTTAAGATGGGCACAGCCAGAAATGAGAAACTTGGTGGCCGTATAAGAAGACTTATCAACCAACATAGAACTGGAGTCGTCAGTCGCTGGACACTGAGGGAATTGCTGAGGAGGGGATCTGAGCACCTATGGACATGTTCGGAGTGCAATGATGATGACCCGCAAATAACTCAATAACTCAATAACTGAAGATAGAGATAAATGGAGGCTAATGAAGTCTTACAATGATGCTTCAATGGGTCCCTGGATTATAAGAAGAAGAAATGTTTTTTTTCTTTAATTCTTGAAATAAGGGAAGCTGGTGGCGAAGTAAGGGTTCTCTACATACCTTCAGGCATACGGTAAATAAAGCCCATATTTTTTAATGAGTGGCACAATTTTTTTTTAACGATGGTGTGTGTTATGCCAAACCACCTACTTTTCTCTGGTACCCATTTTCAGATGATGGGTAAATCTCAGAATGTTAAAGTAGCTGAATCAGAATACTCTTAACATTGTTTATTTTATTGATATAAACAAATTTGTGTGTGTATGTGTGCATGCGTGCACAATAAAAATTGCTGTATGCATAATTAAAATAGAATCAATGAGATACCTGGGATTAATGTGACTTTGAAGTTTGGTCATTTCTTGAATGAATTCACAATCATAATTACACAATTCTTGGATATTTCTTTATCTTTAAGGAGGTCATTTAATATTCTGTCCTCTTTCTTCTATTCTTGTCTTTTTTACCAATCTAGTGCACATAGGCCACTAGCAAGAGCTCCATAATCGTTACTGATGTTTCTGTCTCTTATAATCTTCTCCAGGTGTAATTTCTAATTCTAATTTCTGTCTCTAGGTTTCATCTTCTTGTCTTCCCTGTTTCCTCTTTCCATGTGGGTTCCAGGTGAGAGCTTACCTGTACCCAATCCTCTTTTTTTTTCCCCATTTTTCATTTTTCTTAATACTGACATCATCGGATTTAAAACATTTTGTAGGCACTGCATATGAAATATCAATAGTGATAATTAGATCATTGATTCACAAACATTCTAGGATGCATGATGAAAGTTTTTAGTTCAAAGTTCAGCCGTTTAAGAGAATATAATGTTCACTGTCCAGTTTATTTGCTTGCAGTGGGAACCCAAGCCATCACGGATGCTCCTTCTCCAGCTAACTGATGGGCACACTCAGATACAGGCAATGGAGTACAGACAAATTAAAGACTTGCATCCAATGCTTCCTAGTGGATCAAAGGTACTGTAGCTGTAAAGTTGTAATAATAATTACTTTTTGATTATCTATCAGATCATGTCACTTCCTAATATTGTGGTATACAGTCATGGCAGGACTTTGTGCCATATAATAATGAGCTGGTCCAATTCAGTAAGACAAGCATACGGTCCATGCAGTGTACCACAAGTGAGATGGACTGGACATCTGGTTTCATGCCAGATCAAGGTCTACTCAGTAAACTATCTTATAGTGAACAGCAAATGGACAGATCACATGATGAACTAAAGAGAAGAGACACACTAAAGCATATTATTACTCATTCAGCGTGACAAAACAAGATTAATTAGGTACAACAATCTGTCTATTGTCTTTTTGAGTTGAAGGCAGCACATAGGGCAGAAATTCTAGGCTCTTTTGTCTGACGATCTTTGTTATCAAGCATCAGACCTTGCACAGGATCCGCATTGTATCTCACCACACAGCTCTGTTCCAGGTGAGTTGCTCAATCTCGGTGAGGGGGCTAATGCCTGCTATTGCTGCCTTTCGCCTCAACGTTTTTTAAAGTCAAAATTTCTGTTTCAATACCAATGGATGTTTCTCGATGGCAGTTTGTTGGCCCACCGATGAACCGTCCATAGCAAGATAAAGAAAAGTACAACAGTCTGTGAGAAAAAGAATGATACCACCCAGAAGTGATCATTTATGATGTCAAACCTTAATGCAACATCATACACTGTTACTCAAGTCAGGCTGAAGGGCACACCACACTCTTTAACACAAGTCGGGCCGAAGTACGTTAGCTCACAGGCCGCTGGATCCATAAAAACACTTCAACTCTTACACAAGTTAGAACTTAAAACAGGTTATCTTTGCAGCAGACACTTCAGGGCACTTATTGGCCTCATTGGTAGTCTCCAAACCCACTCAAGCAGTAAACAGTAAGAGTGAGTACCTTGTCAATGACATATAAAAAAACCTAACATTTTGTTGCATCCCTTTATCTCTGTTCTTTACCGTCTCACTTCATTTTTGTATGTTTCATTTTTAAATGCTTGTTCACTTTTGTAAATTAGGCTTTTTGGTACCTGCAAGTACCATGCTTGCTGGCGTAGGTGATTGTGTTGTTCCACAACTTTCAATCTGTCAAATAATACAAAAGCATTAAAAAAAATAAAGCACAACATTTTGCATATTTAGTATATACATCACTTTAATGCTAAGGCCTCCGTTCTAATGACTAGACCTTATCTTTATGTGACTTCATTTCCGTGTACATTTGTTGGCAGATTTAATCTTTTACACTATCTGTGTCATTTATTGTGCATACAAGTTGTTTTAAGGTGATGCTGATGAATCTTTCTCTGTTTTACTTCCACTTAATTTGCTATGAAATAATAAATGGAGAGACCTTCCTTTAAAAAGATCTAGAAACGTTTGATAATATGGCTGCACTGGAGGCTAACTAATGAGCAAAAGACACCAAACTAATCATCTCCTAGATGCCAAATAGTAAATAAAGAAGGAAAGAATTAAATTCTGCTACTGATTGGTTTCCATTCTAGTAATGTTTGTTTTGTTTCTTTTAAAAGAATGATTGCAATTCCTTTGCAGTGTAGCCTTATAGAGTAGAGTTATTGTTTTTCTATTTGCTGTTTTGATTCTGCTACAATCCCACTGCTCTCACTTCTAGTGTAATATCATTTTTTTTGGTACTATGTGCTTCAGAAGTCCTACCTCATTCATAATTCTTACTTTTCAGCAGTTTAATTTGGTTTCATATTTTGCAATTAGGATGTCCTTTTTCATACAAAAGTGTTGTTCTTTCCATAACATGTGTTTTATTTATTTATTAAAAGAAATACAGTGTTGTCATCCCAGTCCTGTAAAACTCCAATTTGAAGGATTGTACCTTTTCGACACTAACCCTTACCTACACAAACCTATTAAATGTAGAAGAACCTGCCAGTAGTCAATTTCTCACTGGTTTAATTTTGCTAGTTTTGGGGATGATGGGATATTTAAATGAGCAAACTACATGAAGGTCAAGACTCCTACTTTAGCTGAAACCTTTGGGCTGTATTTGCAGGCACTGAGAGCAAATAAACGTTTTTGGAAAGGTAAGTTGAATGACCAATAAAAAAATATTTGTCCAGCTCTATATGTCTTTATTCCTTCTTTTATTATTTGTTTGTTCCATTTTCTTCCTTTCTTTAAAGCTCCTTGTGACTGGAACAGTTTTGTGTCGTCGAGGTGTGATCATGCTTACCCCCGAGTGTCTTCAAGTGCTTGGGGGAAGTGGATGCACTTGTTGAACAGAACCCACCACTGGCAAATTTGGAAAATGCTATGTGAGTTTTTCTCAGACAGTGGACATGTATTTTTGTTTGTCAAATAATGTTTGTTGTACTGATATATTTCAGTTTTAAGCAATGTGATTAGTTATCTAGAAAAAAACAAATGTTTGTTTTTTTATACGTCAATTATTTTTAGTCTTCGGGGAGGTTAAAAGTGTGCAAAATGTTTGAGCAAGAGCAATAACAGCAAGAACTGGTTAAAAACTGAGAATTAGGCATACAAGACATCTTGTTTTGAGTTGTCAGCAAAATTCGAGTTTTTTGTGCATGACCCAAGAAGACAATCAAGATTATAAAATAGTGGAGAGATTGAAAGAAGAAACTATTATGACATCAAATTTATGGGGTCTGCTGAGAGATGTGTGCAGAACTGGGAGTAAAGTCTGTACTGTATTCCTCGTCACAGGCAATATAACCTGTATCTCTACCCCACTGCTTTGTGGGGGTCTCAGGAGAGGCAAAGACTTGGGGGATAAGTCTCAAACTGGAAAGCAGGACCCTGCGGCAGTTAGTGATCTGCCGTAATCATTTTCTCCATCTCCTACAGTTAAATTGGTATCACATACTACATACATATAAAGACAATTTGCCTAGTCCTGTCATCATGTAGTGTCCAGGTTAGAGCTTTTATATCACACCTAACAGAAAAAAGAATAACTTGCACTTTTATATCACACCTAACAGAAAAAAGAATAACTTGCACTTTTATATCACACCTAACAGAATAAAGAATAACTTGCACTTTTATATCACACCTAACAGAAAAAAGAATAACTTGCACTTTTATATCACACCTAACAGAAAAAAGAATAACTTGCACTTTTATATCACACCTAACAGAAAAAGAATAACTTGCACTTTTATATCACACCTAACAGAAAAAGAATAACTTGCACTTTTATATCACACCTAACAGAAAAAAGAATAACTTGCACTTTTATATCACACCTAACAGAAAAAAGAATAACTTGCACTTTTATATCACACCTAACAGAAAAAGAATAACTTGCACTTTTATATCACACCTAACAGAAAAAAGAATAACTTGCACTTTTATATCATACCTAACAGAAAAAAGAATAACTTTCACTTTCCAGGAACCTGAGTTGTGTCCTGAAAATGAAAGGTCCAGTCCCCTCAAACCGTAATCTTCTTTCCTTCCTCATTTGCTTTTCAGCTTTGAGGGGAGATATAATTTGCAGTCTTTTGCTCTTCTGTTGGCCTCTGCTGCTGTTGTTTCCTAGTGTTTATAATATGCCATCAATTCATCTTTTTCGTGGTCGGCCCTTGGATCTGGTGTTCTCGTAACATTTATTGATGGCACTTTGTGATGTGTTTTGATCTTTCTGCCTTATCACATAGCCAAACCATTTTATCTGTTGTTTCTTCTCTATTTTCTTCTTTTCTTCCTCATTTGCCTTACAGCATCAAGGGGAAATATAATTAACTGTCTTTTGCTTTTCTGTTCACTTTTGCTGCTATTATATTTCCTAGTATTTCTAATATTCCATCCACCCATCTTTTTCGTAATCAGCCTATGGGTCTGGTACCAATCTGGTATGGGTATGTACAAATTTTGATTGTGCTCTGTTGTCTTGTTTGCTATTTTAGGGAGAATAGAGTGTCAGTACATCCTCTGTTTTTTTGGAACCCCATTTGAGAATTGCTTAACTGTAGTTCTATTATTAGCCCTCAGCTTTTTTCCCAAAATTTTGGTGTATAACTATCCCACATGGCTGAGAAGGGATATACCTCTATTTTGTTCTATAAGCTCTCAGTAAATAAACAGAACAGATTGTTCAACTCTTGTATGATACCAGTGCAATGGATGTGAAAGTTGGAAATCCACCACGATTTTAGATAGGAAACTAAATGCCTTTGAAAACAAATGTATTCGAAGGATCTCAAATATAAGCAGGAAAATATATATTTCAAACGAATTGATAGGAGACATTTTGAGCTTTATAAGAAAAAGGAGTTGGAAATACTTTGGTTATGTACTGAGAATGAACGAAGAAGGACTTCCCCATCAGACATTCATATGGAAACCATCTGGTAAAAGAAAACATGGCAGATCAAGAGAATCACTGCACAGAACAATTACTAAGAAAGGCTCAACCATAGGACTAAGAAACAACCAAGAACTACAAGAACTAGCAGCAAATTGTCAATCATGGAGAACTATAACTTCTGCCCTATGTGCTGTCTTCGGCCTGAGAGGAAAATGAAAAATGGACCCAGAGACCAGTGGTGGATAAAGCTATAAAGAAACCACAATTTGAAGAGAAAAAAATCCACCGGCTTGTAGGAGGATTTGAAACAAGGATCTGCCTTGCCAGAGGCTAGCCAGTTTCTCTGATGATGGAAAATCTTGCATTAAATAACTTGTGAAATAAAATCTATAAGGAAAAACGCAACTCAAATAGTTTTAAGATTAGAAATGAGGCTTTAAGAAAAATGGTGAATTCATCATCAGCTGTTGACTCCTTGAACAACAAAGAAGCAAGTGAATTGAACTTCTGACTAGAGTGAAATCCAACTAACCTACATCTTAAGTGTATTAACTCTTACTGAACTGAGTCAAAATCCATGTTTTTACAATGCATTTTTAAGAGAAAAAAAATTAGGGCATGAGTCCATATCTTAATATCATAACAAATTTTTAACCTCAAACATTACTGTGATGTATTTTATATCAAAATTTATAGAATTGAGTGCATTTTGTATAAAATGTATTTACATACATATTTTTAAAAAAACCGCCAAAAGTAACTGAAAAACCTGATAAAGAAGAAAGTAAAATTGAGAAGCATAGAAACAAAAACTGCACTTGAAATAATATTTACAGGTTTATGCACACCAGTAACCTGTAAATGTTGTTTATTGTAAAATATATTCATTTTTACACAAAATTGTAAAATTTTCAAATGTTTAAACTTAAAAATAAAATTTCTGTGATTAAATAAAAATTTGAATGATCTAACATCAATTTCAGCACACACAAAAATAAGGCAGAGCCCACACCATAATGTCACAATATTTATTTGTAATCCACATATCACATTGATGTATCACATATAAAAATGTGTTGAATTAAATTAACTTCTTATAAAAAGTATTTACAATAATAATTTTGCTAAACAAATTAGATGGTTGATTTGTTATTTCTGGAGCTAGAAGAAGGAATTGGCAACGCCCCCTTACCTCTGGTGCCAATATATGCTCTGATGATCAATATTATCACTCAACGAAAAATCATAAACCAAAACTTCGTCCATATGGTGGATAAATACAATTTCTACATTTTTTAACAGTAATCCATGATTAAATTAATTGTGAAGTAATAAATAGTGTTCAGCTGTAAATCGTTAGTTTCCATTTTCTTATCAGTGAAAATTCAATCACTTAGAATAACACATAATTGAAACCAATTAAAAACACAATCAAACCTGCTTCTAATAAAACAGGAATTGAGTTACA
This sequence comes from Megaustenia siamemsis, assembly GCA_032433765.1. Classification (NCBI taxonomy): domain Eukaryota; kingdom Metazoa; phylum Mollusca; class Gastropoda; order Stylommatophora; family Ariophantidae; genus Megaustenia; species Megaustenia siamemsis. The sequence continues at coordinate 30,252,017 of JAVIAB010000047.1, forward strand.
AACATAAAAATCAGGAATAGAATTTCGAAAAGCTGGTTTGGATCAAATGCAAAAGGATTTTATTTAAACACTGAAAATAGAGACAAAATCTCATTCAGCTATTGAGTTGAGTTATTTGCGGGTCATCATCATTGCACTCCAAACTCGTACATAGGCGCTCAGATCCCCTTCTCAGCAATTCCCTCAGTGTCCAGCGACTGATGACTCCAGTTCTATGTTGGTTGATAAGTCTTCTTACACGGCCACCAAGTTTCTCATTTCTGGCTGTGTCCATCTTAACTCCCATTTCCATCATCCGAAGAAGCGACGTGGATCTGTGTTTGCCAAAGTCATGTGCTCTTCCCACATCTCAGAGGGCATTGATGATGTCGGCCTTATCCATTGGTTGCCCGTCCTCAACGACAGCGCAGCTAGCCAACCTGTCCTCTCTTTCATTTCCCCGTACTCCCGCATGTCCAGGGACATAGACAAAGGTGACCTTACGTATTTTGGATTTCTGCAACGACTCTACCCATTGCATGCGTACAGAGCCTGCCTCCACTTTTTTAATCATGCTCATCGAATCACTCAGTATACATGCATGGGTGTAGTCTTGTGACTCTAACCATTTGAATTCCTTGGTCACTGCTATCGCCTCCATTGTCATGCTACTCGTGGTCATGACGTATGCACCACTGCCTTCCTTGACTATTCTGCCTGCCGAGCGTGCTGTAAATGCCCATGCACTTCTTTGGTGTCGTATTACAGATCCGTCTGTATAGATGACTGCATCTTTCTCATCGGTGTTATCGCTGATGAGACCGTTGACCTCGGCATTAACCACGACCGGGTTCTGTTCCCTACTTTTCCTGTCGAGTGTGACAATACACGAGAAAGTCCCCTTGAATGACGTAGGCACCGGTATCCACTCCTCACCAACGCTGATATTGGTAAGCCCACAGACCTGTTTGATGACATCTTCTGCTCGGCCCACCCATGATTTGCCTCTTTTAAGCCTGGCACCTTTCACTGTGTTGAGCACGTGGTGCAATGGATGCTCTGTATCTGTACTAATCTTCAGGTATGTTCGTACTCTCCAGATCTTGATTCTGTCATCCATGGTTGGAAAGTCAAGAAGATACCTCATTGCTACACAGGGAGTGTCCCTCGTACATCCCAGGATAATGCGCATGGCTTCATTCTGTATTTTCTCCAGCCTATCAATTTGAGTCGTACTGACAATAAGAATTGCCAGGGCATACTCGATTGGTGTGAGGACCATTCAGCTAGTAGTAGATGAGTAGGAATAAATGGGTATGCAAATTTAAGCTATTATTTATACGAGCAACATCCTGTTACAGAGCAAAAGGGGTGCCCAGAAATAGATGTAATCAATGTCATTGAGTAAATTTGATATGATGACTACTCAAGTTACACATTTAGTGAAAAGACTAGAAAATTACACATTTCTCCTCTCTGCGATGTTACAGGACACAAACAGTGGGATAAAAGAAAGAAAAAAAGAACTTGCTTGTGTAAAAAGAGTGTGATCAAATAAATTATGAAACCAAATACTCTAAAAACATTCAGCCCAACAGAAAAGAGTAGGTTTATTCAAATGATGTCTAGATATACTTAACTCTTTCCATACGGAAGCTTTTTAATCGATGCAAGGAAAGAGATTTCAGAGACACAATTTTTCATGGTTTTAAGAATCAATCTACATATTAAAATTTATATAACATATTTTAGATGAATTTTTAGATAATTGAACAAGGTATTAGATTTCACCAATACCAAGAAATACAAAACATGTTAAAAGAATATGGTTTGATGATGGTTCACATTAATCAAATTGAGAGTAGTGCACTATGTGACGAAACGCACACAGCCAAAATCGGCATGGCACACAGTGCGGCAAAACATATGGAAAGAGTTAACAAACTATTATTTTCAGACTTACAAACTAAATGTAAACATATGCTGTCAGGTGCACCACTGTGTGCATATGTGGGTTAAATAAATGATCAAGCTAAAGAACACTTACAACAGGATTGACCAGCAAAGAAAGATACATGGGTCCAGAGATTCAACATTACAATCAAAGCTTTATGGCACTTAAAGAGGATCTCCAGACACGGCAGTAACATTAATCGAGAATGCTTGTTTATGTAAACACCAATATATGTGGACAAGAAGAACTTTTGTTTTAACTTTAAAAATATGATAGGTATCTTTAAAACAGGGTCATATATAGTCTTGTTTTTGTCTTATCTTTAAACATATGAGGGATAACTTTAAAACAAGATCAGATATAGACTTGTAGACTTGTTTATGTCTTCACTTTAAACATATGAGGGATATCTTTGAAACAAGATCAGATATAGATTTATGTCTTCACTTTAAACATATGAGGGATATCTTTAAAACAAGATCAGATATAGACTTATGTCTTCACTTTAAACATATGACAATTATCTATTCAACAGGATCAGAAATAGAGAAGATGAAGGAAAACATGCAAGGAAAGAGTTCTCTGGAAGATTTATTTCTTGGGGAGTTGACAAGAAATTTGATAACTTACAGAAACCTCTCAAGGCAAGAGATGGTCCGAGCAACCATCAGAAAGTGACAAAATTTGACTCATCACAAGTTAAACTTGAGTCTCAACAACCTACCTCAGTCTACCATGGATTTGTAAATCTGAGACATGAGATGGGTCAGGTGGCCTCCAAGAAACCTCAGCCTGTACATTTGAAGCAAGAATTAGATCAGGTATTTAGATAGTCTGACAGAAAGCTTCTAGGCTTGAATTGAAAGTAACAAAACAGCAAATGTTAATTACTTCTTTGATATTAACTGTGGATACAATTTCACTGTTTCCTTTTTTTTTCTTCAATTTATTATATATCGTGTTACAAGTTTCCCCTTTCTTCATGGTGCCAAGCCTTGAAGCACTTTTTGTTTTAACCCTATATTACGATACCACAGTAAAATTTACTGCATCAAAACACAAATTCCTAAAAATTTGACAGTTTTCCATATTCAAACATTACTCTCTCTGCATACCTTCCTAATTACCACTTTCAGCAACCTTTGAGTGTTTAACTTGTTTTCAGTGCTGTTAGAATTTTTTTTTTTTTTTGAGATCGTTATATACATCGTTTAATGTGAAAAAAAAAAATCAAAAATAAATTTTCAAGAAGTTGCCATTTTTTTTTTTATTGTGACCATGGAAATTTCCTGACAGACTCAGCGAGTGACGCTATGCGGTCACCGAACATACTGATAGACTTAGACAACCATACAGTTAAACATTGTAACATGTCTGGTCAATGATATGAAACTCAGGTCATAAATCAACCTGAGCCAGGAATTTCAAGTCCCTGTGTTTTGCCTAGTGTGAACAAACAGAAATGTGTAAAGAGTTCAGAGAAATTACTATTTTTAGAGCCACCTAATGTTACTTTTAAGTGGTAGTAATTTTTACTATGGTATTGGAACAGGGAGAGTTACAGGTAGGTATTGTAATTCTATCTATTATTCTTTCGAGCCGAAGACGGCACATAGGGCAGAACCACAATCTCAAAAACAGAAACCTTGCGTGCCAAAATGGCACATATTGCAGAGATCACAGCTTCTAAAATCTATGGTCTGTTTCCATAACAATGCTTTTTACAATGACAGCTTGTCAAGCCATCGATCAACCTCCTTAGTCGCCTCTTACGACATGCCTGGAAGGTCACAGTGTCACTATTCTTTACATCCAACATAATGAGGCCCCGTTAACACACGGGAGGTATTGTAATTAAGGGTTAATTATTTTGCCACTGCAAGGGTAATAACAAGGAAGGGATAATGGAGATTTTGTTAGGTTTAACAGGTTTTGACATGCTTAAAATTAGTCACTGCAAGGGTAATAACAAGGAAGGGATTATGGAGATTTTGTTAGGTTTAACAGGTTTTGACATGCTTAAAATTAGTCACTGCAAGGGTAATAACAAGGAAGGGATTATGGAGATTTTGTTAGGTTTAACAGGTTTTGACATGCTTAAAATTAGTCACTGCAAGGGTAATAACAAGGAAGGGATAATGGAGATTTTGTTAGGTTTAACAGGTTTAGACATGCTTAAAATTAGTCACTGCAAGGGTAATAACAAGGAAGGGATAATGGAGATTTTGTTAGGTTTAACAGGTTTAGACATGCTTAAAATTAGTCACTTCAAGGGTAATAACAAGGAAGGGATTATGGAGATTTTGTTAGGTTTAACAGGTTTAGACATGCTTAAAATTAGTCACTGCAAGGGTAATAACAAGGAAGGGATTATGGAGATTTTGTTAGGTTTAACAGGTTTAGACATGCTTAAAATTAGTCACTGCAAGGGTAATAACAAGGAAGGGATAATGGAGATTTTGTTAGGTTTAACAGGTTTAGACATGCTTAAAATTAGTCACTTCAAGGGTAATAACAAGGAAGGGATTATGGAGATTTTGTTAGGTTTAACAGGTTTAGACATGCTTAAAATTAGTCACTTCAAGGGTAATAACAAGGAAGGGATAATGGAGATTTTGTTAGGTTTAACAGGTTTTGACATGCTTAAAATTAGTCACTGCAGTGATAAAGATGGTGAAAAATAGAGTAATGGAAAAGGAAAGGGATGTGACCACTTTATGGTATGAGAAGACAATACAGGACAAAAGAACCCTTGTTGCATTCAAGAGCCAAATTGAACAAAGAATAAACTGAAGTCAACTCTCACTTATCTGAGCCATGATAAATGAGATGCTTTTAAAATTACTGGCACCAAAGACATTTAAATAAATAATGGTGTATCTTCCTCAAAATAATCCTCCTTTGAGTGATGAGAATAATCCCATTGCCTGAAGTCTTTGTCTCTTCAGCTTAATTTTTTTTTAGTTTTGGAAACAAGAACAAGTTGCATGGTGCAAATCTGGTGAATAGGAAGGATGGGGCACCACAATTATGATGTTGCTGGCCAAGAACCATCAAGTCTAGAGGGCAGCATGAATTGTCTTAGTGATGAAACCATATTTTGTTCTACCATTATTTACATTGCTCTCACATTCTCTCATAGACGTTTTAAGACCTTGACATAGAAAGCACAATTAGCTGCTTGCCCAGAGGCACAAATTCCTTGTGAATAATTCCCTTTTGATTAGAAAAAACAAATTGACTTGGTCTTGATCTCTTTTGATAAAAAAAACAAATCAACATGGACTTGGTCATGCTCTCAACTTGTCTCACTTTCTTTGTTTGAGGTTGTGAAACACTTTATTGTACTTAAACTAGTTGAAGTGTTTTAGTTGGAACATGTCGTTCTCTTTTTTTTACTAGTTTGTCAGCACTATCCTTTTCTAGCAATGTTGCTCTCAAACAGTTTAGTGTAATAGAAGAAACTACATGGTTTATGAATCGCATGAATATCACCAGGTCCTGAAATCTGGACAGTATTTTTCTGATAGAATTTCTTTCTTTTTTGCTAGAATTTGTTTCTTTCTGCGTTTACTATATACAGAGGACTACCTATGCAGGGCAGGAGAAAAGGTTAAACAACATTCATGTGCGTTGCCTTCGAAAGATTATGAACATCAAATGGAAGGACAAATTAACCAACTCAAATGGCTTACAACAAGCCAAACTCCCATCTATTATGGCAACACTTAGGGGTTGTAGACTAAGGTGGCCGAGTCATGTAAGAAAAATGACAGACATTCACATTCCCAAACAAATGTTGTATAGCGAACTTAAGGCTGGAAGGAGACCAAAGGACAGACCAGTGCTGAGATATAAAGATGTTTGCAGGGCTTCCTTGAGGGAATTCTCTATCAGCGCAAGAAACTGGGAAAATCTGTCTGCAGATCGTAGCACATGGAGAACAAAAATAAAAAATGGCACAGCAAGTTTCGAGGCAGTGCTGTCAAATTCAAAAGACAAAAGACACCACAAATACATCTTGTTTGTTCTGCGGAAGGATCTGTCTATCCAATATTGGCAGATTCAACTACGAGAGAAGCTGTTCAACAAAGCAGCATCCAGCATAAGACACTAATATTTTTACCAAACTGCTGACTTATCATGATTGCTTGCTACAAACCATCTGTCAAGATGCCAAAGGCCATATATATAAACTACTCTTTGTCATTACCTTTTTGTTGCCAAGCTCAATGTATTAAATACTGATTGTTTTCATGTGCCTATGGATATGTGTTACCTAAGCTGTGTTATAAATGATTAACAGCAACTATGATATGTTTTATGTTATTTTATGGCTCAATGCATCCAACTTCTGCATGACATTTTTGGACACTGGATTGCCCTCCCTCTCTATCTCTAAGCACTTGACCAGAATAAAGCAGATATAATGTTAGACTGTCATTCATTTGGCTGGCCACATCTTGAATGAGTATGACCTTTGTGACCTGACCTTGAACTTGTGTGGATTGAGTGTCTCAGATACTTATACTTCCATGACAATGCCAGAGCTGATGTCATCACTTGACAAGGAAGATATGGTAGTCTAACTGTGTTAAATTATTGGAGAATGAGACTATCATTTATGAGGGGGCAGCAGGACTTCATGAATCAATAGTCAAGATAGGTACAACTATGACTGCAACAGAGAGGTTGAATTTGGAGTAAATAACTAGCAAGCTACAGGAACTATAAGTGCACATAATTTGTTTCATCCATTGAAATGGTTTGAGTACCTATGATGCTGTAAGGTAATTTCAGTCATCTCTTTCAACAGTTACTGTCTATAAGTTTCTGGTTATTGTTTAAAATATCAGTAGATTAGATCAACTAAGAAGTTTTCATTTGTAGAGTGGACATAAATATGCTAAGCTCGAACTACAAATACAATTAAACCTTACAGTTAAGATTAGTTGGCTATTTGTTTTCTGTAAATTGATAAATAATTTATTCTTGAGTTGCCATCGTAACCCTATGCTACAGTCATGAGTACACCTGCGTGAAAGACATTGCCAATGATAAATATTTTTTTTAGATATCTGAGCTGACCATTTACTCTAGTGTTTGGTCTCTCGTGGCAAGACGCTGTGCCTAAGAATATGGGTTCAATCCTGCTTCGGACCATATATTTTTCTTTGATCATTTGTGATTTTTTCTGAGTGCTGTAAACATACCTTTTCCATTGGAATCTTTCAATAAGGCTTGTTTTAAACAAAATGTATATTAAAATCAACATATTTTTGTGATCCAGAAGTGTTCTGGATTGACTATTTTACTCATATCCACAATGTCCTAGAAAGAAAAGAGAGAACCACGTCACATCTCAAGCATGACATAAAGTATGGGGTTAGGGGCCACATTATTTTGACCATTTGCACATATTTCCTTTATGGTTAGCACTCCGTCAACCTGTTTTTCAAAGAACCTAGAAGCTGGTGTGGCTGTGGGATGAAACCCAGCCTAGACTAGTTCACTAGCCATTGCTCTATAATCATCAAGTACCAGGCCTGCTAGCGTAGGTGATCATGTCTCTCCACAACTTTCGATCTCGGCAGCTATTTATCATTTCTGTTGTTGACCTTCTGCCAAGCCATTCTCTTAAGCTGTCTGTTATTTTTTCTCTTTGCTTCCCTCTATCTCTTCGTCCCTCAATTTTCTCAGTTGTTACAATATATTTCAGTTGTTCTCTTCTCATTACATGGAACTAAATGATGATTGTCTCTTCCTAATATTGGAAATTAGCTCTCTTTTTGCTTTGACCTCTTTCAGAATATTTTCATTACTTTTCTTAGCTGTCCATGGTGCTCTCAACATTCTTCTATAAAACCACATTGCTACAGACTCCAGTGATTTTCTTGTCTGTTGTCCTATTGTCCATGATTCGCATCCATATGTTATGACTGGCTCTATATAACATTTAAGAACTCTTTTTCTTGTTTCTATTGTCAAAAATGTATTGCATAGTATCTTCCTCATTTTTTGGAAAGCTGCTTTTGCCTGAGCCATTCTGCATCTCACCTCTTTTGTACATCTTCCATCTGAGATTAACAAAGTTCCCAAATATTTAAATTCATTTACCTGTTTTAATATTGTTCCACTTGTCTTTATTTTGCACTGAGGTGATGTCTTTTTCTTTGTTGTTGCCATTACCTCTGTCTTTTTGCTATTAAGGCAGAGTCCTTTATTTTTGCTTTCCTTCACTTTAATGTCAAACATTTCTTGTAACTCATTTTCACTCTTAGCGATTAAGACTGTATCATCAGCATACCTTAGATTATTTATATTATGACCTCCAATTGTTATTCCAGGCATGTCCCTTATAGATCTTAAAATAATCTCACTATAAATATTAAACAAATCTGGTGACAGCACACAACCTTGTCTAACACCCTGTTTTATTTATTGAAACATTCCCAATTGGTTTCCAGTTCTTATGGCCGCTGTTTGTTGCCAGTACATGTTCTTTATTATTTTTAGATCCTTGCTGTCTACGTTTATGCTTTCTAAAATGTTCATTATTTTTTGGTGCTTTACTTTGTCAAATGCCTTGGTGTAATCTATGAAACATAGGTATAGATGCTCTATAATGGCTTCACAATTTCTTAGTCAACTCTCTAAACTTACCCATCTCTACTTAATCAGTTTTTTTTTTTTACATTAAAAAAAAATATTTTTCATGTCTTGTTTTTTTTTCATTCTCATTGTAACATCTGTCGTTTTTTTTAACAAATAATGAAATATTGGTTTCTCAAAAGCCAAAACTAGTAAAATGTTATGTCTTCTGGTAAAATTTAGCTACATTAAAAAAATCCAAATATGAGAGTTATGCTTGAATTTTTCTTCATGAGTTGTGCCTATAGACTTTCAAAATGTCTTTCTACATTTTCCTGTCCATATTGTCATTTTCACTTTTGACTTTCTAACATACCACAAGGTCAAGCTGTCCATGATCTTCTGCTGTTGTCCATAGTCTCAGTATTGTCCACTGTTGTTATCTTTTTCAATATCAATCTTATCTTAACAGGGATCTATAAATAAGTTGTGTCCTTTTGATATATATTAATAGTCCCCTTAGAAGGACCCAGGGAGCCGCGATAGCTCAGTGGTTAGTGAACTGGGCTACAAAGGACAAGGGGTAGGGTTTGATCCCAACCGACGGCTTCCGGGTTCACCCAGCCTTAAATGGGTACCGGATTTTTTTCTGGGAAAGTAAAGCAGCACGGCCGTAATACCGACCACATTAACCCAAAAATCATGCGCTGAAGGTCTGTAAAATTTATGGTCACTAACACCATATTTTCGCTATACGCCACTTGGCATGACGGGGGTACTTTACTCTTTTTTTTTAGAAGGGCCCGGGTTCGATCCCCAGCTGTGGTGGATTTTTTTTCAGACTGACAAGGCTCCGGGGTTCACCCAGCCTCTAAAAATGGGTACCAGAGATTTTTCTGGAATGTAAAGGTGGTCTGGTGTGATATCGACCACATTGCCAAAAAATGTACCGTGGTCATAGAAAAATATGGTCACTAACACCATATGCCTAGCAAGGCAAGGAGGGAACCCTTTACTTTACTTTTCAATAGTCCCCTTTGTGTGTTAGCCTCATGACAAATTTCTTGTTTGTATGTTTGGTCAACAAGATACATTTTTATATAAAATATCCTGTCTTATTAAAAGTTAAACATTTCTTTTCCTCAGTTGAAAACTGAAATAAACTATGATGACTGTTTTGATGATGAGTTGGACCTGGAAGAGATTAATGCCCTTGATTCCACTTCAGCTACTGATATGGAGGATGAGACTTCTCTTAAGTCAAATTTTAACTCCATTCATCAAAAGTCCAATTCTCTCAGTTTTGTGTCCAATCCTTCCAGAAAAGATAATAATCATGACAGTCACTTCAGAACTCAGAATGTTGAAGACACAAACAGACTTTCTGGTAATGTACAGTCTAAAGCCATTAATCAAACTGTGACAAGTAACTTATGTACTACACCTCAGCAATCAACTTTGCTAATAAATGATGTAGAGTACTTTGACGATGATTTTGAAATTGATGATTTCTCTTATTCCTCTTTCCCAACTGCTGCTCATAATAAGGCTGCTGAAACAATCTCATCTCAAAAGATTGACCATGCTCATAATGTTAAAATTGAAAAAAGTACACCATTTGATAAATCACAAGCAGCTACATCTCTACCAAAGCTATCTGTGAATGCTCTAAATCATACAACAGCCTCCGTGTCTTCAAGTCTCCATGAGCAACATAATTTCATAGAGAGCAGCAGAAAGAGTAACCCATCCAATCTCTTTCATGATGTACAGAAAGCAAATACATCTGTAAAGCTGAAAATGCCTTTACATTCAATGTCATCACATAGTAATCAAAATGTGCCATCCATGAAGAACAAACTTTTCAGAGTAAAGTCTGGCTCCCAAGAAAGTGTTCCTAGCTCTGGTGGTGGTAGCAGAAGCCAGGCTACAAAACAATGCAAGCTTTCAGATATGTTCCGAGCAAATCCTTGTGGGAATAAGACAAAGCAGACATATTTTGATAATGATGATGATTGCTGTATAATTAATGATGACATTTTAGCACAGTCATCATCGATGTTAATTCAGAAAAATATTCAGATGAAAGTTCCTCCAAGTTCATCATATATAGAAGAGGGTATGGCTTCAGATCGAACACTTCCACCTTGTAGAGACAGCTCCACTATTGCTTCAAATTGTATCATTAAAGCTGCAGGATATTCAGATCCTAAAATGAAATTGGATCAAGGGGAACACATTTCTAAGAAACCTAATGAGGTTATTCAACCACTTCCTTTATCAGCTGATTGTTCTGGTGAGTTAATAACCATCATTATATATTATTCAGAAATGTCCATAAATAAATTATAACAAAATTAGAACCACAAGTTCATGACCGTCAATGTATTGTTTGTCCATTGGTACATGAGTCTTTTTCCTGATAATACAGGAACGCAGTGCACATACAACTTGTATCAATGGTGACATTCCAGAAATAAATTCTTTCTTTCTTCTTTTATTTACCCAGGGACTAAAGTAGTCAATAATCCCCATCATCATTTCCCCTTATAAAGGATAAGTGGGTGAAGAAGTGTTATTGTTTGTAACCAAAGCTGTAATATTTGGCCTTTCTGTCCAACATCTCTGACATCAGCATGTTGTTACTTTCTCTCTCAATCCTTCTCACCTGGCCAGAGTAGTTTTTTCTGTTTCTAGGGGTACCATGAAGAGGTGGAGTAGATTCTAGATAGTTCTGGTTCACCAAATCCTGGAAAACGTAGTCAGCTATGAGTTATTGACTGCTTTCAGCCCTTGTGCTGGCATAACATCAATAATGATGGAACGTTTTGGGGGAAAAATAAGTCCAGAAAGTGGCTCACTGCTTGCCTTTTCTATTCTTAACTGGTGCTCTTTTCAGTTTTCAGGTGCTCACATTGGACATGAGGCCTATGTTTTATCATCTATCTCTGATAGGACTAGGCACTGGATATAGCTCACACCTACTTTGAGATCATGTGTCACAAAAAAAAATGTCATAATTGTCCACATGGATTTCAAACTGAGTACCTTTGGAATATGATGCAAGTACATTAATCTCAGTACTACATTGACCCCGCTACTGACAAATGTAACTTATGTGTGATATATGAAGGGCATTATTTAAGAAACAGAAATCTAGCAAACATAGTTACAACTGTGTTTTAAACTTCACATTATTTTCAGCAAGAGATAGGAAAAAAAGGGTGGTTTATCATTTTGTGCTTTCTCATCTTGTGCTTTCTTTCAAGTTCTTGCAGATTTACCTCATAAGTGATTTCTTTCAAGTTGGGGAAAAAATATATATTCAGTTAAAGGTTAACATGAGGTCTGGGTGGTCTAGAGGTGAGCTTTCTGACACGGTCCTTGGTTCAAATCCCACCATAAGCATTCATCATTTTTCTCTTTGAATCCATAGTTTCTTTGTAGCTTTCCACTCTCCTGGTCTCTGAGTTGTGAGATCTGATGTCTAGTGCTCTAGAATAATGACAAAAAAACGGGAGGTCCCATGTGCATGTTAAAGAACCCTTGGCAGTTAATAGTTGAAAGGGGTAGGCCAAAAATGGCCATTTTTAAGTGATTAAAAACTGACCCAAAGCCAAAGAGAGATGTGTCAAGTCAAAAGGCATCAATATTGCTGCTTGCCATAAACTAGTACCACAACACATCTACGCCTACACAACGGGTGAATGCTGAAGAATGATTAACAAAATCAGTCACATTGCACTCAGAACAGACTCATAGGTGTATAGTGTCTCTTACAAGTTGATGACCTGAGCATACTTGGGGTGCAATCTTTTGCTTGGTAAGTCTAGTAAGTACCTCATTGATCAGATTGGTGTATCCCAGCACTCATAGGCCCTCATTTTGAACCCATTCCAACCTCACAACCCGTGTTGACAAGAGAGTGAGCATACCCAGTCAGATAGCACTAAAGACTGCATAAGCAAGAGTAACTATTGCTGGAGGCTTGCCATGATCTTGATCCTCTTTTAAATAACAGTGCTAAATGGTGATTGAGATAAAGTTTCAAATGTCATTAAAGAGTGTGACTCAATGTCTACACCATTGTAGAAGGTGATGGCGAAGGTGCCCCTAACCATTCTATTATTAAGTGAACACTACAGGAAGGAAACCTTGCTAAGGTATATTTTCTGTTATTGCATCAAGTGGTTATTTGATCCTGAAACATAATGCCACCCTCCATCACATCAGTACCACTGCTATCTGGCACATGAGCAGCAAATCATTGACCTGTAAGAAATATTATTTAATATTTTCTTGCTGTGGTTTCACTATATGACCTATGATGATGATAATTATTAGCGATAAAATTGATTATTGAAGATAAATACATTTTTGTTCCTGAATTAACTCAACAACATTTGAATTGGAACGATAAATTGGGGAAAAATTATATTTTATGAAGGTTTTAGCCTTATTTAACATATTCTGAAATCTGAGGGTCCTCTCCATGTCTGTGAGGAATATTATATAATGTCCACATTTGTTAATGTCCCATTGCACATTTTATGGGTGATGTGCTCTGTATTATGCCAGGTTGCCCCACTTAAAAAAAAAAAACCAGTGTTATAACTTTAATTCTGGTATCCATTTTATGACACTTGAAGAAGTGTGTCAGTTTGAAAAAAAAAATTGCCAGGTCTTAGAATTGAATCCTGACCCTTCTGGTTAGTACTGAGCGCACTAATCACTCAGCCATCAAATCTTCTGTTCTGTATTGTATAAAAACATAATTTCTTTCTATTTTCTTGTTTACAGCTACCTAAAGTCATCATCATCGGGGTTGCATGTCCTTTGCAGAATGTTACACTCATCACAGCCTGTCTGAAAGAGTCTCTGTTTCTAGCCAGATCTCTCACTCCTTGTCAAGTTAAGGGTTTCTTTGTTATCTTGAAACCACCTTCTTCCCGGTCTATCACTGTATTGTTTTCCTGAAGCCATGCTTTCTATTATTATTTCTAGCCCATTGTGTTTTAACATGGCCAAAGTATTTAAATTTCCTCTGTAAGATATTGTTTATAAGCCAGTTCTTTTAATATGCCTTCATTATTTTTTTTTTCATTATCCAAGGTATCCTGATGATTTTTCTATATCATTTTGTTTTTAATGAACCAATTTTCATCATTGTTTGTGAGATTGTCTATGATTCACAATCATATGTTGCTGTCATTAAGATACATGTTCTCAGTTGTTTAAATTTTACTGCCTTGCTGGTATTGTGCCATATGTTTTTTCATGTTATTTAATTTTTGTGTTGCTATTGTTAATCTTCTTTTGATTTCCTTCATGCAATTTCCATTGTTAGTTATTACAATTCTCAGATGTTCCTAGTTTGTTACAATTTCTAGCTCTTTGTTGCTAATGATGTCTTGTGTTGAGTTTTTACTTTGTTGGTGGACATTATCTTAGTTTTCTGTATGCTTAGTTTGCTCTTCACTATGTTTTTTAACTAGTTCATTTGTCTTTTTTAGCCCCTTCCACTGATTGAGAGGACAAGTGTAACATCAGTGTATGTGAGTTCTGGTATTATGTTGCCATTTATTATGCAAGGGTGACACTTCACAAAATTGTCATCATTTATGACATTCCTCATGATGTTCTCAAATTGTATGTTGAACAGGCATGGAGAGAGGATGCACCTTTGCCACACTCCCTTTTGTACCTCGAACCAATCAGATGTTTCACCCACTACCTGATAGCTGTGTGTTGTTCATGATATATAATGATTCAACGTGTGTGTGAAAGTCTGCCTATAACCATTCAATATAAAATCTCAAAATATTTTTTTTACTTTACAGATGCACTTGGCACTACTGATAGCTTGCCGTTTCAATATTTATCTAGCATGGCCAGTATGCAGCCCCCTATATCAATTACTGTTAAGGTACTGTTCTTATCATTTACAGGCATGGCCATATATAAAATCAACAATCACTTATTTTCCAAAAATGTGCAGTTGAGGCAATCCCATTGAGTGGAGTGCTGTTGAGGTGTGAAGTTTTTCTTTAGCAGACCAGCATTAAGCCCAAGAATTTGAAAATGAAGAGGCCAGTGATGTCTCTCACTGTTGCTATCCTACCTAACTCAGACAGTTGAATGTTAATTGTTTACAATAGGTTCCCTGGGACACTTGTGTCTGGAAATTGGCTGACAAAATCAGATTTTGACTTTTCTATCAAAACAAAACAAGAAAATAATTTGTAAGATGAAACAAATAAGTCATGATTCAATGTAGCACAGCTGAATTGGTGTATATGGACTAGGATGATTTCCTTAACTGTCATTCTCATTGGAGAACAACAGGTCAAATGGTACATAGTGGGCAAAAGCAAAGTATCTTTCTATCTATCTATCTATCTATCTATTGACCTTTCGAGCCGTAACCGGCCCATAGGGCGTAGACCAAGATACACCTTCTCCTATATGAATTTTTGTTCTAGCAGTTTTCTTTTAAAGATATTTTATCAAATCTCGCCATCTGTCTCTGTTCTGTGCAAGCAGTTCTATCTCATTGAGGGAGCCGATTCCTGCTGCTCTTGCCTCTCTCGTCAATGTTCTTCTCAGTGTCTCCCTGGGTCTTCCTCTTTTTCTTTTACCTGTTGTTTCCCATATGAGGCTTGCTTTGCTATTCGATTATTATCTCTTCTCATCACATGTCCAACGTATGACCATCGTCTTTTCTTTATTACTGAAGATATTAGTGGTTGATTGGAGATTTCTCTAATTTCCTCGTTTGTTTTGAATTCGTTCCATTCTATACCAAGTATTTTCCTTAGACATTTATTTTCGAATGCGTTCAACTTTGTTTCTATATCTCTTGTTGTTTTCCAGCTTTCACACGCATACGTAAGGGTTGATAGTACATTTGATTTGAATAGCCTAAGTTTTGTGTTTGTGCTAATGAGTTTTGATTTCCACAACTTTTCAAGGCTTCTGAAAGACATTGCTGCTTTAGCCAGTCTGATTCTAATTTCTTTGCTTGTATCCCCTTCTCGATCAATGTGACTTCCAAGATAGATGAAGTGATCGATCTCTTCTACTGGTTTGTTTTCCATGTATATTTTGTCACTTGTTGGAATTAAACTTTTCATGACTTTAGTCTTTTCATGATTGACCTCAAGCCCATTTTGCTGGCTATTGATGATAGTTCATTTGTGTTTTCCTGCATCGTTTTTATCTGATTGCTGATGAGAACTATGTCATCAGCAAAGTCCAGGTCCTCCAAATGGTCTCCTTGTATCCATTCGATGCCTTTATTACCAGTGCAGCATTTCTTCATTATGAAGTCCATAACAATTCCAAATAAAAGTATCTTTCACATTCCTTATTTCAGGTGTTGATGATATCCTGAAATCTTCAGAACTCAGGCTCTGTTTAGATTTGAGCTGCCTTCTAGTATCCCCACCCCTAGATTTGGAAGTCAAAATTTAATCATCTCATTACTTGCCCAACATTCAAGCACTTTCATGTTTTAAAAAGCATTAAAGACAGTGTTGACATCCAATGTCAAGCAGGTTGTCTTCATGACGAGTTGAATGGGACAAAAATGATATCCCTGCACAGGGAGTGGGTGGTCTCGAGGTAATAGACATTAGCCTCTGGGCAGGAAGGGTCCATGTTTGAATCTTGTCACAGACAGTGAGAATTCTTCAAGGCTATATCCTCTCTCTGTCTCTGGCTAGTGTCATCTATTGTCTAGATCTCTTGGATGATGACAGAATATAGGAAGCTCTGTGTACATTCATGTACATTAAAAAACCCTGGATGTAGACAAAATATAGGAAGCTCTGTGTACATTCATGTACATTAAAAAACCCTTGGATGATGACAAAATATAGGAAGCTCTGTGTACATTCATGTACATTAAAAAACCCTTGGATGTAGACAAAATATAGGAAGCTCTGTGTACATTCATGTACATTAAAAAACCCTTGGATGATGACAAAATATAGGAAGCTCTGTGTACATTCATGTACATTAAAAAAACCTTTGATGTAGACAAAATATAGGAAGCTCTGTGTACATTCATGTACATTAAAAAACCCTTGGATGGTGACAGAATACAGGAAGTTCTGTGTACATTTGTGCACATTAAAAAACCCTTGGATGTAGACAGAATACAGGAAGCTCTGTGTACATTCATGTACATTAAAAAACCCTTGCAATTAAGTCTAAAAATGCTGGTTAAAATGGCCACTGTCTGGGCAAAATTCTTAAGCTCATCTAGCCATGCTGAAGACAGATGTGTCAAGCTAAAAGATGCAGATATGGCTCTGCCGTAAAGTAGGAACACAGCTTATTCATACCCACTTAATGCGTTAATGCTAAAGAAGACATCCCTGCTGTAAAATTTGACACAGCATTAAAAAAATACTCTTTGCAGCTCACATTTCAAATCTGATATAGATTGCAATTTCATGATTGAATTATTTTTAATGTAATTTAAAACAATAGATTGTATCACCATTTTAGTTTTGGTCGAATTGGGTGGGGACTTGCATGATTTTGAGTTATGTGATACTAAATTAATGGTATGACGTGAGAAATTTGAAAGAATTGTATTGAAAGAAAAAGAAAACAAATGAAGAAGTCTTAAAACAGCTAAAAATGGAAAGAGAACTACTAAATGCAATTCGTACAAGACAAATGAGATTTTTGGGGCTTGTTAAAAGACACAGCAGCCTACTAAAAGTAATCTTGGAAGGGAAATACAAGGTAAAAGAGGCAGCGGCAGACCAAGACATATAGACGAATAACATCAAAAGATGGACTAGTCAGCCTATGACAACCTGCACTAATAATGCAAGAGACAGTGTAAAGGTGCTCTATGGTAGCAAACCTTCGATGCCGAGACCACACTCAGTGATGATGATGACTGGAGAAATATCAAATGTCTGCCTACATTATATATTGTAGGTTGACACCATGTAAATATCTGGTATTGCTGCTTAAAGTCTTCTACAGGGAACACAAAACAAACACTAACAAATGAAGAAGTTCTATTTGTTACTGAATTCTGCTCTCCCCTGACTCAGGGCCATGGTAGCTGTATGGCTGGCATCGCTCATAGCCATGATTTAATAACTTGTAGCATAGCACCCATTTCTAGAGCACATTAGACACTGATAACGCTAGGGAATAAATCACAGTGTCTATCATAAACTTCATTACATTAATCAGGTAAAGCGAGTATGAGAGACATTACATCTACACAGCAAGACATCATCAAATATTTTTATACCCAGTCACAAAATGATGAATTAACAACTCTTCCCAAATACTATGTTTCCGATGGCAGAATGATTTCTCTGACAGCTTAAGAAATACAAAACTCAAAGTTGTGTTTAAAAATAGTTTGAAGTAAAATGTCACATTTTTGAGTTATTTGCGGGTCATCATCATTGCTCTCCGAACATGTCCATAGGTGCTCAGATCCCGTCCTCAGTAAGTTTTGCTGTGTCCAGCGACTGACGACTCCAGTTCCATGTTGCTTGATTAGTCTTCTTACACGCCCACTCAGTTTCTCATTTCTGGCTGTGCCCATCTTAACTCCCATCTCTTTCATCCGAAGGAGTGACGTGGACTCATGGTTGTTGAAGTCCTGTGTCCTTCCCATTTCCCAGAGGGCATTGATGATGTCCGCCCGATACATTGGTTGACCGTTCTCAACAATAGCACAGCTAGCTAACCTGTCTGCTCTTTCAATTCCCCGTGCTCCCGTTTGTCTAGGGACGTAGACAAAGGTGACCGTACATATTTTTTACTTCTGCAATGACTCTACCCATTGCATACATACAGAGCCCATCTCCACTTTTCTTATCATGCTCGTCGAATCACTCAGTATACAGGTATGGGTGTAGTCTTGTGACCCTAACCAGGTGAATGCCTTGGTCACTGCCATCACCTCCATCGTCATACTACTCGTGGTCATGATGTATGCACCACTGTCTTCCTTGACTATTCTGTCTCCTGAGTGTGCTGTAAATGCCCATGCACTCCTTTGGTGTCGTATTACAGATCTGTCTGTATAGATGACTGCATATTTCACATCGGTGTTATCCCAGATGAGACCATTGACCACGACTGAGTTCTGTTCCTTACATTTTCAGTCGAGTGTGACAATACATGCCAAGGTCCCCCGAATGATGTAGGCACTGGTATCCACTCCTCACCAGCGTTGATATTGATAAGCCCACAGACCTGTTTGATGACATCTTCTGTTTGGCCCAACCCATGATTTGCCTCTTTTTAGCCTGACACCCTTCCTAGTGTTGAGCTCATGATGCGCTGGATGCTCTTTATCTGCACTTATCTTCAGGTATGCTCGTGCCCTCCAGATCTTGATTCTGTCATCCATGGTTGGAAAGTCAAGAAGATACATCATTACTACACAGGGAGTGTTCCTTGTACACCCCAAGATAATGCGCATGGCTTCATTCTGTATTTTCTCCAGCCTGTCAATTTGCATCTTACTGACAGTAAGAATTGCCAGGGCATACTTGATTGGTGCGAGGACTAGTCCCTGGAACAGAAGGGTAAGTAGCCTTTGCTTGATGTTGGCAGCTGCCATGACCTACAAGGCGGCTAATCCTTGTGGGATTTTGTTATCACATGGTCAGCGTGGTTCTGAAAACACAGACTGTGATCAAATGTAACTCTTTTTAATGTGCTTTTTGGTGCGTCCCAGAATGGCGGTGTGTTTTCACCAGTCTGTTGTCAACGAAGCATAATTTCACAACATTTTGATATCCTCTAATGGTGTGAAATATATATCAAGGGTATTCTCATTCATTGGGTGCTGTTATCACACCAAAGCTTGGCTAGCATGGAGCACCATCTTTTGCCTTGATAGTGCACATTGTCATAAGTTCACCTGTCCATCTTTTCATGTTATCTGTCCACTTTATTCTTGGTCTGTATTGTATACCTTGTACATTTCCTTCTAGATGACCTTCAAGGGGTAATTGTGTCTCTACACATGTCCAAACAATTTCATTTGTTGTTTTCAAATTGTGTTAAGTAGTTCATTTTATTAAAATTTTCACCTGATTGAGAACTTCACAGTTTTTCTTATTTTCCTTCCACCCAATTCTCCCTATTTTTCTACGAATCCACATTTCTAAGACTTTGATTTTCTGCTCTCATTTCTTATCTAATGTCCTTTTTTCTGCACCATGCAAGAGTTATTGAGTTATTTGCGGGTCATCATCATTGCACTCCGAACATGTCCATAGGTGCTCAGATCCCCTCCTCAGCAATTCCCTCAGTGTCCAGCGACTGACGACTCCAGTTCTATGTTGGTTTATAAGTCTTCTTACACGGCCACTAAGTACCATGCAAGATTTCTGAGTAAATATAATATTTTATTACTTGTAATTTTCATGGTTATTCTATATAGATTATTTATGTAAAATATCAGTTATGTTGTTTATGTAAAATATAAGATAATATTAAGTTGTTTGAAATAGTTTAGTTATTCTTGTGCATCTTTCGCTCAATGTTTGTAGGCTTACATATCAACTCTAATTGACAAGTTGGACAACAATGGAGGGGCATTTTGGTCTCTGGCATGTAGAATCAATGATGGGACAGCCTATTTAGATGTTGACTTGGCAGACAGTGTAAGTTTTAGACACAAGCTTTAGAAATACTTTCCTCTTTTGCCATGCCTTTATCATTTTTGTGGCCACACAAATTCAACCAACACTCTTGTGTGTTGTAAGTAAGAATTAGCCCACTGCATCCACTAACATTTTGTTAAGGGCAGCTCAAAAAGCTATTATATCTTTATTCTGTTAACATTCTTCTGAAATCCCAAGTCATATGACGCATATATGTGAATCTCTGCTATAAAAGATACACATATGTGTAGAGCATACAAAGATGCAGAACTGTTTCCCAGGTAGACATGATAAACATCTGGACATGGACGTATGCTCCAAAAAGACAAATAGCATTAACACAGTTGCACTACTGTGGACTCAAGACACAATAATGTGGAGAAAACAATAACAAATTACTGGTTAAGAACTGAATATACAAGACCTGGAAACCCTACAAAGAATGATGGACTGAATACAGAATTTGTTGCCCTCTACTTGTTACACACAACTGCTGATTCTAATCTCACAGTAGCATTGTAGTTGTAAACTGTGCAGCATTCATGGGTGATAATACCCTCAATCGACTATATTTTACTCATTCTTAAAATAGATATGTTATTAGAAGAGTTTCACAGAAAAATATAAATGATCTCACCAATGGCAAAAAAGCACATTTTTTAACAACATGAAAGATATACACAAGTTAAAGGAAATAATACTAGAATTAAAACTGAGAATAATAAAATATCTACTCTATATTCCTGTATGGTGCAGAAGCGTAGACACTAAATAAAAGAAGAAAAAAATTGAAGCCCTTGAACTGTGGATTTATAGAATAATTGGTTGGACTGTGGTCTGAAACAGTTGAAAATTAAAAAAAAAAAACTATTTAACAATTCAAACAAAACAAATGAAATGTCTAGGACGTGAAGAGAGACAATAATCGTCACCTTGGAAGTGAAAATATGAGGTAAACAATGCAAAAGGTAGACAAAGACTAAAATGGACTGACAACATTGAGATTGATAGGAAAATCATGACAGCGTGCACTATCCAGGCAAGAGACGGTGAAATGGCACTTCAATGTAGCCAACCTTAGATGTGGAGATGGCACAAAATGATGATGATACATAGATTAATGCTTATGAGTAGCTACTTTTCAAAGATGTATTAGTTTGATACTTGTTAGCATTAAATATTTAATTTCCCACCACAAATGTCATTAACATATAAGCTGTAACTTCTAGTCAAAGCTTGAATATAAATTTTCTTTCTCAGAAAAAGTTATCCATTAAAGAAGAATCATCATCATCATCAAGTACTACTACTGGTGTAGGCAATCATGTCTCTCCACAACTTTCGATCATGACACAACTTTTGATCATGACAGTTATTTATCATTTCTCTTGTTGACCTTCTGCCAAGCCGTTCTCTTAAGCTGTCTGGTATCTTTGCTTCTTTTCTCTTTGCCTCCCTCTATCTCTTTGTCCTTCAATTTTCCCAGTTACAATATATTCCAGCTGTTCTCTTCTCATTACATGGCCAAAACATGATGATTGTTTCTATGTTAGATATGTTAGGACTGGCTCTACATAACATTTAAGAACTCTTTTTCTTGTTTCTATTGTCAAAAATGGATTGCATTGTATCTTCCTCATTAAAGAAGACTGCTGGCCCTATAAAGCGGGTTGAAATATGTTCCTCATTGGTCTCTTTATGTATCTGGTAACATACAAGTAAAACTCTACCTACCATATTTTTTAGAGGTAGGCCTGTACAGCAGACCAAAAAGGGTGTGCAAATGGAAAAAAAAATGTATATAAATTTGTTAAAGTGTCAATGTAATAATAGCACAATAATAAATAATATGTTTTTGTGAAATTCCAATTATAACACTACTTTGTCTGATTTCTTTCAAATTTTGCAGTTATGTGTAAATTAGTGCTTCATTCAAACCTCTTTCTTTTATATTTTGTGTGTGTGTCCAGTAAATTATTATATAGAAAAATGCAGAGCTATTGACTGATGTCAGCAGTTTGACTACAAATATGATGCTTGATGTGTTTTATTATAATCAGAGAGAGATGGTCTCTTAAACTGTTTGTATTATTTGAAGCAAGTGATCAGCAGACCTCTTTCAAATTCATTACGGTTATATTTAAATGGATGCCGAATTTAAAAATCTATTTTTCCATACTGTGTAACCAGTAAATTAAAGATTAAAATATTGAGGGGAGATAAAAAGCAGTAAGGTTCCACTTAAATATGGATATCTTGAACAGTGCTCTACTCCAAGCGTTGCAAACATTTTTTCCACATATTGATCATCATTATCATGTGCCATACCAGTTGGTACAGGCGATCATGTCCTTCCACAATCTACTATCCACCGTATCATATCAATAATGTTGTTGACTGTTTTCCATGTCATGATACCAAGCTATCTAGTATCTTCTCTCTTTGTCATTCGTAATCTCTCTTTTCTTTGCCCGTAGTTGTAGCAGCCAGTTGTAAACCAAGTATTCCAACTTTCCTTTTCTCATGATGTGCCAGAAAAATGTTTCTGATATTTTTTAGAGCTCACTTTTTGTGTTGGCCTCTATGAATGTCCCCGGTAGTCTTTTTAGCTAGTTCAGGGAACTTCCAACATTCTTCTGAGAAATCCCATCTTTGTGGCCTGTAATCATCTTTTCATTTGTTACTGTCCATATTGATACTGTACATATTGATAGGTAGGGTATTTTTTTTACCTTTCACCTGATTTATTCAAAATAACACTAAAAGTTAATGTGATATCTCTCAGAAAATGCTTTAAAATGCAAGTCCTTCTGGTTGATGTTGTTAGCCTCTTGACAATGAAGGAATTTGGACTTTTCGCCGTTTTCCAAAAGTTGCCTATCTACTGCTTATCCACAAGACCCAGCAGTTACTTTTAAAATGTATTTTTGTGGCATTTTAAAAAAAACATCCAAATAATGAGCAATTAGAAATATCTATGCATGAACAATAATCCTAATAATCAACCCTTATGTATGCGTGTGAGAGCTGGAAAACAACAGGAGACATAGTAACAAAGTTGAACGCATTTAAAAATAAATGTCTAAGGAAAATACTTGGTATAGCGTGGAACGAATTCAAAACAAACGAGGAAATTAGAGAAATTGCCAATCAACCACTAATATCTTCAGTAATAAAGAAAAGACGATGGTCATATGTTGGACATGTGATGAGAAGGGATATTAACCGAATAGCAAAGCAAGCTCTCATGTGGGAAACAACAGGTAAGAGGAAAAGAGGCCGACCCAGAGAGACACAGAAGAACATTGATGAGAGAGACAAGAGCAGCAGGAATCGGCTCCCTTAATGAGATAGAGCTGCTTGCACAGAACAGAGACAAATGGCAAGATTTGATAAAAGATCTTTACAAGGATTGAAAACTGCTAGAATAAAAATTTAGATAAGAGAAAGAGTAGTCTATGCCCTATGGTCCAGCTACAGCTGGAAAGGTCTATAGATAGATAGATAGAATAATCCTAAAGAGACCTCTCACTACAGCTGAACAATGAAATGTAACTTGGTCAATAATATCATTGACTTTCACCACCTTGTTTAGTTGGTAGTTAGCTTGATAAATGTGGTCAGATTTATTCTTCTTTCTCCTCCTCCCCCTCCCCCATGTACATTGGGTAGCTCACATATAAGCAGAACTATTTTTTTTATTTCTGCATTTTGTTTTCATAAAATTGTATGCATAAATTAATTTTAAGAAGATAAAATGTGGAAAGTCATTCAAATGGTTTCCTTTCTGTAAAATTTGGTTATACAGCATATATTTTTTAAAATAGAAAATTCTGTAAAATTTACATTGAACCCATAACATAATAAAAGGTTTGAAAAATAATATTGGCAAAAGAGTCAGTGAATGCTGTAAGTATGGATTTGTCTCTTTTGATATAGGTTTTAACTGAGCTGATAGGATTCTCTGCTCAAGACAGTATGGTCATGCGACAGAAAATGAAAGCAGAACCTCAATTGAGGACCCAATTAATGGAGGTATGTAAATATCCAAAATTGTCACAATTCTTTTCACAATCTAGCAGTCTTTAGCATCTTTATTATCCTCTTCTGTATAGTAGAGGTCTTCAACAAATCTATTTCATGATTCTTTCAAGTTGTATTGTAGCTAGTTCTTTGCCAAGCCCACCTGCAATATCTCTCACAATAACTTTGGCAGGTTATATTATTTTTATTCTTTACTTTTATTTGGGCTCAAGCAACACACAGGTAACATTGTTGGTATGATGGGTGAAAAGTATGTATATTTAAATGAAAAGGACGATTTGGGAGATATGGGAAGATGTTAAATCAACAGAAGAGATATAAAAGTGCCTTCAATGGAAAAAATAAATTTTCAGTTTATAGAGTATTTATTGCAAATTCTGAAATAATTACATGATCACTATTCAACATAGTTCCCCTCTAGTGAAGTGCACTTATGCCAGTTGTTGACAAGAACTTAGTAACAGCAGGAAAAGAATTCTTTTGGATGGGTGCATACCCAACCTAACCTCATCGTCATCCCCGTACTTTACTCCACTTAGCACATCCTTCAATGGAACAAAGCTGTGGAAAACCAATGGCATGAGGATGAGTACAGAGGTTGTGGAATGCACTCAAACTGCAGCTCCTCAATAGTGGACACTGTTGCTCTAGCAGTATATGGTATCACATTATCATGGAGGAGACTTCTATTATCAACAATTCATGCTATTTCTGGCTTCAGATTTTTACTCAGAAGTTCTGAGTACTATGAAGGTGCATGTTCTGAGCATGTAGTACACCAAGATTTGTTTCTTGTAATCAGAGAAGACGGTCAGCGCGACTTTGCCAGCAGATCACTGCACCCACAATTTGTGATACCACTCCATGCTTTGTCACTTTCAATAGGCTTGGAATGCAGGATTGTAAAAAGCTCTCGTCCATACACTGGAGAAACACTTAACCATCAGTCTCATACTGATACAGAAACACCTAGCATACATCAACATATCTCACTCTCATTTCAGGTGTCATCTGCTTGGGTACTTATCTTGCAAGAAGAGGTATGTTTACAGCACTTGGAAAAAATGACAAATATCAACAGGAAAAAAAAAACAAAGAACAATATATGGACCGAAGCAGGATCAAAGCCGTACTCAGTGGCACAGCACCTTTTCACAAAAAGCCAAACGCTAGGGAACACGGCCACTCAGCTAACTTCCTCTGAATTGATTCACTGATTATCGCCTCGGAAGTTTCCCTCTAAAATAATATTCATTTATTATTATTTGTCTCCTACCTATCTTGCACAGGCTTTTCAAAACTTCAGCTCATCATGAATGATTTAATGGGCTGATACAACACCAATGTCCAATAGTGATGCCCTCTCCTTGACTGTGACATCCAAGTTATCCTGAGCCATGTTCTCCTTGCCTGCAATATTTTCCATAACTGCCACAAACACTGGCTAATCCTCCACTCTGGTGATGTGTTCTTGAACTGCACAGTCCACTTGTACACTTATGTATGACTCATACACCTGTCATTATACTGAATTCTCATCCAATGATGAATATCTATAGGTTCAACGCCTTTGCTTGAAAAAAAAATGTCAGAAAACTTTTCTGCTCTTGCTAAGTGCATTATTGCAAGGATGCCATCAACTTGCCAAACTGTGTCTCAAGTTTCTATGCATAGTGTACCCAACACCATCTATCGGTAGTTCAAGATCATCACCACAGCATACCAGACACACAATGACTTTGGCTGTACACATGATTGTTTAATACAACTTGTCCTGTTTCCCACTGAACCACCCTTGTGTACATACATTTTGTGTTGAGCTTAACTTTCTAAATGTTTTGTACCATTAGTTGAGAGGGGCTGAAAACATGTCTGCCTTGAGTAGCTTTCTTTTCATTTGCTCAACCTTCCTTCCTTAAACAATTTGACATTGCCAAACAACATTAATGAAATCATACAAGTAGGCATTCATGAGTGACATTTAAGTCAGTTCATCTCATTGTTCATTATTGTCATCTGAATAACCTAATCAGAGCTAAATGAACATTTGTTCACTTGTAGCTTAATGCTCTGTTGACCCAGCTGAAAAGAATGTTTTAGAGAGTTTAAAAGGACCTGTTTTACTAAGTTCAAGAAACCAAGGAAGAAGAGTACTGGCTCCCTCCCCTCTAAATACTGTGGCCTTGTACTGTGAGATGTAATACCTAAACCACCCAATGACATTAGAGTGTTGTGCAACACCTTTAACTTTAACATTATACTGAGTTGTCTCACTATGAATACCCAATGCATTATTATAATTACCAGGGATTGTCCAAGTGTCAACATCAGTTGATCAACATCTCATGCTTGATGGAGATCAGTCTGGTGTCAGCAACAAGAAACCCTGTTATCAAGAGGCTTATTCCTTTGTCAAGGCAACATGTTAATGAACTTATTAAACGAGTTGAAAGGTATCTGCTTGCTTAAGTATAAATAGTCCACTTCATACTCTGACATTTGATTACCTTGAAACATAGCAAGTGTGTTCATTAGTTTAGATAAGCTTTTCTGCCATTTTTTGTGTACAGCTGTGTTGTTGCTAAGCATTCTAATTCAGAATTTTGTGTTTAATGTGAATAGTTTGGTATACCTGATGAAGGCTTTTTTGCAGAAACATTGTAGCTTGTCTTGTCCTTCTGTTAGCTTAGCTGTTCAACACCATTTTATGTTTATTTTCTTTGTTTTCTTCAGCTATACACATGGCCTACTATTATATTCCATATTTTATTTAATATCTGTGCTTATCTTCTACACATATTCTTGTTTTGTATTGTAATTAAACTATTGTTTAATATGATCTAAATATTTTGATTTTGTAAAAAAAAAGTTTCCTTGAATTTTATCAGTTCATATTTGTGCTCAGATGTGTCCAGTCTGTTACCTGATTACAGATCATTCCAGTTGTAAGTGATGCAGAACAAGCTGTTTTTTTTAAGCCCTAAAGTCTAGTTTGCATGCAATGCATCTGTGTTGTGATTTGTCACCGCATTAACTAATGGTTCGTGTTGTGGTTTGTCACTACATTGACTAATGGTACATCTGTGTTGTAGTTTGTCACTGCATGGACTAATGGTTCATTTGTGTTGTAGTTTGTCACTGCACAGACTAATGATTCATCTGTGCAAGCAAACTGTAGGTTGTTGGAAATGAAACATGGTGGAGCAGACCTCAAGCACTACCTTCAAAGTGCAGCAACACTCAGAGCCTTTCTATTTAGTTTTCTTGTAACTGTTCACATCTAGGACATAATAGATGAACCCTTTCACAAAGTTTCAAGAAGGAACAATCTTCTTAATATCTGTTGTCATTTATAGCTATAAATATTACTAGATACTTGGACTGTTGTGCATACAGGTTGTATCAATGTTCTTATAATGGCTGCCAAGCATGGACTTTGGAGGTTGAGTAGTTGGTGCGTTTTGCTTTCTGATCAGAAGTATCAACTTTTTTCTTTCTTTTGGAAAGACAGGGGATAGGGTGTCCCCACAAAATGGATACCAGAGATTTTTCTGGAAAGTGAGGGTCCACATTACCCAGCAAAATCTGTCATGTTTGTCCTGAAATAAATGTGGTCACTGACTCCATATTCTCCGTACACAAAACAAGGCATGGAGAGAGCCTTTACTACATGCTTACAAACATGGGCCCTAAATTCAGAATAAAAAAAAAAAACTTGCCATGGTAATGAGTGGTAAGTATTCAGTCTCATACAGAGACCACACCAGAAATGAGGAAGTTGGTAAAATTCATCACCAGTCTACATGGAGAGCTTCTCATTCTGATGACAGTATGGGAAAGAAAATTACGCTTGTCACTGGATCAAACAGCCTGGACAAAACCACCTTATACTAGGAAACATGAAGAGGTAGATAACAGAAAAGAAACGGATTGATGGTATAAGTATTGATGATATAAGGAGGACTGGATGGGGAAAGCATTCAAGTAAACCCAGATAGTGACACAGCAGGACATAATGAGGACGTAAAAAACTCAAGTTGATTCTTCAACGGCTTTAAAAATAACTCAGGAATTCTTCTTCTTCTATCCTTCCTCCATTGCCCTTGGCGTCGAGGGGAGATACAATCTACGATTCTTTGCTCTTCTGGTGTTATCCCTCCTAGTGACTCTAGTATTCCCTTTATCCATCTCTTTCTCGGTTTTCCTCTTAATCTGGTGTTTTCATAGCGTTTGTTTATGGCTCTTTGAGTCATTGTTATTTCTTTTTGTCTTCTTATGTGACCGAACCATTTTATCTGTTGTTTCTTTATGTATTTGATGGCTGGTTCAATTTCGAGTTTCTTCCTCAGGTCAGTGTTTCTTACTCTGTCCCTTAAGCTGTTTCTTGTCATTCTTCTGACACATTTCATTTCGGTGGTCGTTATCTTTCTTATTGTTCTAGAGTCCAGCGTCCAATTCTGGCACTGATAGCACAGAGTTGGTAGAAAAATTGATTTGTATATTGCCCTTTTTGCTTCCGTAGTTATACTCAGGAATTAGGTTGATAGATCAAGATATTTTGTAAATACCACAACACACATGACTGAACGTTCATTGTATATAACTTTTAATGCAAACTCAAGTCATTATTGCTTTACATGCACTTGTACTTATAATGGGAATATCATTTATAGTGAAGAGAGACAAACTGTAGGTCATACGTGATAAATTTCTAGATAACATTTCTTGGTGTCGCCTCCAAAAGGTAATAAATTCAAAATTATTTATTAGGGAAAAGGGTGGTGGAGGGGAAGATGATCGAGATACATGACCAAACCATTTAATTTTGCATTCACAACATAAACTTCACAACAGTAAAAAAAAAAATCATTGTTTTCTTGATTTCCTTGTTGTATCCTTTTGTAAACTTTTCCATTTGTGATACAATCTAAGTAAGAGATGCCCCAAAACTTTTATAATTACAAAACATTACACCCTGTTTTGTGGTTAGGTGAGAGCTCATGTCGAGCATATGTTGAGAAGAGATAACAAAAGAATTTCAAAGCAGGCTCTTATGTGGGAAACATCAGGGTACAGCAAAGGAGGAATACTAGAGAGTCACTGAAAAAAAGAAGCAAAGTTGGCAGGCATGACTCATTTGATAAGATCAAAGATCTAACCTATAAAGATGGGTAGAGGAAAACACTAGGATCCCTATGCGATGTCTAATGGCATTGGAAGAATTAAGAGAGCTAGGGGGAATCAAAATAACAACTAGTTTTTGCTATTGTTTCCTCTTTTTCTATAGCTTTCAGAAACAAAAATATTAAAATTGGTTCCATACTTCTAAACCTAAAATAGAAAGATGATAACTAAAATATATTTATTCTTCTGAATAAAATTACTGGGTTTTCCTAAGTGCACTTATGTATTGCTGCTCCTTTATATTTGATTAACTCATTAACAACCAAATTAATAAAACAGGCTGTAAAAGAACAAACTTCTTTGGGGAACTCATCTAGCGCTTGCAGCAGCTCTTGCTACTCAAGTTTATTCATTGCTACTGTCAATGGCCTGCTATAATTAGGTAGTTAAATATTAAACATTTGGAATGTATATTATATTTAAAATCTACATTCAGAATGAATATTGTATAAAATATTTAATTTCTAGACTCACATTTTTATTAAATATTATCACTCAAAATTCATATTTGATCACACCAGACTTTATGATCTTGATATCCACATTCGGCCGCTCATTTGTAGTTTCTATATCTTCCATTTTGTTCAGAATTTGAGTTCCCTCAATCACCTTTCTGCAATAAGATAAGATAATGATAACAATTTACATAAGATAAGAGGAAAAACATTCAGATAATATTATTATTATTATTTCACATAATAAGTAAAAGTAAGTAAAGTACCCCCCGTCACGCCAAGTGGCGTATAGGGAAATATGGTGTTAGTGACCCTATATTTTACAGACCTTCAGCACATGATTTTTGGGGTAATGTGGTCGGTATTACGCCCGTGCTGCTTTTACTTTCCCAGAAAAAATCCGGTACCCATTTAAGGCTGGGTGAACCCGGAGCCGTCGGTTGGGATCGAACCCTACCCCTTGTCCGTAGTAGTCCAGTTCACTAACCACTGAGCTATCGCGGCTCCTACTAATTTTTAGGGAATTAGTAAAACCCAGGTGTCCTCGCCAGGATTACGAACCCCGGCTGTTGCCGTGGTAAGCCAACCGCCTATCGATTGCGCTAACCGGACACCCTATTTCACATAATAGGATCAAATATTTACTTTATTCATGCGGAGGTGAGCAGGGGGAGATCTAAAGGTATGACAAATGACAGTGGCCTCTGGACAAGAAGGTTCAGGGTTCATATGCTGCCACAGGCGGCAAGAATTGTTTCTTTTAAATGTCTGTGGTTTTTTTTTTTTCTTGTCTTTGCCCTTTCCTGCCCTCTGGATGGTGAGATTTCTTGTCTATCCCTCTCTGATAACAGTGAAAAACAGGAGATCTGGTATGCACTCTGTGGCTAAAATATTTTTAAAAAGGCTAAACATATCCACTCCCCCAGGCAAAAAAATAAGGATTTACCCAATCACTCTCCCACTAATTTTTCAAGGTATTCACCAGTACTATGAAATTTGTGCGGTAAAACCGCCTGTGCTTTCACTAGCATGTAGTGGCAGTGATTTCTGTGATCATCAGTTGCAGCAAGATTGAAGAAGTCCTGTATTGTGGAGGGGATGTGAACATGATGGAGTTGTGCAGTCCCATTGAGCACTAGTGAAAGACTTCACCATTGATCTCTATCTTAGGTCTTTCTTTGGGACTGTATGAAAGTCAAAGCCTGGTCCATTCTTTGATGTTCAATGTGCAGTGAAGATAATCTGTCAACTAAACATTTACCTTATTATGTGCACCAATTATCACGTGAAAGAAAGCACATTAACTCTTTAAAATCTGGACTCAATTTCCCTCGTGTTTCACAAATATTATGTCCAAATAATACATCACACTAAGTGTTCTGTGATTCTACATTCTCTCTCTTTAATTGTGTAAGTTTTAAACAAACTATAAAGTTTTAGTTTATAAGTTTACATTTTATTAAATCAGACCGGTCAAATATCAAAGACAAATGTCCTGGACAGCAGAAAATTAGAAGTTAATATTGTCAGATACGCACACTTGCTGTATCAGAGATATGCTTACTGTTTCATCATCAAATGAAAAGTGCAGAAAGTCTTCAATAAAAATAGTTTTAGTGTTAAATTCTGCCCTGTTCTTTTTGTTTGTTTTGAAAAACTTATTTTTGTATATTTCACAGTTTACAGAAAGGACAGAAGAAATGAACATTGCAAAAGAAAAACAGAACATCAACTAAAAATGCAGACAATTTTAAAATAGGTGGAGGGATTTAAATATCAAGGAATCTTATGATGTACAATAATACACAAGCTGTTGAAATAGACTCATGATGCAACAAAGTTTGCCCATTTGCCAAATCATCATACAAATGTCACCACTGCCGTCCAACAAGAAAATACCACTAGAGGCAAAACAGTACTCTACAACACAATCTTCATCCCAGCATTATTCTGCTAATAATGCCAGTCCTGGATGCTAGACTCTAGAACAATAAGTAAAATAATCATTATGAATTTCACTGAGAGTGATAGTCACAATCTGCTCCAAACTTTCACCATTAAAGACAACAAAAACTATACATTAAAAAAAAAAAATAGGACACTTAACATTTTTGGGAGGACGTGAACTTCCGACCAGTATTGCGGATAGGCGACATGGACCATTATAAGCTGTGTCTGAAAAATGTTCCTTGTTGCAGTTTCCTCATATTCCAAGTCAAGCTTGCTGCAGGAGCTACTGAGTTCTGTGTACACCGGGAGCTGTGTGTTTCATCCGTTTTGGTTGTGTTTCGATATTCCGATGGCACGGGCGGTTGAGCAATTATGGATTTAATTCATTTGCAGTGATACCAGGGCCTTCCATAACCATTTTTTAAAATATATAATTTCATTCTGATGTTTATAATGATTTCTTCAGTTTTTTTCAACATATCTTGTAACAGTTTTTTTTTGTTGCATAATGGCTTCTCTTAGTACATCAGCAAACAAGACATGTGCTTACCAAAATACACCATAAACAACTAATAAAATGCCAGAAAGATCTACATCTGGATGATGCTGACATTAGACTGATATGTCATAAATCTCAGGAACAAACAGCTATGATAAAATACAATGAGAACTCTGCATCTATTGAATAAATATTTAAAAAATAAAACTATATTATTAGCAGAGAAAACACACAAAATATACAGGCATATATCAGATTAGATGGAAACAGCCTAGAAAGAATTCAAGAGTATAGCTTTCGTGGACATATAACAAATGATGGGAAATGTAGGAAAGAAATAAACAAAAGAATAGGAATTCCAAAAAAAAACCAATTTTATCAATATGAACAATGTACTCACATTAAAGCAAATAACACCAGAACTAAAACTTCGAATAGCACAATGTTATATTTATTCAACATTCCTGTATGGTGCAGAAAAATGTACATTAAGTAAGAAAACGTAGCAGAAAATTAGGATATATAGAAAAATGGGGAGATTTGGGTGGAGGGAAAATAAGGCAAATAAGAAAGTTCTGAATCAGCTAAAAATGAAAAAAAGAACTACGTAACATTATTTGAAAAAGACACAATTTTTGGGACATGTGAAGAGACACAGTACGCTTCTAAAAGTCACCTTGGAAGAGAAGGTACAAGGTAGATGAGGCAGAGGCAGACCCAGACTAAAGTGGACTGATTCAGTAGACTTTCCTAAAAAAAAAAATGGATAGGCGAACCAAGGACAATGTGCACCAAGACGAGACTGTAAAATGACGCTCCATGGTAGTGAACTTTCGATGTGGAGATGGCACCCAATGAATGGAAATAAATTTAAAATACCATATAACCAATATTTAAACTACAGGCTATACACATATAACCAATATTTAATCTACAGACTACATACACATAACCAATATTTAATCTACAGACTACATACACATAGCCAATATTTAATCTACAGACTACATACACATAGCCAATATTTAAACTACAGACTACATACACATAACCAATATTTAATCTACAGACTACATACACATAACCAATATTTAATCTACAGACTACATACACATAGCCAATATTTAAACTACAGACTACATACACATAGCCAATATTTAATCTACAGACTACATACACATAGCCAATATTTAAACTACAGACTACATACACATAACCAATATTTAGTTATTTAGTCTCTTGTTAATTAGTCACTTAATTAGTTATTTAGTATCTTGTTAGTTATTTGGATTGAAACATTTGCTTGGCTCAGAGGAACACTTCTGAAGATCAGATTATTTCTTTTGCAATGTTCTCTATAGAGTTCATTGTTAAGTTTGTCTAGTGCTTACACTACTCTTATAAACCTTTGTTAAAGTTCTATATTAGTGTTTCTTTAGTTACAGTTGTCTTTTGAAGCAGTAACTTGTTAATTGTTTTTTGCTAGAGACAAGATTATTTATTTGTAGCTAGAACCAAGTGTTTTGTTCAATTTTGTAATTTAAAAATAGAACCGTGCCAATTGTTAATAATAATCACTAACATAGAATTATGGAAATGTACCAGTGGATAAAGAGATACAGCGAAGACGATGGTGCTGGATAGGACACACACTGCGGAAGCCAACTGAGAGTATTACACAACAGGCCCTTTTTTGGAATCCCCAAGGAAAAAGACAAAGAGAAAGACCAAGAAATTCTTAGATAAGACAAACAGAAGCAGAGATGAAGATGGTGGGGAAGACATGGAATGATCTTAAAAGAATGGCAAGAAATAGAACGACTTGGAAAGTGTTTGTTGAAGACCTATGCTCCACAGGGAGCTGAAAGGTAGAAGAAGAATTGTTAATAATGAAATCTCTGATAAAATCCTGAAGGTTGGGATTGATTGCTAGTAATATTCATTGAGGAAAAGCTGCTTGTTTCTGGCTGTTATGATATAGTCAAGCTGGGTATCTAGTGATTTTTAATTGACTGGGGAGTTAAGTTAGTTCACAGATCATCTTCTCTACTCATCAGACAAATCCATAAGTGCTCAGATTTCTCCTCAATATATAATATTGTAACGACTGACAACTCCAGTTCTGTATTGATATACCAGTCACTTTTTGGCTTCCTGAAAAAATTGCTCATGGTTGGCTTCACTCTTTTGACATGATACTCCTGTAGCCTATTCAGAATAGTAAATTCACATTTTTTGAGCAAATCTCTCTCTCAGCTGCTTCATTGAGAGCGTTTAGAATGTCACTCTAGTCCATTGCTCATTCATTTTCCACAACAGCCAGCTCAGCAAGTCTGTCTGAACATTTATTTCTTCTTACACAGTCTTCTTCAGTCTTCTTACATCTGAATGTCCTAAGCACATAAATGAAACATATTTTAATCAACTTTGACCTCTTCAGAGATTCCAACCACTGCCTTTCAGCAAAGATCTTTCTTTCGATCTTCCTGAGTATAGTCATTGAACCAGTGAGGAAATATAACAAGGTAAGAGTCTGTGTCTCAAGCCAAGCTATTGTCTTAGTTACTGCCATGACCTCCATTATCAAAGTACTTATAATTAAGGAATATGCACCACTGTTTTCATTGTCAATTCTTCCATTGACCTGAGCAGTGAAGACCCACAACAGACTCTGTGTATTTGAATGTGCTTCACCTCCAGAAGAATTCTCAAATATCAAAGCCCTCTTCCACAGCCACTAGGTTTTGTGTTCTGCATTCTCTGTTCCGGCTTGTTGCAGGAGCTACTGAGTTAAGTGTTCTGTGCACACCGTGAGCTGTGTGTCTCATCCATTTTGATCATGTTTCGATATTCCAATTGTTTACGATGAGTGATGACATCTTATGACAGAGAACCGTTGGCTGTGTTCACTTTCTGCGCGGTTTTGCCTTATGTCTTTTGGCATGTGCTGAGACTG
This sequence comes from Megaustenia siamemsis, assembly GCA_032433765.1. Classification (NCBI taxonomy): domain Eukaryota; kingdom Metazoa; phylum Mollusca; class Gastropoda; order Stylommatophora; family Ariophantidae; genus Megaustenia; species Megaustenia siamemsis. Next base: position 30,287,292 of record JAVIAB010000047.1, read on the forward strand.
CTACGATGGGGACTACAGTTATCTTTCTTTGTTTGGGAGATGAGATATTAATTCGGATGATTACGCTGGCACGGGCGGTTGAGCAATTATGGATTTTAATTCGTTTGCAGTGATATCGGGGCATTCCATAACCAAATAACCAATATTTAATCTACAGACTACATACACATAACCAATATTTAATCTACAGGCTACATACACATAACCAATATTTAATCTACATACCCAAAAGCCACAAATTTGGTATCCATCCAAGGACAAGGCTGGAGTGTTATGTAAAACTGTGACCCATTTGTGTGACGACCTTTGTTTGCCATTCCCACAATTCCTCTCTCATTATGCTTTAGGATGAAGTTTTCATCTGATAACATCAGAATAGAGATGGTCATTGGGAAAGAAATCCCAAATAAAATAAATAAACTCTAACTATTACATTCATTCTAATTTTCTTATCTCCTTTGTTATAAAGTTGGAATAATTTATCGTGCTCAAAACCAGAAAAATGTGGGTTCGAATCACACCGGTAGGATCAAAAGTTATTCTCTATCAGGGGTGAAATAAAAACATAGACAATGAACACCTCGTGGCGACTGCAATGGACAAGTGGCCTTTATTCTTCTTTACTTAAAGTTTCTGGCAGACCCTGGAAATGATAAAATGTAAAATTAGTGACCTGCATACCTTGGACACAGTTGTTTGCCAATGATACTTTAGTTGATTAATGGTGTCACAAATTGAAACCACTTTCATAAAATGTCAATTTTAGGAGTGAATGTAATGTATCAACTCAGGACATCACATCCATAAATGCTGCAAAATTTCCAAGGTTAGAACTAAAGTGCCACTTTGAGATCAAAACAAACAGCTGTGAGGACAGCAATAAGAAAGTTCCAGCACTTCATACAGTCTGTTGTCATTCCTCACAGCACACACTTCAGCTCTGAGTCATGCTATTAAACTCTGTCTTTATGCTACTCTTTCTGTGGATGTCTACTCACAGGCTTCTGAATCTATAACATCAACATATGCTACTCTTATGTGGATGTCTACTCACAGGCTTCTGTATCCATAACATCAACATATGCTACTCTTTCTGTGGATGTCTACTCACAGACTTCTGAATCTATAACATCAACATATGCTACTCTTATGTGGATGTCTACTCACAGGCTTCTGGATCTATAACATCAACATATACTACTCTTTTGTGGATGTCTACTCACAGACTTCTGTATCCATAACATCAACATATGCTACTCTTATGTGGATGTCTACTCACAGACTTCTGTATCCATAACATCAACATATTCTACTCTTATGTGGATGTCTGCTCACAGGCTTCTGAATCTATAACATCAACATGTGCTACTCTTATGTGGATGTCTGCTCACAGGCTTCTGGATCTATAACATCAACAAATGCTACTCTTATGTTGTGTACTTTTTTAAGTATGAGCACTTCCTATTAAAGTAAACACAAAATGCTAAGTCTGTGATCATCATGTCTGTATAATGTCAAAGACTACTCTCTTTCTTCTCTGCTGTTGCTGAACCACTCTTCACATCTTGTCCTAAAAAGGGTGTCAAATGAATGTAGATACAAGCTGTGATATTTTCTGCCGTTTAGCTCAACACAACCGGCTCTAGCAAGTCATCTTTGGGTACCAATTTACCTCTTTGGCCTCTACTCACTTGACCAGATTTGTTTCAAGACCCACTATGAGGAAGTGAAGCAGGATCTTAATCAGCAGGCAGTCAGCTATGAGTCACTCACAGCCCAAGTGGTGTTCATAGTTCTTTTTGATCACGCAAGAAAATCCCAGCCTAGTGGTTGAACTCTACAAGGAATACTTCAATGATATTTAGTTTTTATTCTTGGAATGCTGGGTTTGATCTATTCTCTGACTTTCATCCTGATGAACAAACAAAGCTGCTAGACAAACAAATAAATAAACAAAGTTTCTGAACAAATTAATTTTCATCAATAAAGTTATTAAGTAAATCAATTAACAAACAATAAAACTAATGAATCAACAATTAATCTAACTAAACAAAATAATGAACCTACAATAAACAAATATGTGGACTAATAATACAATTATTAAACTAATGGACAATACTAAACTTATTTCACCGACTAATAAACCAACAATAGATTGCTAAATAAACTAATGAACCTATCTACATCTCTACCATCAATGTCATAATATAATAGCTCTTCAATCAAATTAAAAGAAAAAAGCAAGTGATGAGTCCAAAGCAACTTGATTTGTTCATGGAAATTATACAACTTTAAAAGAGTTTAAAACTTTAGTTCTTGGTTGCATGTATTGACTACATATAATACTTAAAGATACAAGTTTAAATTTAGAGCAGAAAATTGCCAAACCATGTAAAGGATATATGTAACAACATTTTATAAAAGTTTGAATAATAAGGGCAGTTTATATTTAAGATAGAGCTGAGAATTAACATTATGGCTTGACATAAATCTTGGAGGACTGAGTGGTCTAGAAGTAAGACATCAGCCTCTGGACAGGAAGGTCCCGGGTTTGATTCTCACCACAGGTGGAAATTTTTCCAAAATCCAATCTATGATTTCTTTGGGGCTTTATTCTCTCACCGTTCTTTTGAGTATTGAGATCTGAAGTTGGTAATTTCCTAGTTTGATCAGATATATTATTTCATTTTGGAAGAGTGATGTCCCCTAAAATATGTCTGCCAAAATACAGTGGTTCTACGCATTCTTGGCGTTGGGGTCATTACGCTGGCATGTAATCATTTCAGAGTATCTGTTGATTGGGCGTTGGGTCCAGGGGTTAGGTTTAGCTTTAGTGTTAAATATTTATAAATATATTATAACGCGTGACAAAAACGACGCCACTCGGCCTAATTATGATCTTCTGATCGAAGGGAATTGTGCGGTTGATTACCAATCGCCGTAATTTACTGCCAAATGTTGGAAGATTGTCAAACTTTGGCTATTAATTAAAATGCACATACACACACATAAATACAAAAAATATATAGAAATAGCTTTACGAAACACAATGCAACGTCTGTATTACCTCAAATTACCTGTCAGCGATTAGCAATCTGGTGCGGAGCTTGAGAATAACAACGAGTGTGATGAAAGTCCTCAAAAGGACCATAGTGAAAACTCTAGGCAATCTAAAATAGTTAATTGTGAATGTTTGGTTGTCCTGAAAAGGACAGTTGTGAAGTGGGCAGGTTTGGAGCAATCTTATGTTGTCCTGAAAAGGACAGTAGTTTGCAGGGATGTGATGATTTTACACAGGATAACTCTCTGCAATTCCTGTAATTAGCGTCCCTAGGACGTTTCCTTGTCTGATTTCATTTCTGAAGGCGAACTCGTGTAGAAACGATGGGAACAATGTACGCCTAGTGCCGAACTGTCTCTTCAATTTCCTTTTGGCCCGCATCCACATATTTTCAATATTCTGTGTGTGAATTTCGGGATCATCTGGGTCGACAAAATTCTCTTGATGGATGACTGAACAATGGGTATAAATACCATTTGCAATTCGACTGATATTGGCATATGCAGACCAGCCGTCAGAAATAATGTGGCTTCCAGGTAAAATATGGGCAACTATCTCTTTTGTTAAAGTAGCCTCGGAGCGATCTGGTACTTCTACTAGAAAGCATTTTCCTGAAATCCTTTCTATTCCACCGAACACCCAGTGACCCTCATTCCATTGTCCCCTGTGATATTTTCGGTGAAAATATTTGGACTCGTCAATTTCCACAACGATTGGTTGGCCTAGAATGTCCATACCACCAATTTGACTGAAGTGTCTGACCATGTATTTCTCACATTCCTCGCGTAAAAAATTACACCAATCCACTACAGTATTTTTATTGACGCCTGCCTCATGCTGGATCAAGCTCTGTGGAAAATCGCTGCTCCAACAGTAGATCATAATTAAAATTTGTTTTAGTGATAGATGGCTCTTTGTGAAAAATGATCCATCACGAACGGACTTTCCAAAACTGCACCCCTGACATGACCACTGATAGCCATCTACTCCTCTGCTGTAGGCTACTAAACGCGCAGGCATATGACAAATGTTGCATAGACACGTATTTATTATTAGTCTACGCTTAGCTAACCACTGAATACACAATTTATTAGTGGCAATCTCGGGAATCAGAGTTAGTAAATTCCATCTATCCTCTGCAATGATGTCATGAAAAGTCATGATCTGCCCAACATTCACAACTTCAGTTGGGGCTCTAGGTCGCCCGGTCATTTTGCAAATACAGTAGTACCAAATTCAAGTAAGTGAACTCAGAACTGCTTAGCTGGTTTTTAAATATTAGACAAACTAGCCTATATATATAGGCGGATAATTAGTAAGAAGAAGCATAAGAAAGGATAGGGGTTCAGCCAATTATTAATTAACATCTCGATTTGGACGCAGACGCTGACCCGAACGCCACGCTGACCCAAACGCCAGTGTGAGTGACACATGCCAGCGTAATGACCCCAACGCCAAGAATGCGTAGAACCACTGTATTTTGGCAGACATATTTTAGGGGACATCACTCTTCCAAACTGAAATAATATATCTGATCAAACTAGGAAATTACCCTGAAGTTTAGCTCTCTCAGAAAATGAAAAACAGGAGGTCCCTTGTGCACATGCTCATGTTAAAGAACTCTCTGCAGTTTAAAGTCAAAAAGAGTAGGCCAAAAATGGCAGCTGTCTAGGCAAAAATTGTTAACTCTTTCCATACGTTTTGTCGCACTGTGTGCCATGCCGATTTCGGCAGCATACGTTTTGCCACATAGTGCGCCATGCTCAATTTGACTAATGTGAACACCATCAAACCATATTCTTTTTTTACATGTCTTGTATCATCTTGGTATTGATGAAATCTAATACCTTGTTCAATTATCTAAAAATTCATATATAATATGTCATACGTTAGATAAATATAAATATGTAGATTGATTCTTAAAACGATGACAAATTTTGTCTCTGAAATCTCTTCCATTGGGTCGATAAAAAGCTTCCGTATGGAAAGAGTTAAGCAAAATCTACCCATGCATGCTGAAGATGGATGTGTTGGGTCAAAAGGCGCAGATATGGCCATGCCGTAAACTATCTAGTGATACAATCATCAACACCCATATAACACATGAACGCTAAGAAAAAGAAAATGCAAACCTCCACAGTTGCATGTCTCTAGTATTTATCATTTTAGTTTAGTCAACAGATTATCCTCATTGTTCATCGGACATTAATGTTCATCCATTAATGCTCAGATCTCCCCAGTATGTCTCTCAGTGTATGGAAATCGACAACTCCAGTTTTGTGTACATATGTTGATCTGTCTCCCCAAATAGCTTTCCTTTTGGCATCTTCAAACATGTTTGTGCAGTCTGGACATGGTTGTAGATTCATGATCATTGAGTTAATCATTAGCTTGGCCTACATTATTTAGAATGTCAGCCCGATCCATTGCACATCCATAATCCCCAGCAGCCGTTCCAGGCACACTTAGCTCATTCATTTCCTTTCATGCTCGAGTGTCCAGGACAAAAATTAAACAAATTTACAGTCCGTCCCGAGTTCTTTAATGGTACCAACCACTGTCTTTGAATCCAACACCCTTATACTTTCCTGAGAATACTCATTGAGTCTCACAGAAAACAAACTTGAGTGAAAGGTTGTATTTCTAGCAGGCCAATGCTTTAGCTACTACCATGATCTCGCTACTCAATAAGTAATTGCAAATAGCATTCCAAAACAATATAATAAGCTGTAACAAAAGTAGAGATTGAAGAAAATCTCACAGATGGACAAGAAAAATAACTGGTGCTGATTATAACACCATGTGTGAAGCAAACAAAAGAACACTTACACAAACACTCCATTTTCTCTTGAAGCTGAAAGGCAGAAGAGATAGTGAACAAATTCAAGACTGGAAAAACTGAGGGAGGAAGGATAGAGGGAAATAGAAAAAATACCAGACACTTGGTGAAAGGTTTGGCAGGAAGTCAACAGAAACGATTAACAATTGCAGAGATAACAGTTGTGGAGAGACATGATCACCTGCACCAGCAGGCACAGCACTTAATGATAAAAGTCATAGTTTTTGTCAGTTCTAGAGGAAACTATCATTTTCTGATATCTTCCACCTGTATAATTGTCCATAGGTGCTCAGATTCCCTCCTCAGCAAGTCTCACAGTGTCCAGCAACTGACGACTCCAGTATATATATCTTAGTAAAATAAGTATCCTGTGTGTTACCGGGGCCTCATGGGGAAAGTAAAGAATAGTGACACAGTGACCTTCCAGGCATGTCGTAAGAGGCGACTAAGGAGGTTGATCGATGGCTTGACAAGCTGTCATTGTAAAAAGTATTGTTATGGAAACAGCCATAGATTTTAGAAGCAGTGATCTCTGCAATATGGGCCATTTTGGCATGCAAGGTTTCTGTTTTTGAGATTGTGTTTCTGCCCTATGTGCCGTCTTCGGCTCGAAAGGACGATAGATAGATAGATAGAAAATAAGTATAATATAACATTAATATATATCTTGTGTGTCTCTTGAGAATATATGACTAAAGAGCGTATGTAAGTGTCTTAAGTTACAGCTTCTCTTCAAAGAATTGTCATTTAGGACTGATGAGATTCATCCAGAAGAAAAAACTGTCAATTTAATTGCAAATATTCTCCTGTCAATTTGTATATAAATTTAGGGAGCAAAGGCGCATGCCAACATCACAACTGAAAATGGTCACTGACTCATAGTTGACTGTGCCAGGAATGGTGATCCAAAAACTATTCAGGTTCTACTTCATCTCTTTGTGTACCCCTAGAAATAGGTTAACCAGTCCAGTTTAGCTAAGTGGGTGATAAAAAAATAAGGCAACTTGGCACTAAAGACTGCCATGCTGAAAGTGGGATGTGTTGGGTTGAAAGGTGCAAATAGTTTGCTGTAAATAAAAACAAAACACATCTTTGACTAGTTTGTGGCAAGCCTTGATTAATATCTGTCTTTGGCACAAGTAGATTTTAAATTTCTTAACAATTTTGCCAAGATAGGTTTTCCAAGTAATTTGTTGTCTACTCTTTTTGGCTTGTAATTACCAAGAGTTCTTAACATGTATAGAGTGCACACAGGACCTCCAGTTTTTCACTTTTAATCAAAAGTTTTGACTTGAAGGAATGAAGAAATCACAGATTAAAGAAGAACAATTTTTACTACTGTTGTGGGTGTGTGTATACACAGATTTGAACCCAGGAGGAACTCCCATTTCAAAGATGGAATAAAGTTTGTGTTCCATTAACTGCCAGGATTTGTGTTTGTTGGAGACATTAATTTTAGCTCTCTAATGTAGATTATTGCATTAAAGTAAACCAGAAGTTGTACTTTACAGATTCATGATGGTGCTATGGAGTTTGTGCACCTGGCAACAGTGTGAATATGACTTTCCACCATGAAGTTGATATGTGTATTGTGTCATGACATTGAGAGCTGTTCAATTACCATCATAAGATTTGTTTGGCACTGAATGCATTCAACTCTCCGTCATGTAGATCACTGTGCCAAGTCAACTGAAGGTTCCACTTTAAGGATTTTGCACACTGCTATGGTGCTTGTGCATTTGGCTAGTCTTTAAAGTGATCCAAGTCTTGTGGGCGCATCCATTGTTGGCAAATTTTGTGTCTACTATGTCATAATTATGGATGATCATATATCCCTAATCGTACACTTGGAAAAAAAAGGGCAAGGTAAAGATTTTGATGCTGTTCATGAATCTACAGCCCTGGTGTGACTACCGAATCTTCATGTTAGTCCAGAGGGATGTTGCCTAAACTAAAGAGAAATATGAGGAGAACTTGTGAACCAGTTTATCTTTTCACGCTGTAGGATTTCTGGGGAGGAGATATGAGAACTTATCGACAGTTGTTCAATGTGCTATGAGGATAATCGAACAACTAACTAGCCAGACAAACCCAGAACCTTCTTGTCCAGAGGTTAATGTTCTACGTCTAGACCACCCAGTCTTCCATCACTTCAATTCATTTTAAAATAGTTCCATTGTAAGCCTGAAAGAAACATGGCTGTACACAACAAATATTCATACTTTGAGCCAGTCTATTCTTTAATTAACAAAAAGAACATAAAACAAGTCATAAGTGTGGTTTCTACCTTCAAATACGTATCCATAAACAGATTCTCCGCCATTACCTCTTCCGTGATAGATATCTAATGAATAAAAAACACCACCATCTTGAGAGATATTCATTCCTGCAACATTTTCCCACCCTCCATTTTATCAAAATTTTCTTACATTTTTAAGAAATATTAAAAAATCAAAGGACTTGTAAGCCTAAAGGATAATTATAAGGAAATTACAGAACAATTTGTATGATTTTCTGTGTATTTTCTTGTTAAAGTAAATCTATAGCTCTTCTATAAAGCTTTGAGAAAATAAATTGTATGCAGATATAAGTACTACTTGAAAAGCTTTTTTTAAAGGTGGGAATTATCATATTTTTGTTCATGACTAGTATTTTAATAAATATATGACTATATATTCATAATAATAATCATTATCAGGTGTCATACCCTGAGGCATTGATATTATGTCTACTTTACTCCATCTCTTTCTTATGTCAGTGCTTATTATAAATTTCACTATTTATATTTTTCTGTGTCACATTGTTAAACTATCTAGTATCTTTGCCATATTGTTAAACTATCTAGTATCTTTGCCATATTGTTAAACTGTCTAGTATCTTTGCCATATTGTTAAACTGTCTAGTATCTTTGCCATATTGTTAAACTGTCTAGTATCTTTGCCATATTGTTAAACTGTCTAGTATCTTTGCCATATTGTTAAACTATCTAGAATCTTTGCCCTATTGTTAAACTATCTAGTATCTTTGCCATATTGTTAAACTATCTAGTATCTTTGCCATATTGTTAAACTGTCTAGTATCTTTGCCATATTGTTAAACTGTCTAGTATCTTTGCCACATTGTTAAATTGTCTGTATCTTTGCCACAATGTTAAACTGTCTAGTATCTTTGCCATATTGTTAAACTGTCTAGTATCTTTGCCACAATGTTAAATTGTCTAATATCTTTGCCACATTGTTAAACTGTCTAGTATCTTTGCTACATTGTTCAACTGTCTAGTATCTTTGTCACATTGTTAAACTGTCTAGTATCTTTGCCACATTGTTCAACTGCCTAATATCTTTGCCACATTGTTCAACTGCCTAGTATCTTCTCACTTTGCCATCCTGTGTCTCGTTTCCCTTCAATTTCTCCTGCTGTCACAACATTTTCCATTTTTTTTTTACTTCACATCACATGCCTAAAGAAAGTGGACTGTCTCCTCCTTATAAAATTTAACAGATTTGTCTTGCCCTTTTCAGGACTTCTACATTGATAATTTTTGGCTGTTCATAGTATTCTCAACATTCTTCTGTGAAACCACATTTCTGTGCCCTCCTAGTACCTTCTTGTTTGCTTACTGATTGTCCCTAATCCACTTCTTTATATAAAGATAAAACAATAATAAAAATATTAAAATTGTAACACCTCCTTTATAAAATAAAGATTTATTTTTAAAGAAGATTTATATTTAAAGAATTGGTATGGCAAAAAGTAATTTTAATGCCATGAAAAATATACTAACACAAAACAAATATCAAGAGGGCTGAAACTAAGAATGGCAAAATGTTACATCTTCTCAATATTCCTGTATGGTGCAGAAACATGGACATTAGACAAGAAAACAGAACAGAAAATTGAAGCCTTTGAAATGTGGATTTATAGAAGAATAGGTAGAATTGGATGGAAACAAAAGATAACAAAGATAAAGTTTGAAAACAACTGAAAATAAAAAGAGAACTACTAAATACAATTAAGACAAGACAAATGACATTTTTGGGGCATGTTAAAAGACACAACAGCCTACTAAAAGTAATATTGGAAGGGAAAATACAAGGTAAAAGAGGCAGAGGCAGACCAAGACTAACATGGACTAGTAACATCAAAAGATGGTCAAGTCAATCTATGACAGCCTGCACCATCAAAGCAAGAAACAGAGTAGAATGGCAATCCATGGTAGCCAACCTTCGTTACGGAGAAGGCATACGATGATGATGACGATGAACACCTCCTTTCATGGAGATGGAGTTTGATCTTGATCAGTTTTAGTGTCAGCAGGTAGCTTTCAATTTCTGACTCCTTTCATCTGCTGTCCAACTTCTTGACCACTACTTCTTAAACAATCCACGTCCTACAAAATACCTTGACCACAGACATAATGATGCAGAATGAGTTGGCAATGGATCAATAGGTTGCTAATAGCTAATTTGACAAACAATTTAGAGATAACAAAATAAATAGTTACCCCCTCCTTGAATCCATCCATTTTTTACAATCCGATGGAAAATTGAATTTTCATAATGTAAATTGTATCCTGAAACATGTGATACTCCTTTGGCTCCAGAGCACAGCTGAAGGAAGTTGGCACAGGTCCTTGGTGTTATATCTGAATACAACTAAGACAAAAGACGTTAAAAAGAAAATGTAAAAGGTGTTCTCTACTAATGCTATCTTATTCTTGCTTCATCTTCTACCTTGCAACTCCCCGTAGAGCAAAGGCCTTCAACAAACAATTTTCAAATCACCCTGTTTGATGCCATTCTCTTAAGATCACTCCATGTCTTCCTTATCTTCTTCATCACTGCCTCCACTTGTCTTCTCCAAGTACATTTTAGTCTTCCTTAGAGTTCCAAAAAGGGCCTGTTATGTAAAACTCTCAATTGGATACTGCCTTTTATATGTCCTGTCCATTGCTATTGTTTTTATTGGACCTCCTTGTCCACTGATGTTTATCTGGTACATTCCCATAGTTCTAAGTTAGTAATTTGTTCTCATTTCCACCCTTTTATTTGGGGCTGTGTGGTCTAGAGGTAAGATGTCTGTCTCTAGACAAGAATGTTCCGGCTTCAATTCCCATCACAGGCGGTCAAAAATATAAAAAAATAAATAAAATCGAATCCAATGGCTTTACCCTCCCCTGGTCTCTGTGTAGTGAAATCCGATTTCTAGCCCTCTCAGAAAATGGCAAAGAACAGGTGGTCCCATGTCCATTCTGCACATGTTAAAAAACCCTTGACAGTTGGAAATAAAAAGAGTAGGCTAAAAATGGCCGCTGCTCAGGCAAAAAATTCATAGGAAAAATGTACCAAAAAACGTTAAAATTCTTGACGATAAAAATATGAGATTACCTCTGAAGTTGGAGAATATCTGCCTGTATGGCAGGGAACACCTGAGCACTTGGCTGCTGGTGTGAAAAATAGGGAAAAAATGATATTCACGCAAAATTCAGTCTCTCATGACTTTGCTTGAGATATAAAGCTGACGAACGCAAAAAACAACCCTTTTATTCTGTGCAAACTTTAAAGCCATTAGCATTGTTGACAATGGAGAGTAGAAACAATAGATAGAAAGTCAACTTACAAAATTTGAAGGTCACTGTCATAAGAAGATTCTAAACATCCATTGAGATCAAAACAATACAAACAAAGAATTCACCAGAAGATCTGGCATTAACAAAATCAATCAAGAAGTGAAAATAAGATGGTGGAAGTGGCTGAGCCACATTCTGTGAATGGAACGAACCAGGCATCCGCATGGATCGACATGGGCACCCCCTGACAAATAAAGAAGCGACACACTATTGAGGACATAGTGATGAAACATACATGATGAAATGATAGAGACTGAGGAGAGTTGTCCATGCTTGCACCAGACCGAATTGGGTTAGACCTCTTGTGGTGCCCTATGCACTGACTGAAGTTCAGAGGATTAAGAAGAATATTCTGTACAAGCATCCATTAATTATGATAAATGAAAGTCTGTATCTTCATGACTTTCTTTTTTATTGTTTTCCATGTCTCACACCCATATAATATGACATTTAAAATTGAAAATTGTTTATTTTAGATTTTACCTGATTTCTTTGCACTTCCATATGTCTACATTCTGTTCTGTCCATGAAATCAATATCACAGCAGTTGGAAATTTCCCATATCTGCTCCATTTATGCCACAGCTCCCGTCAAAGCATGATGGCAAATTCTGTTGACATGGTTGACCACCGTACAGCCCTAATTTCAGCGCACAGGAGAAGTTTTCAAACTACTTCCATCAAATAGAGAGTGCACAATCACTTCCTTACTCTAGTTTTTTTTAAAAAACATTTTAAACAAACAAAGCAACTAAAACAGTTTAAGTGACTGCATTAGTCTCTGCAATAAACAGGGCGACATCCAGCCATTTTGACTTTGCATTGTCTGTTGGCGGCCATTAACAAGGTCAAACTACTCCTTTGCGAGTCAAGTCAGCTGCATGGGGAATAATTTCAAATGACATCACCAAAAAGAGTGCCCACAGTCACTTCCAACTCTAATTCATTTGAATAAATTGAAAAAATACATAGAAACCAGTCTAAACACCACAAAAACTGTTTCAGTACTGGCACTCTCTAAAGGGACCTGTGGAAATGGCAGCCATCTTTCCCAGAAGTCCATACATTTCCTAGTACAGTGAATGCTCCTCTTGCCTTTTTGTATCTTATTTTGTTATCATTCTCTGTTCCTCCTTGTCTAAATTACTCTCTCTCTATATATATATATATATATATCCTATATCTTGAAGAGGTGCTTTATGGTTATTGCTAAATGAATTAATTCTCATAATTTTGGTCTTATCTACATTTTTTATTTTATATAATTCTGCAGGGAAGTGAAATATTCACCATAATAGACCACAACATTTTTGAAGAAATGTTAGGGGCTGTCTTATCCATTATTCATCATGTAAAAAATGTAATTCAAACAAACAATATGGTGAGTTTCATTGTTAAAAATAAAATGGTAAGGACCTCACACAGCATTAACTTCCCCTGATGAATGGAATGCATGGTCTCCATTTCTAGTGAGCTCACCTTCCAGGTAAGAAACTACTTTCTTCAGGTATCATTTCTTCCCAGACCAAAGACTTTCTTAGATGCTAATACTTTATGATAATGAGTTCACAAATACTGGTTTTGTGTGCAAAACTAGGCCGAAGCAATTTAGCTTCAATACTTCTGAATATTGTCTCAGTTTGTTTAGATAATGTCAAAAAAGGTAAAGGTAGCTCCATCACAATTGTCTTGAGGTAACAAAGTGTTTGTGACTTCATCATACTAAGGCTCAGCTTCACGAGGTTCCTTCACTTGCTGCTTTTCCTTCATGGAGAATATACCTGACACTCATTTAAAAAGGCTTGTGGACCCTGACAACCTTTTAGATTGGGAAAAAATATTTGCCTCAACTGGGATTTGAACCCTAAGCCATCAGGTTGGCTGGTTAGTGCACCAACCACATCGCCACCAGACTCTCAGATATTAAGGACTTGTTTAAAATGGACAATTACAAAATATATACTGGCAAAACTGTTTCATGAATAAATGCATACAAAACTATAACATACTCATCTACTTAATCTTTTGATGTCTTGATCATATATAGTATAATGGGAGTTGTGAACATTTGAAACTGTACAAAGACTGACCTGATCATATATAGTATAATGGGAGTTGTGAACATTTGAAACTGTACAAAGACTGACCTGATCATATATAGTATAATGGGAGTTGTGAACATTTGAAACTGCACAAGGACTGACCTGATCAGATATAGTATAATGGAAGTTGTGAACATTTGAAACTGTACAAGGACTGACCTGATCATATATAGTATTATGGAAGTTGTTAACATTTGAAACTGTACAAGGACTGACCTAATCATATATAGTATAATGGAAGTTGTGAACATTTGAAACTGTACAAGGACTGACGTAATCATATATAGTATAATGGAAGTTGTGAACATTTGAAACTGTACAAGGACTGACCTAATCATATATAGTATAATGGAAGTTGTGAACAAAGTCATGAAAAGCTTAATTCCAACAGACGACAAAATATACATGGAAAACAAACCAGTGGAAGAGATCGATCACTTTATCTATCTTGGAAGTCACATTGATTGAGAAGGGGATACAAGCAAAGAAATTAGAATCAGAATAGCTAAAGCAGCAATGTCTTTCAGAAGCTTTGAAAAGTTGTGGAAATCAAAACTCGTCAGCACAAACACAAAACTTAGACTATTCAAATCAAATGTACTATCAACCCTTACATATGCGTGTGAAAGCTGGAAAGCAACAAGAGATATAGAAACAAAGTTGAACACATTCGAAAATAAATGTCTAAGGAAAATACTTGGTATAGCGTGGAACGAATTCAAAACAAATGAGGAAATTAGAGAAATCGGCAATCAGCCACTAATATCTTCAGTAATAAATAAAAGACGATGGTCATATGTTGGGCATGTGATGAGAAGAGATAATAACCGAAAAGCAAAGCAAGCTCTCATGTGGGAAACAACAGGTAAGAGAAAAAGAGGAAGATCCAGAGAGACACTGAGAAGAACATTGATGAGAGAAGCAAGAGCAGCAGGAATCGGCTCCCTCAATGAGATAGAGCTGCTTGCACAGAACAGAGACAAATGGCGAGATTTAATAAAATATTTTTAAAAGAAAACTGCTAGAACAAAAATTCAGATAAGAGAAGGAGTATCTTGGTCTACGCCCCATGGGCCGGCTATGGCTCGAAAGGTCAATAGATAGATAGAAGTAGTGAACATTTGAAACTGCACAAGGACTGTATAGTGATCTTGCATAGGTGTTTATGAGGTAGAAAACAGAACTGGAAAACACTCCAACCAGCATGACATTTTCAGCTATAGGTATTATATAAGACTGACATCACTCTACCAACAACCACCCTGCTCGTAAAGTTGAAAATGTTTCACTAGTTGGAGATTCTTTCAGAATTCTCTCACAGTCCACAGAACTAAGTAAATCTATAGCTGACTTGGTTTATGAATATATTTAACAAAAATACCTCAAGTTTTTTTCTTCTTCATGTTTCAAAAAATACTTGTCTTGTTATATTTTTACATTGTTACCATCATCTCCATATAGGTTTTCTTTTTTAAAATTGCGTTTCAGAAGTCTGTGATAAAGATTTATTTTACAAGTTTGTACTGTGGTATTCCTACTATATGTTTTATTTTCTAGGCTATGTATGTTAAAAGTTCATAGTTTGTACCTGATACTCCTGTCTTATGTTTTGCTTATGAGCTATGAAAAAATAAACCTAGATATTTTCAGGGAAAAAAAAGAATACCAATTAACTAAAATATATAGAGTACAGGCACAGTGGCTAGTGAACCAGACTATAAGGACCAGAGATTTGGTTCGATCCCGATTGATGACTTCCAGGTTGTACCAGCCTTAAATGGGGATCAATTTTTCTGGGAAGAAAAACATGCCACAGGCATAATGACCAGATTATCCCAACCCAAAAAATAATGCACCTATACTCTACAAAAATAAGGACAGTAAAATAAAAAGGTATGGATGAAACCCCAAAAGTATGTGCTAAAGATGAATGTACAAGACTGCATGGTGCAAGACATAATGCAATGCAAATCATGAAGCAAATAAGAAAATTAATAATGACAAAGATCCAGTGCTCATGATGTTAGACAGTACTCAGGCTGAAAGTGGTCTGTGACTCATAATAAGTGACTGCTAAAGTCAGGATTAGTTCACCAGAAATAATCAAGATGCTAGTTCATCTCCTTACAGTGGCTTGAGAGGAGTCTGGCCAAGCGAGTTTGGATAGAAGAGGAAAGGCAAATTCAGTACTTTAAAAACATTGTGCAGGTGTTTGGTGTTTTGAGCTGTAAACTACATATAACACAGCTTGCTGTAAACTACATATAACACAGCTTGCTGTAAACTACATATAACACAGCTTGCTGTAAACTACATATAACACAGCTTGCTGTAAACTACATATAACACAGCTTGCTGTAAACTATGACCAATGAAAATTACATCAAATTAACACACTTTAAAGGATGGACGATGAGTAATCATTGAGTAAACGCAGAAGATGAATATACTTCATTATACAGCCACACACACACAAATATTTGGAAGTGGGGGAAGGCCAGTGCTCCCCCTCACTGACATTTTCCCCAACTCACTGAGCTAAGTACCCATTTCTTTTTCAGCTGGGTCACCTGAAGAGCATGAAACTGTGTTGGAACACACATTTATTATACCACCAATCCAAGCTCTCAAGAGTTACACAAAACATTGTAAATTTGTCAACTTGGAAAGAACCATAGAGAAGGTCAGTAGCTTTATGAAAGCAAAGTACACTGACCTCAATTACTAAACCTCCAATAAATTCTCCATTGATTGCAATATCCAGAAATACATGGTCATGCTTTTGTGAGTTGAGCTTTTTGTGTAGGCCTCTTCTGTTAATGTGTAATACAAAGCTTCAGGTCTGTATTCCTCAAAGTTGTGCTCCACTTCTGCCCATTCAATGAGATCATCAGGACCTCCAATCAGCTCTCCATTGACAAAAGTGATGGCCTTTTCATTGAATGCCCAAACTTCTCCTCTGAGTTCCTACAAAATTAAAACACTTATTGAACAACATGTCAAATACAGACAAATATATTTTGACAAATAAATATGGCAGGATGTATCAATTCAAATATTTTAGATTCATTTCCACGTGCAGATATGCTTCAGTGGCTACAAGACATGCAAATGTCTTTCCTTCCTTTCGATCTCATAAATCTTTATGGCCATTGGGGTAGCACTGATGACTTCAACCAGCCTCCTCTTTATTTGGGAAGGTTGTTCAATGTCAGCTAGTGAAGCCAAGATCAGTCCACCCTCTTATATTGTCTTCCCATTTTTTTCACCTCTTCCATGTTTTCTTATCTCCCTGCAAGGTATTTTTTAGGGCTGAACTAACAGGATGTATTGCCATCTCACCTGAGTCTGTACTTCTTCACCTTGTTCATGTGTCCTGAATGACTGCATGCAGATTGATTGAAAATAAATATATTAAAAAATAAGCAACAAAACACTGGATACTTTTCCTCAAAACTGGAAGGCCAAATTTTGACATTTAGTAATGAATTAGCTAGTTACCTAGATGACAATCATCTTCACTTCAGACAACTACATAATTTTGATATTTGAAGCAAGTCACATTTCAACAATATCATTTGTTTTATTTTATGTTTAAAATTTCATTTAAAAAGTACATTTTACAACATTGCTCCCATTAACATTGGGTTAAAATAAAAAGTATGTTAATAGATAATTATGTGACTGGCTAGGTCTAAAGATAAGACATTGGCTTCTGGACTGGAAGGTCCTGTGTTCTAATCCTGCTATGGATAGGGGGCATCTTTATGATTTTTTTAAATTCATGGTTTCCTCATGGCTTTACCCTCTCATGGTCTCTGAGTAGTGAGACGATGACTAGCCCTCTTGGATAACAATGAAAGAAAATAGACCCAATGTGCACTCTGTACACATTAATTTTCCCTTGGCTGTTAAGTCGAAAAGAGTTGGCCAAAAATAGCTGCTGCCTAGGCAAGAAGTCTTAAATTAGAGTCTATCCATACCAAATATGGACCAATGTTGGGCCAAGAAGGCACAGATATCATGGTTAGACATAAACTAGCAACACAACGCATCCACACACACTTTACACATGAACGTTCAGAAGAAAAAATACAATTATTCAAAGAAGAGCACATTCAGAAAGCAAGATTGGAAAAGAAAAAAAAACTTAAAAACTCTGAACAGACCTTTCTTTTCTGATCAATGAACATGTCCCATTCAAACTGGAGCATGGACTGGATGACTGGGTTCGGAAACATTGTTGGCTGCTTCTTGTTTAGGTCCTGAAATTATTTAAAACCATTTTATTTAAATTTGACAGAGTTTAAACTTTCAGACAGAAGAGTTCATCATAAAGAATATCAACAGTATATCAAATGTCATGTAGATAGTTCACAAATTCATATTTTTTTTAAATAACAGAATTTGCAAGGTGAAATGTGATTTTTTTTATTCATCTTTGCCATGTTCAAGGTCTCTTTGATGTCTTGAAACTCTCTTCTTCATGGTCTGCCCCTGATGTTTTGCACGGGAACAATGCCTTCCATTATTGTTCTTTCTGTGCTGTGTCTTTTGATGCGGCCATAGTATTTTAATTTCCTGTGTAGAATGGTGTTTATAAGCCAGTTCTTCAAAATGTTTTAATCTTTTAATATGTCTTCATTGGTCTTTTCCATTATCCAAGGTATCTTAAGGATTTTTCTGTAGTACTTTGTTTCTAATGAATCGTTATTATTCTTCCTTGCTGTTTGAGAGATTCTCCATGATTCACAACCATATGTTGCTATCAGGAAGATACATGTTCTTGGTATTTTTAATTTTACTGCCCTGCTGATATTATGCCACATATTCTTCATGGTGTTTAATTTTTTTTGTTGCTATTGCTAATCTTCTTTTTATCTCTTTCTGACAGTCTCCATTGTTAGTTACCATAAATCCCAGATTGGTGCGAGGACTAATCCCTGGAACAGAAGAGTAAGTAGCCTCTGCTCGATGTTGGCAGCTGCCATGACCTTCAAGGCGGCTAATCCTTTGCGGATTTTGTTATTACATGGTCAACGTGGTCCCGAAAACACAGGCTGCGATCAAACTTAACTCCGAGGTATGTCATCAACTTGTCCCTGTCACCTCATCAGCTCCCATTCGTACTACCGGTGTGGTCGTATTAACGATATGATTGTTAAGGGAGAACCATGAACTGATGCTTTATTAGGATTAACCAAGGCACCTGAAACCCACACAGGAAGAAATGCGATCGAGTTCGTCTTGCATTGTGGAGGCGATTCCCCATCTGTCTCTTCCCTATCGATATACCAGAATATCATCAGCAAAAGTCATAGTTCTTCCCCTCCCATCCAGCTGTTGGGCCGTGATCGTTATTGTCATTCTTACTGTCAGTACGACTCAAATTGATAGGCTGGAGAAAATACAAAATGAAGCCATGCGCATTATCCTGGGATGTACGAGGGACACTCCCTGTGTGGCAATGAGGTATCTTCTTGACTTTCCAACCATGGATGACAGAATCAAGATCTGGAGAGCACGAGCATACCTGAAGATTAGTACAGATACAGAGCATCCATTGCACCACGTGCTCAACACAGAGAAAGGTACCAGGCTAAAAAGAGGCAAATCATGGGTGGGCCGAGCAGAAGATGTCATCAAACAGGTATGTGGGCTTACCAATCTCAGCGTTGGTGAGGAGTGGATACCGGTGCCTACGTCATTCAAGGGACTTTCTCATGTATTGTCACACTCGACAGGAAAAGTAGGGAACAGAACCCAGTCGTGGTTAATGCTGAGGTCAACGGTCTCATCTGCGATAACACCGATGAGAAAGATGCAGTCATCTATACAGACAGATCTGTAAGACGACACGAAAAAAGTGCATGGGCATTTACAGCACGTTCGGCAGGCAGAATAGCCAAGGAAGACAGTGGTGCATACGCCATGACCACGAGTAGCATGACAATGGAGGTGATGGCAGTGACCAAGGCATTCAAATGGTTAGAGTCACAAGACTACATCCACGCATGTATACTGAGTGATTCGATGAGCATGATAAAAAAAGTGGAGGCGGGCTTTGCACGCATGCAATGGGTAGAGTCGTTGCAGAAATCAAAATACGTAAGGTCACCTTTGTCTATGTCCCTGGACATGCGGGAGTACGGGGAAATGAGAGAGCGGACAGGTTGGCTAGCTGCGCTGTCGTTGAGGACGGGCAACCGATGGATCGGGCGGACGTCATCAATGCACTCCGAGATGTGGGAAGAGCACAGGACTTCGACAAACATAGATCAACGTCGCTTCTTCGGATGATGGAAATGGGAGTTAAGATGGGCACAGCCAGAAATGAGAAGCTTGGTGGCCGTGTAAGAAGACTTATCAACCAACATAGAACTGGAGTCGTCAGTCGCTGGACACTGAGGGAATTGCTGAGGAGGGGATCTGAGCACCTATGGACATGTTCGGAGTGCAATGATGATGACCCGCAAATAACTCAATAACTCAATAAATCCCAGATATTCATAGTTTGTTACAGTTTCAAGTTTTTCACTGTTTATGATTTTGGGTTGACTTTTTGTTTTGTAAATGGACATTATCTTAGTTTTCCTGTATGTTTAGATAAGGGTTTTGCTCACTGTGTTTTCTAACACACTCAATTGTCTCTTTTAATCCATCTGAAATGATTGAGAGGAGAACTGTGTCAGCATATCTGAGCTCCGGAATTATGTTGTCATTTATTGTGAAATGGTTGAACTTCACAAATCTGTCATAGTTTCTGACATTTCTCATGATGTTCTCAGTATAGATGTTGAACAGGTATAAAGAGAGGATGAATCCCTGCTTCACTCCTTTTTGTGCTTCAAACCAATTTGATGTTTCACCCGCTATTCTAATAGTTGCTTGTTGTTCATGATATAATGATTCAATAAGTTGTATTAGGTGTGTTTGAAAGCCTATATCTTTTAAGATGTTCCACAGATTCTGATGTTGTATGCAGACAAAGGCCTTACTGTAAACTATGACGCATGTATGCAGTTCTATGTTATATTTCCTACACTTCTCAAGGATCTCTCTCATGTTAAAGATGTGGTCCCAGACTTCTCAAGGATGTTTCTCATGTTAAAGATGTGGTCCCAGACTTCTCAAGGATGTTTCTCATGTTAAAGATGTGGTCCCAGACTTCTCAAGGATGTTTCTCATGTTAAAGATGTGGTCCCAGGTAACTCTTCTATATCTGAAGCCTGCTTAAACTATATGAAGTTCTTGTTCTAACTTTCCTGCTATCCTATTCATGATGATCCACAAGAGTTATTTTGTTGGCATGGCTTAGTAGGGCAATAGTTCTGTAGTTGGAACACAGCTTCAGATTTCCTTTCTTTGGATGTACAAAATGGAGATGTACACTGATCTTTTCCAGGTTTTTGGCCAGTCTGCATTTTTCCAGATCTTCACACACAGTGCATGGTAAATACGAATGCTGGTCTCCCTTCCAGCTTGGATGAATTCAACTGGAATATCACCACTTCCTGATGACTTCCCTCTCCTCAGATTTTTTAAATTATGGAAGGAACTTCATCAAACATAGACTCAGGTTCATTTTCTTCACTTTCTATTATTATATTTGAGTGTTTTGAAGTATCATCATACATTGCTGTCCAGTAATTAAAATGTTATAGACATAAATTAAGGTAAGATTTTATCTCTTAATTTTCCCTTGTAAGAAAAGAACAGTGTCGTGAAATAGTGATGCTAAAAAAGCAATGAAGCAAAGCCAGCATAACATGAAAAACACAGAAAGATTAAATGGCACACCAAATTGCATCAAAGAAGACATACAAAGTGTGAAACCAAGAAGGATGTTCATGGAGTAAATAGAAAAAAAAAACTAAAATTGTGTGTGAAGATAATCCATGAACGTAGTGGATTTTTCAATATCAGCACAATTATTGACAACAGAAATGGATCACCAATAACAATGAAAACAAAAGATCATAATTTTAACTATGGGCAGAACAATCCTTTCTTCAATATCTCCTCTGGTATGGTGATTACTTGTGTTCTTTTTTCCTTCTCACTTTTCTTATATTTTCCTTCTATATAGGAAGTTCTTGTCCCAACTTAACATAATGCCTTTAATGACAAGGGATTCAGTTTCTAAAATATATTGCTTGTTGTCTACCTTCCAGCTTGATCCCTTATTTTTCTTGTGACCTTTTGTGATGTCAAGATATGCTTTGTTCACAATATTTCTCAGTTCTTCCCTTTTGTTTGCCTATATCTGAGTTTGTTCATATATTTTTCCCACCCAGTTTTGACACCATTTATATTGCACAGGTAACAAAGGCATTGGAGAGACACTTGGATTTCAAATGGAAGACCTTGATTTGAGGTCAATATAGTTCTTATCGAAAAAGAGGAAGACCCAGGGAGACACTGAGAAGAACATTGATGAGAGAGGCAAGAGCAGCAGGAATCGGCTCCCTCAATGAGATAGAACTGTTTGCACAGAACAGAGACAGATGGCGAGATTTAATAAAATATCTTTAAAAGAAAACTGCTAGAACAAAAATTCATATAGGAGAAGGTGTATCTTGGTCTACGCCCTATGGGCCGGTTACGGCTCGAAAGGTCAATAGATAGATAGATAGATAGTTCTTATCTATAGCAATGTGAACACGATGCAAGAAAAAACAAATGCCATGTCATCAATGGCTAGCAAAATTGGACTTGAGATCAACCAAGAAAAGACAAAAGTAGTGAAAAATCAAATTTTTTCAGACAAAAAAATATACCTAGAAGAAAAAGTAGTGAAAGAAGTAGATCACATTATATATTTGGGAAGCTGCACAGATCAAGAAGAAAACACAAAGAAAGAAATTAGAATCAGAATAGCAAAGGTGGCTGTGACTTTCAGAAACCTTAATAAAATATGAAAAATCAAAATTAATTAACACAAAAACAAGGTTACGATTTTCAAATCAAATGTGTTGTTATCTACATTAACTCAAGCTTGTGAGAGCTGGAAAGCAACTAAAGAAATAGAAAACAAATTGGATGCATTTAAAAGTAGATGGCTCAGGAAAAATACTTCATATACAATGGAATGAATTCAAGGCTAGTATTGAAATGACTAAGCATCCAAAAATATCAACTATAATCCAGAGAAGAAGGTGGTCATATGTTGGTCATGCGCTGAAAAGAGACAAGAGAATTTCAAAGCAGGCCCTCATATGGGAACCAGAGGGTAAAAGAAAAAAAGCAACCGACCTAGGGAAACACTAAAATGAAAACTGAGGTGAGAGACAACAACAGCAGGTATTCTGCCCTATGTGCCATCTTCGGCTTGAAAGGACAATAGGTAGAATCCTTGATGCCATCAATCCCTTTTTTTTTCTTCTTTTTTTTTCATACTTCTATATCAACCATCTTTCACTGTTCTCTTAATAACATGATTTTAGTGAGGTCAATAGTTTTTGTTACATGCCTGTATTAACATCATTTATTTTCCTTAACACAGCAAAGATGCTAATTTTGTGGGCTTTCCCTTTGTGATATGGACTCAAAATGAGATGCCCTGAATTTTTCAGTAATACCTCATTTTCATAGCTTGTATTGATTTTTCTAATCCAAAATTTTTTGCTGTGTTTCAAAGTTCAATTTTAAAATTTCATAATTAACAGTAGCATAACTTGTATTTTAAGTATATAGTGTGTAACTTGATAATTTATAACAAAGAAAAAGACATCACCACAATGCACAATAAAGACAAATGGAACAATATTAAAACAGGTAAATGAATTTTAATATCTGAAAACAATGTTAACCTCAGATATACAACAGAGGTGAGATGCAGAATCATGGGTAATGGAACAACAGATAAGAAAATCACTGGAGGCTGTAGAATTGTGGTTTTACAGAAGAATGTTGAGAATACCATGGACAGCTAGGAAGTGTAACAACAATGTTCTGAAAGTGGTCAAAGCAAAAAGAGAGCTCATTTCCAATATTAGGAAGAAACAGTCATCATTCTTTGGCCATGTAATGAGAAGGGAACAGCTGGAATATATTGTGGCAACTGGAAAAATTGAGGGACTAATAGATAGAGGGAAGCAAAGAGAAAAGATACCAGACAGCTTAAGAGAAAGGCTTGGCAGAAGGAAAACAACTGAAATGATAAATAACTGTTGAAATCAAAAGTTGTGGAGAGACATGATCACCTATGCCAGCAGGCATGGTACTTGATGATGATGAACTTGTATTTTATGTTGACTGATTTGCCAAATTCGTTACAGTTTTGTTGATGTAGATATTATATATATTATTTCAATTTTGAAACAATCACTATTGATGATGGATTATAAACACACTGCACTGTTCATGACTCATGTTGGTCTGTCTAAACACACAGCAAACGTTGATTGTTGAAGGTGATGGATCCCAGATATTTTTATTGTACAGTTTCCAAAAGTTGTCTTGTAGCAAATGTTCATAGTATTGTTAATGTTAACAATTATTTGTCTCTTTTTAGTGACCTCCATGCCAATATTCCATGAAATCCTATTGATGTTTTACAAGTGTTGTAAATTCTTCTTCACTCCCTGCTAATTCATCTATATCATCTACAATAGATATTGGATGAAATTGATATTCATGTTAGTCTGGGTGAATATTATGAAGATAATGCTATATATACCGATATACCACAGAAATAAAAAGCAGAATAGCTCAGGCCAAAATAGCATTTCAGAAAATGAAAAATATCTTATGCAACAAATCTATGTCAATAGAAATGAGAAAGAGAGTTCATCGGTGCTATATAGAACCAATTCTAACCTTTGGAAGCGAATCATGGACAGTAGATGAACTAATGAAAAGATTATTAGAGGCCACAGAGATGGGATTTCTCAGAAGAATGTTGAAAGTTCCCTGGACAGACCAATGAGGAAGTTCTCAAAGAGACCAACACAAAAAGGCAGCTCCTAAAAAACATCAGAAAGAAACAATCAACATTTTTCAGGCAATCATGAAAAGAGGAAAGTTGGAATACTTGGTTACAACTGGCAAAATAAAAGGAAAGAGAGATCGCGGATGACAAAGAGAGAAAATACTGGATAGCTTGGTGTCATGGCATGGAAAACAGTCAGCAACAGAACTGATACAATGCACTGTAGATAAAAGATTGTGGAATGACACGATCGCCAACGCCAACCTGTATGGCACATGATGATGAATGCTATATATATCATCATCATCAACTGCCATCTCCACAACGAAGGTTGGCTTCCATGGAGCGCCATTCTGCTCTGTCTCTTGCTTTGATGGTGCAGTTTGTCATAGATTGATTTGTCCATCTTTTGATGTTACTCGTCCATGTTAATCTTGGTCTGCCTCTGCCTCTTTTACATTGTATTTTCCCCTCCAGGATTACTTTTAGTAGGCTGTTGTGTCATTTAACATGCCCCAAAAATCACATTTGTCTTGTTTGAATTGTGCTTAGTAGTTCTCTTTTCATTTTTACTTGTTTTAGACTTCATCATTTATTTTCTTTTCCTTTCATCCAATCCTACCTATTCTTCTATATATCCACATTTCAAAGGCTTCAATTCTCTGTTTTGTTTTCTTGTCTAATATCCATGTTTCTGCACCATATAGGAATATTGAGAAGATGTAACATTTTGCTATTCTTAGTTTTAGCCCTGGTGTTATTTGCTTTGATGTTAGTATGTTCTTCATGACATTAAAATTATTTTTTGCCACTCCTATTCTTTTGTTTATTTCAGTTGTACATTTTCCATCACTAGTTACAGTATGTCCAAGGTAGTTGTAGTTCTGAACTGTCTCCAGGTCTATTCCTTCTATTTTGATATCCACTTGTGGGTTTTAATATATATATATATATATATATATATACTACTTTGGATTTCTTCAAAGATTGTGCATTTTTAGCAAAGCACTATCTTCATAATATTCACCCAAGGAAACATAATCCTTGTTTGGACACGAGAGTAGTAGACCAAGGTGGTTGGGTCGTGTAAGAAGAAAGGACAACAATTCTATTCCCAAACAATTATTTTACATAAAACTCAGGGATAGGAAAAAAGCAAATGCCGGAACAGTGTTGAGTTTATGAATGTTTCCATGACAATCTTGAAAGAATGTTATGAGTGAAAAGGATTGAAAGAATCTGATCGTGGTAGATGGAAAACAAAAATAAGAAATGGCACAGCAGTAGAGTATTCTCAAGAATGAGACATGAGGCCATGTTAAAATAAAAGATATGAGGGAAAGGAGATGAAGCCAGGCAACACAACTCATCACAAATGTGTTGTCTTCATTGGCAATCTGATTTGTTGATCTAATATTGGCAGAATTGGTCATTCGTCAGAATAGAGAGACTGCTCAGTGAAACATAGTACATTTACTTGACTTACACACTTTGAGTTTGAGTAACACAGTGACTTACTTGTCAAGTTACTACAGTCTGCCCCAGTAGTAATGATTGTAATAACTTACACTACTACCACAAGGGGACCTAGTTGGGAAAACCACCCGACTGGACTACCGACGTTCGGACAACCCGTGTTCGATTCCCGCTGGGAGCAGTGTGAGTTGTACTCGTGGTTGGAAAAACAAAAAAATACCCCCACAGTCGACCCAGCCGTTGGCAGAAATAGGTACCAGAGAGGGTATTACCCTGGGAAGGTGAAAAATGTCGTCTCGCATCTGAGTTTCGATGCTTGAGACGAAATTATACAGAAATATCCTAACATTTCTGCATAGGCAGCCGAGCACATATGGGTGTAAACTCGTCGTAAGACGCTAGTCCAAGTCTCGTACTTTACCACCTTTACCTTACTTTTACACTACTACAAGTAAGACAGTACTACAGTCTACATCATAATATACAGCTCCAACAGCCTTCATCAAGTTGAACAGCCTGAACTCGCATACAGTAACAAGTAGGACTAACTAATTATTTAATAATTGTCATTGTAAGATTGCAAGTTACAAGTGTGGACAACTGACACTCTTGACTTCAATCATTGAATGAAATTAATGTCACTCACTGAAACTCACTCCACAGTCACACTCATTTAATCATTTATGATAAATTACCAAAATACTGACAAATTATGATTGTTTGTCAATAGTAAATATTTATAAAAAGTCAAATGGTGTATCACCTCAACACATGATTTGGCTTTTATGAAGTTAACATCATTGATAAGTCCATACAGAGAGATATTGTAGATACAGTTCGCCGCCATGTTGTTTGTCTTGGAGCCTAGAAACGGCAAGGGAGTTAATTCTTAATTACAGTTATCGTGACAATACATGAGAAAGTCCCCTTGAATGACGTAGACACCGGTATCCACTCCTCACCAACGCTGAGATTGGTAAGCCCACAGACCTGTTTGATGACATCTTCTGCTCGGCCCACCCATGATTTGCCTCTTTTTAGCCTGGTACCTTTCTCTGTGTTGAGCACGTGGTGCAATGGATGCTCTGTATCTGTACTAATCTTCAGGTATGCTCGTGCTCTCCAGATCTTGATTCTGTCATCCATGGTTGGAAAGTCAAGAAGATACCTCATTGCCACACAGGGAGTGTCCCTCGTACATCCCAGGATAATGCGCATGGCTTCATTTTGTATTTTCTCCAGCCTATCAATTTGAGTCGTACTGACAGTAAGAATGGCCAGGGCATACTCGATTGGTGCGAGGACTAATCCCTGGAACAGAAGAGTAAGTAGCCTCTGCTCGATGTTGGCAGCTGCCATGACCTTCAAGGCGGCTAATCCTTTGCGGGATTTTGTTATCACATGGTCAACGTGGTCCCGAAAACACAGGCTGCGATCAAACTTAACTCCGAGGTATGTCATCAACTTGTCCCTGGTCACCTCATCAGCTCCCATTCGTACTACCGGTGTGGTCGTATTAACGATATGATTGTTAAGGGAGAACCATGAAACTGATGCTTTATTAGGATTAACCAAGGCACCTGAAACCCCACACCAGGAAGAAATGCGATCGAGTTCGTCTTGCATTGTGGAGGCGATTCCCCGTCTGTCTCTTCCCTGTCGATATACCAGAATATCATCAGCAAAAGTCATAGTTCTTCCCCTCCCATCCAGCTGTTGGGCCGTGATCGTTATTGTGTACACGTTAAATAGAACTGGTGACAATGGTGATCCTTGTGGCAGCCCAGGACAAATGGATGTTGGCTCGGAAGACCAACTTCCACATCTGAGTATCACCTTCCTCTGAAACAGTGCCGCGGCGATCCATCTTATGAGGAAGGGGTTCACCGCCAGTTTGAGAAGCATATGCATGAGATATTCAAATGGTACCCTGTTGTATGCATCCTCCAGATCTATAGCAGCAGCACATGTCTCCTCTCGTCTGTGGAAGCCTTCGAAGACGTCATAGGCAAATACTGCCGCATTGAGCCATGTCTCTTTGTTATATCTATAACCTCCGAGTGTGGATGGGAATACGCGTTTCTGTTCAAGGCGACACGTGAGGACACGGGCAACTATTTTCTCCAGCAGCTTGCCCGCAGTGTTCTGCATTGTGATGATTCTGTAGGCACTGATCTGAGAATGGTCCTGGTTTGGCTTCGGTAGCGGTAGTAAGTAGCTGTGTAGCCACTCCTCCTTAATCTGGCCACTCCGAATACTGGCATTAAACTCATTGGCCAGTGTTGTCAAGTCGTCATCAGCTAAATCGCCTATGTCATCATACCGAACACCATCTGGACCAGGAGCAGTGTTGTGTGACCTTTTAAGTGTCGGAAAGGGGACTTTCTCATGTATTGTCACACTCGACAGGAAAAGTAGGGAACAGAACCCAGTCGTGGTTAATGCTGAGGTCAACGGTCTCATCTGCGATAACACCGATGAGAAAGATGCAGTCATCTATACAGACGGATCTGTAAGACGACACGAAAAAAGTGCATGGGCATTTACAGCACGTTCGGCAGGCAGAATAGCCAAGGAAGACAGTGGTGCATACGCCATGACCACGAGTAGCATGACAATGGAGGTGATGGCAGTGACCAAGGCATTCAAATGGTTAGAGTCACAAGACTACATCCACGCATGTATACTGAGTGATTCGATGAGCATGATAAAAAAAGTGGAGGCGGGCTTTGTACGCATGCAATGGGTAGAGTCGTTGCAGAAATCCAAAATACGTAAGGTCACCTTTGTCTATGTCCCTGGACATGCGGGAGTACGGGGAAATGAGAGAGCGGACAGGTTGGCTAGCTGCGCTGTCGTTGAGGACGGGCAACCGATGGATCGGGCGGACGTCATCAATGCACTCCGAGATGTGGGAAGAGCACAGGACTTCGACAAACGCAGATCAACGTCGCTTCTTCGGATGATGGAAATGGGAGTTAAGATGGGCACAGCCAGAAATGAGAAACTTGGTGGCCGTGTAAGAAGACTTATCAACCAACATAGAACTGGAGTCGTCAGTCGCTGGACACTGCGGGAATTGCTGAGGAGGGGATCTGAGCACCTATGGACATGTTCGGAGTGCAATGATGATGACCCGCAAATAACTCAATAACTCAATAACAATACAGTTATCGTTTCAAAAATGTCGTCTCCCTTTATCTTTTCTCTGACACATTTGAGACTTTCTTTCTTACATTCTCTATTGCTTTTCAACGTCAACAAAAATCTGTTTCGTCCATGTCCACGTAATTTTATTGGCTATGGTAATATCTAGCTGGTATATTGGGGGGTGGGGGGGGGGGGTTTCTGTGCGGAAAATAAATTATCTTTTAAGTTTGATGAGTGAATGTTAGAAACGTTAAAACTTGAAGTTGTGTAGTTTTTTTTTCCTTCTTGTCGATGGTCAGCATCCAAAGGCTCGTGCATTCTAGAGAAACTTTCTTTAAGCTTACTTTTCCCGTGCCTAGAGTTGCAGGTCTTCAGAATAGTTGAGGAACTCCCAAAATATAATTTCATCAGTCTCGTAACTTTGACAGTCTTTTTTGGGTGTGGGGGAATGACCTCTTCATGATGTCTTCACAATCTTCTTCCAACCTTCACAATTAAGAGCTGCTATCTGCGGTGACGAAGGTCATGTCTTGATCTATTCAATAAGACTGTCTTCACGCCGTATTCTCTGTCTGCCTTTTCTTTTGCCTACTACTGTTCCTAGTAAAATTATTGTATCTAAGGAAGACATTTAGATCTTGTAACATGCCGATTTAATGTTCGTTCTTTTACTGTATACAACAAGTTGTAAATTGACTTTGTGGATCTTTGGATTTGCTGAGCGTTTCATTGGTGATATAATTTGTATATCATATTCGCTAGATCGCTCTGATTTATCTAATTTCCATCTCGTCTTCATGCAGCGATGCCTCTCATTATTGCTTTGTTTCGTCCAGTATGTCGTTTGACGTGGCTGTACTATTTAAATATTTTCTGTAAGATCTTTATAAGCCAGCGCTCTTAAATCTTTAGGTCTTGTGATGTTTGTATTGACCTTTATCATTATCCACTGCATTCTAAGGATATATATATATATACTACATATATGTACTACAATCTAACTACTACATATAACTACTACATGGTACTACAATCTAACTACTACATGGTACTACAATCTAACTACTACATGGTACTACAATCTAACTACTACATGGTACTACAATCTAACTACTACATGGTACTACAATCTAACTACTACATGGTACTACAATCTAACTACTACATGGTACTACAATCTAACTACTACATGGTACTACAATCTATGATGGCCTAACATCATCAAGTGCTATTTTAATTTTTTTTTTAATACGACGATCGTCATTTTCAAGAGGACGTGAACTTCCGGTATATTGTGGATAGGCGGCGGGAACAATTGAAGGCTATGCATAAAAAGTGTTCCTTGTTGCAGTTTCCTCATATTCCAAGTCCGGCTTGTTGCAGGAGCTACTGAGTTAAGTGCTCTGTGCACACCGTGAGCTGTGTGTCTCATCCGTTTTGATCCTGTTTCGATGCTCCAATTGTTTACGATGAATGATGATATCGTATGACAGGGAACAGTTGGCTGGGTTCACTTTCTGCGCGGTTTCGCCTTATGTCTTTTGCCGTGTGCTAAGACTGCTACGATGGGGACTACAGTTACCTTTCTTTGTTTGGGAGATGAGATATTAATTCGGATGATTACGCTGGCAAGGGCGGTTGAGCAATTATGGATTTTAATTCGTTTGCAGTGATACCGGGACCTTCCATAACCAAATAACCAATATATATATATATATATATATATATATATATATATATATATATATATATATATATATATATAAGGAGTAAAAGGGAGCCGCGATAGCTCAGTGGTTAGTGAACAGGACTACTAATGACAAGAGGTAGGGTTCGATCTCAACCGATGGCTTCCTGTTTACCCAGCCTTTAATGGGTACCGGATCTTTTTCTAGGAAAGTAAAGCGGCACGGGCGTAATACCGACCACATTACCCCAAAAATCATGTGCCGAGGGTCTGCAAAATTTATGGTCACTAACATCATATTCCCTATAAGCCACTTGGCGTGACAGGGGTTCTTTACTTTTTTTTATAAGAAGTAAAAACAGTTTTAGATACACCCTGATTGTTTGGGTATAATGTGGAACCCGAAAGCGTACTCAGGTGGGGTGGCATGCGACAAGATGTATCCACTGCTACCATAATACCAGTCAAGGAAAGGCATACACATTAAACGAGGGAGGTCGTGGTTTCCAAAGGCTGAGATAGCACTATAGGGCGTATAGAACAAGGAGAACATACCTACTAGTAGGGATTGGACAGAAAGACGCATGACAATAAACTTGGACAGGAAATGCTGAGACTCGGCGCAAGCCGTGAATGAGTCCGAGATCCGTAGTGCCACTTCATTCCCAGCCTAAAGACCCGATCATCAACACTGATGGATCCATCACCAGGGGTGTGCGGAGCGGCTAGTGTTTTGTTGTGTATTCTAATGGAAAGTTGATAAGATAAGGGTACAGGAGCTCACATTGAGGCTGTGACAGAAGCTATCCTATGGCGGTTAAAAGACCAACAACACATGCGGTTATGTTGATTGACTCACAAGCATGCTGTGCCAGATTGACAAGAACATACTCCACAGGGAGTGGATGCAGCTACTTGAATTGTCTCTTGTTGACAGCCTAACTTGGATATATTGCCCCGGAACCTACGGCTTCCGGTTCACCCAGCCTTTAATGGGTACCGGATTTTTTTTCTGGGAAAGTAAAGCGACACGTGCGTAATACCGACCAAATTACCCCAAAAATCATGTGCCGAAGGTCTGTAAAATTTATGGTCACTAACACCATATTCCCTAAACGCCACTTGGCGTGACGGAGGTACTCTTATTATTTTTTTTTTTTCAACGTGGGAGTTCGTAGAATATATATATAGAACAAAAATTCTACTCTTCATGTTCAACGAACTTTGTTATCAAGGGCCATCCCTTGCACACATCTCTGTTCTAGGCGAGTCGCCCAGTCTCTACAAGGAAGATGATGGCTGTTGTCGTTGCCTCATGTCTCAGTGTTCTTTTTTTTTTTTATTTCTCTATGTCGACCTAATTTTTCTTTTACCTTCTGTTTCTCGTTTGAGGGCCAGCTTTGAAATTATCTTGATGTCTCTTCTCATCATATGACCACCTACTTCACTTGATTATAAATACTACTATTTGATGCTTTGTCGTTTGTTGACATACAGAAATATATAATAAAATTGAGAAAATCGCAGGAACAAACCAAGCAAAGTATTATATTGAACATATCAAAGAATTTAATTGTTTTGATGCCTGATCAGAACGAAACTCGACCAACATGCAGCACTTAATGAAAGTATCACTGCTGAAGACTATATTGAATATGGTTGGTTGCGTTCACTCAATGACTAAAGTATTCTAGAGTATCGTAGTAGACTAGAATATTCCTCTTCATCATCCGCCCTTACAAGGACGTAGTGGACGTGTCTGCGTTGTGTTGTGGTTTGCAGTATAGCTGTTATATTTGCGCCTTTCTGCCAAACACATCCGACCTAAGCACATCATTTTTGAGTACCGGGTAGTCTTCCCTCTTAGACCCCTGCACTCTTGGCCAGACTAGCCAGGTTAGTCTATTACTGGAGGCACCGCGGAAAGGTGGAGCAGGGTCTGGATGGTTTTTGTTCACCGATCCTGGCGCAAGCCATCAGCTGTGGGTCGCTGACAACTTCCAGCTCTGGCGCGCCTTCGCTTCCATATTGAATATAATAAGTGAAAAGTAAAGAGTCCGTCACGCCAAGTGGTGTACAGGGAATGTGGTGTTAGTGCCCATAATTTTTGTGGTAATGTGGTCGGTATTACGCCAGTGCCGCTATACTTTCCTAGAAAAAATTCGGTACCCATTTAAGGCTGGGTGTACCCGGAAGCCATCAACCAGGATCGAACTCGACCTCTTGTCCTTAGTCATGTACCAACCATTGAGCTGTCGCAGCCCCCATACTGAATATAGTATATATATATATGGATTTGACGTCTTGACAGACGGTTGGTATCAAGCAATCATGACAAGTCAGTAGTTTGGTAAAAATATGAGTGTCTTGTGCTGGATGTTGAACAGCTTCTCTCGTGGCTGGATCTGCCAATATTGGATAGACAGATCCATCTGCAGAATGATCAAGATGTATTCATGGTGCCAAGCCTCGTTTCCTTTCTCCTGCACCTTTTGTCTTCTGAATTTGATATCAGCACTACCTCGAGAGTTGCTATACCATTTTTTTTTGTTCTCCATGTTCTACGATCTGCAGCCAGATTTCTCCAGTTTCTTTCAACAGCATCATCATCATCACCACGTGCCATACCGGTTGGCATAGACGATCATGTCCTCCCACAATCTTCTATCTACAG
This sequence comes from Megaustenia siamemsis, assembly GCA_032433765.1. Taxonomy (NCBI): domain Eukaryota; kingdom Metazoa; phylum Mollusca; class Gastropoda; order Stylommatophora; family Ariophantidae; genus Megaustenia; species Megaustenia siamemsis. The sequence goes on from JAVIAB010000047.1 coordinate 30,320,842, forward strand.
TGCATTGTATCAGTTCTGTTGTTGACTGTTTTCCATGCCATGACACCAAGCTATTCAGTATTTTCCTCCTTTGTCGTCCTCGATCTCTCTTTCCTTTTATTTTGCCAGCTATAACCAAGTACTCCAACTTTCCTCTTCTCATGATGTGCCCCCAAAAATGTTGATTGTTTCTTTCTGATGTTTTTTAGGAGTTCCCTTTTTGTGTTGACCTCTTTGAGAATTTATTCACTGGTTCTTTTAGCTGTCCAAGGAAATTTCATATTCTTCTGAGAAATCCCATCTCTGTAGCCTCTAATCGTCTTTTCATTTGTTTGTCTACTGCCCATGATTCGCTTCCATAAGTCAGAATTGGTTCTATATAGCACCGATGAACTCTCTTTCTCACTTCTATTGACATAGATTTGCTGCATAAGATATTTTTCATTTTCTGAAATGCTATTTTCTATTTCAGTTTCTTTCACTAATAGAGAATTCTCTAATATAAAATATATATTACACTGAAGAAAACCCATTGGCCCATAGGTACACCACTACAGGCAAAAATATACAGGCCTCTGCAAGAATTAAAACTAAAATTTATACAAGAAACGACAGTGCAGATATAGACATCAGGTGAAGAATTAGGTTACATATGGAAAGTATCCAGCTGCTAAAAATGAAAGTGAGGTTAACACAGAAGGAATTCAAATACCTAGGCAGCACCCTGACATACAACAACATGCAAGCAACAGCAGAAATAGACTCAAGAACAAAGCTTGCAAGTTATTGGACAGATTTCACCACAACTGCCTAACAAAAATGTAACGTTAGAAGCGAAGCGAGCTATTTATATGACTATTTTTATTCCAACGTCGTGCTACCAGTGCCAGACATGGACCTTAGACTCGTGAAATATTAGAAAAATAACTACCACAGAAAGGAAGTGTGTCAGACGCATGACAGGAAACATCCTGACAGATATAAATGAAGAGTTACGAAAACAACAAACAGAATCGGCTATTGAAAACATAAGCAGGCACAGATTCAAGTTACCTTACATCTTATTATTCTTCATTTTCTTGAAAATGGGAACAGGAGACACAAATGTCTTATGAGGCAGCTACACTGTTCCAACGTGAACTAGAGCCTGACCCACATGACTCAGTCATCAATGCCGACCACGTGAACTGGAAGCTTTGGTCGATTTCCTTGCGAATTCACAAGCAACCAAATCTCTCAACCACAAACGTCAAGGAAATCACGCAAACTTGGAGTTTGTGTCCAGCACGATTCGACACACTTGCAACACAGACTGGGAGTCTCGGCTCAGCCACATTTTAATCGTTTTCCCTGTTTACTGTAAAATTTCCTAAGCTATTGCATGCTTTGGTTATATTTTGAACAGTCTGTTCATTCAAGTGTAGTTATTCAAGTTTTGGAGGTCACAATTCGGTACTATAGTCCGTTCAGAAATTCATAATCACACCTGAATTAGTTTTGCGTGATAACCGCTTGTTATTTTAGTTTCACATTTTGCATGGAATCTTAGAATATTGGTGACGTTATAGAAATATTTTTTGCTCTGAGAAATTTGATCTAATTAAAAGTTTTTTTCTTTATGGTATATTAAATTCACCCTATTCGAATTTGACACCATTTTAGGATATGTATATAGGAGCGCGTGGCCGTGCAGCTAAAACCACTGTTCCGCTGGCTGAAAAGCCGACGTTCGGTGTTCGAAGCCCACGGTAGACAGAAAGGATTTTTTCTATCGGGGGTGAAATAAAAATCCTGAGTCTCACACGTCGTGGCGACTGCTTTGACCGAGCGGCCTTTATTCCTCTGGTCCTATCGATGCCCCCCGTCATACACCAACAATGGTACTATGTGACGTAAAGATAGTTTTTTTTAGGATATATACATTAATTTGGTGCGGTCGTTGACGTAAAATAGTTTGGCTATTGCAGAAATACTAACTTCAGGAAAATCCCGTGCACAAAACTGAATTGTTATTGAACGACATGACGCACCAAGGCCTTGGCATTAATTACCGAAGGGAAGGCGTACCTTTATTAATTTTGTGAAGACTCAGTAGACAATTTGTTGACTTTAAATACCAACATTTATATCTAAATTACAATGAGTTTGAAATGCAAATTTATAACTATGCAAAAGAAGTGTGTTGAACATGTGTTGCGGGTGGAAGATGAGTACTGGAAACGAGATGGATTACTATTTGTCCAGCCAGTAATGATTATCAACCTCTTGGAATCGTCAGATTCGGAATGATTAAAATTAAGATGAATTCAATTCCAGCTGCAGTTAGGACGTCCTGGGGTCTAATGGTGACCGAAGGACAAGACTAATTGTAACTAATTGAATTCATGTTTGCAAATACACATAACGAACAACACCCACAATTAAGCACTATGTAGATACGCCTCTGACAAGAATTGCGGTAAACTGGACAATTTAACACGATTACTGTAAACTCTAAAATTTGAATCAACTTGTGTGATATCGTCATAAAAGATCAAAGGAATTCGCTGATGTGCAAAATCTGTTGTGTTTGTGGAATAAAAAATACCAAAATCTTTGCGTCATCAGTATTCTAAGATTGCATGCAAAATGTGAAACCAAAATAACAAGCGGTTATGACGCAAAGCTAATTCAGGTGTGATTATGAATTTCTGAACGGACTATAGTACATTTTTTTAAAGGAGAAAGTTATCAAGCGTGAGAAAGAGAGAGAGAGAGTAAGAGAGAGAGAGAGGTAGAGAGTGTGTAGTTTAAATAAAGTATGAACATGAGAGCTACATAAAAAAAAAGTAGTAAATAATGAGACAGGGAGATAGATTTACATCACCAGAGAGGACAAATCCAGACAATAGATTTGAAACCATAACACGGTGACAAACATAGAGGGTGAGGTAACTCTAACAAAAGTTTGACAACGAAGATTTCACTAGCGGCTGACGGCATCTTTCACAGCTGAACAAGAGTCGGCAAAACCAAAGTCTGCCCAATACTACTTTCCTACCTCATTCCTTGTCTGCTTTTCCTCTTTCCATCTCACAGTTATTTACATACATTGTCTTCTCTGTTCGCCCAACCATCACTTCCACCCACCGTCCAACCTTAAAATGGTGTAAGATAAGCTGTGATATTTGTGCCTGGGCCCAATATATTAAACTTCAACATATTTTTCGACTACTGGGTTGCCTTAACTCCTTGATGGGAACAGGCACAGATAACGCTGCCCCCTTTTTTTTTGTCATTCTGTTTCACCCACACTTTGAAGTGAGTACTGGAAGTCTCTGGAAGCTAAGCAATTTTTACTAATCTTTTTCCCACTTCAACTGAAGTAACTAGATCTTAGTATATTTCTCCTTTGTGTGCCTGTATATTTTGTTTATGTTCACGGGGAAGGCAGTAAGTGAAGCTGCAATGTCATATTGTTTTTTTTTTAAATTTGGTATTGTTCTTTTAGTAAAACTATCACAAAACATTTTATTTGTTTATTTCATTCTTAGTTTTTTATCCTACTTATTTAGTTAGTCTGGTTAGTCAATTTGCAAGCCTACCAAAATTTCTTTATTCATTCTGATTCTCAGATTGTGACAAGCAATCAGCCATAATCAGCTCACCCATTTTGCCTAGGGTCCTCTACATTACTGTTTTAGAAACACTGATCATTGGACAGCCCTCTTTATTACTGTTTTTAGAAGATCTGATCATTGGACAACCCTCTATATTATTGTTTTTAGAAGCTTTAATCATTGGACATCCCTCTACATTACTGTTTTAGAATCCTTGATCATTGGACAAACCTCTATATTACTGTTTTAGAATCCTTGATCATTGGACAGCCCTCTATATTATTGTTTTTAGAAGCTCTGATCATTGGACTGCCCTCTATATTACTGTTTTTAGAAGCTCTGATCATTGAACAGCCCTCTAAATTACTGTTTTGGAAGCTCTGATCATTGGACTGCCCTCTATATTACTGTTTTAGAAGCTCTGATCATTGGACAACCCTCTATATTGTTGTTTTAGAAGCTCTGATCATTGGATAACCCTCTAAATTACTGTTTTAGAAGCTCTGACCATTGGACAGCCCTCTATATTACTGTTTTAGAAGCTCTGATCATTGGACAACCCTCTATATTGCTGTTTTAGAAGCTCTGATCATTGGACAGCCCTCTATATTACTGTTTTAGAAGCTCTGATCATTGGACAACCCTCTATATTGCTGTTTTAGAAGCTCTGATCATTGGACAACCCTCTAAATTACTGTTTTAGAAGCTCTGATCATTGTACACAGCCCTCTATATTACTGTTTTAGAAGCTCTGATCATTGGACAACCCTCTATATTGCTGTTTTAGAAGCTCTGATCATTGGACAACCCTCTATATTACTGTTTTAGAAGCTCTGATCATTGGACTGCCCTCTATATTACTGTTTTAGAAGCTCTGATCATTGGACTGCCCTCTATATTACTGTATTAGAAGCTATTATCACTGGACTGCCCTGACCGTTGGACAAGAGGTCACAATATAACACCAGCATATGTTTTTTATGCAGCATTGACAAAAAATGGTCATGTTATTCTGGTACTAGTTGATTTCTGTTATGGATGTCAACATTGGTGATAAGATCTAAATTATGAGACACATGATTATTCTATAGCATCCCACAGCTCACATGAAAAGTTAAACCCAACATTCCCAAAGATCCAGAAATGACCAGTGACTATTTGGGTATGGTTCCACAAATCAGAACTGATCAACATCCTACTACCCCTTTCCATTGCTGACCTGGAAGTAGACAAGCCATCCAACCAAGCAAGCAGGAATCAAAGAGGGAAAGCAACCCAGTGCCAGAATATGCCACCCTGAAATAAATAACAAACCATCTATGACCATTTACCCAACCTTAAATGGGTACTGGATTTTTTTGGGGGGAAAGTAAAGTGGCATGGTGTAAAGTAAATGGCATTGACCACATTACCCCAAAAATCATGTTGCCGAAAGTCTATAAAAATTATGGTCACTAACACCATATTGCCTATACGCCACTTGGTGTGTCAGGGCTCTTTACTTGCTTTTTTACTTTAACCTTTTTTTAAAGATAGACAATGGATGAAGAGAAGCAGTCATCAGGTAAATGAAGAAAAAGAAGAATATAAAAAAAGTAGAGAAAGCCTTATAACATTTATGATGATGTAAAGCAATGGCATTTCATATCAACATTTTGATGCAGACCAGTGTTCTTTCTTGGTATCATGTCCTCAGTTCAGTGAGGCCAGATAACCATTCCTTTTTCTGCTGGGTTGTCTGGAAAACATTAACCTTGGATGGATCCCACATCCACTTTACCACCAAACCACTGTGGTGGATCCCACATCCACATTACCACCAAACTCATGTGGTGGATCCCACATCCACTTTACCACCAAACCACTGTGGTGGATCCCACATCCACTTTACCACCAAACCAATGTGGTGGATTCCATGTTCACTTACCACCAAACCACTGTGGTGGATTCCACATTCACTTTACTACCAAACCAATGTGCTGGATTCCATGTTCACTTTACCACCAAACCAATGTGCTGGATTCCATGTTCACTTTACCACCAAACCAATGTGCTGGATTCCATGTTCACTTTACTACCAAACCAATGTGCTGGATTCCATGTTCACTTTACTACCAAAACAATGTGCTGGATTCCATGTTCACTTTACCACCAAACCAATGTGGTGGATCCCTTGTTCACTTTACCACCAAACCAATGTGGTGGATCCCATGTTCACTTTACCACCAAACCAGTGTGGTACCAATTACATTACAGTCACTCCCTGTCTGTCGATGAATTATTCAAAGCATCTAAAAAAAAATTACACAATACAAATGAGCAAATAAATGAAAAAGGAAATTAAAAAAACCACACACCCACACAAATATTCTTTGTTAGGTAAAGCGCTGCCACAAATAGAAATCTTGTATAATTTTTGTATTTTTGTTGACGAAGATAACATTCTGCATTACAGGGATTTGAATAAAATGTTGACAAAAAAGCAGTATTTTAGGTACAAGACTTTCAAGTTGCTGTCAATTTGATGTCAACTCTATGGGATGAAGTAGCCCATGCACAATACAAGAAAAAAAAGACCAGACAAAACTAGTTTGATATTTGTTTTCCTCATGAATTTACAACCCACATATATCTAAATGTGGAATACCCACAGTGCTCTACTATTTCTATGTGGGAAAAATTCTAATAACAGCCAAAGTGAGTTTCATCTGTTAACTATCTTTCCCACATACAGATGTATATTGCTATAGCTACACTGAATGATGTGTATACAGTTCATTAGCATTGTCCACCATAGTAGATTAACAAACTTTAATTTTTGTGTTTGTTGTTCGTCCAGATGAAGGCCTACTTGGCCGAAACGTTGACTTTTGCTTCGTCCATTACCACGTAAAGCTGTCACCATACCACTTTTTTCTTCCTTTTTTTTAGTATCGCCGTAGATTAACAAACTGTAAGTGACAACCATTCTTCCTTTTCTGCTGCAAACACTGTCAAAATGTCAAAGCTGTAAAAAGAAAGACTAGCCTGAGGCTGTAATGATATCCAGAGTTTTTAAAAAAATAGTTCTAAATTCCAGAGAGACCTCAGTATAGAACTGGATCTTTCTCTAGAGAGACCTTCTCAATATAGAAATGGATCCATCCCCAGAGAGACCTTCTCAATATAGAACTGAATCCATCCCAGAGAGAGACTGCTCAATATAGAATTGGATCCATCTCCAGAAAGACCTTCTCAATATAGAACTGGATCCATATCCAGAGAGACTGCTCAATATAGAACTGGATCCATCTCCAGAGAGACTGCTCAATATAGAACTGGATCCATCTCCAGAGAGGCTGCTCAATATAGAACTGGATCCATATCCAGAGAGACTGCTCAATATTGAACTGTATCCATCTCCAGAGAGACTGCTCAATATAGAACTGTATCCATCTCCAGAGAGACTGCTCAATATAGAACTGGATCCATATCCAGAGAGACTGCTCAATATTGAACTGGATCCATATCCAGAGAGACTGCTCAATATAGAACTAGATCCATATCCAGAGAGACTGCTCAGTATAGAACTGGATCCATATCCAGAGAGACTGCTCAATATTGAACTGGATCCATCTCCAGAGAGACCTTCTCAATATTGAACTGGATCCATCTCCAGAGAGACTGCTCAATATTGAACTGTATCCATCTCCAGAGAGACTGCTCAATATAGAACTGGATCCATCTCCAGAGAGGCTGCTCAATATAGAACTGGATCCATATCCAGAGAGACTGCTCAATATTGAACTGTATCCATCTCCAGAGAGACTGCTCAATATAGAACTGTATCCATCTCCAGAGAGACTGCTCAATATAGAACTGGATCCATATCCAGAGAGACATCTCAATATTGAACTGGATCCATATCCAGAGAGACTGCTCAATATAGAACTAGATCCATATCCAGAGAGACTGCTCAGTATAGAACTGGATCCATATCCAGAGAGACTGCTCAATATTGAACTGGATCCATCTCCAGAGAGACCTTCTCAATATTGAACTGGATCCATCTCCAGAGAGACTGCTCAGTATAGAAGTGGATCCATCTCCAGAGAGAGATCATTCAATATAGAATTGGATCCATCTCCTGAGAGAGATTGTTCTAATATAGAACTGGATCCATCTTCAGAGAGACCTTCTCAATATTGAACTGGATCCATCTCCAGAGAGACTGCTCAATATAGAACTGGATCCATCTCCAGAGAGACCTTCTCAATATTGAACTGGATCCATCTCCAGAGAGACTGCTCAATATAGAAATGGATCCATCACCAGAGAGACTGCTCAGTATAGAAGTGGATCCATCTTCAGAGAGAGATCATTCAATATAGAATTGAATCCATCTCCTGAGAGAGATTGTTCTATATAGAACTGGATCCATCTCCTGAGAGAGATTGTTCTAATATAGAACTGGATCCATCTCCTGAGAGAGATTGTTCTATATAAAATTGGATCCATCTCCTGAGAGAGATTGTTCTAATATAGAACTGGATCCATCTCCTGAGAGAAATTGTTCAATATAGAAAAGAATCCATATCAAGAGAGAGGTTGTCCTAAAAGAACTGGATCCATCAAGTGAAAAATTGTTCTAAAAGAACTGGATCCATCAAGTGAAAAATTGTTCTAAAAGAACTGGATCCATCAAGTGAAAAATTGTTCTAAAAGAACTGGATCCATCAAGTGAAAAATTGCCCTAAAAGAACTGGATCTATCAAGTGAAAAATTGTTCTAAAAGAACTGGATCCATCAAGTGAAAAATTGTCCTAAAAGAACTGGATCCATCAAGTGAAAAATTGTTCTAAAAGAACTGGATCCATCAAGTGAAAAATTGTTCTAAAAGAACTGGATCTATCAAGTGAAAAATTGTTCTAAAAGAACTGGATCCATCAAGTGAAAAATTGTTCTAAAAGAACTGGATCCATCAAGTGAAATAAAAATTGTCCTAAAAGAACTGGATCTATCAAGTGAAAAATTGTTCCAAAAGAACTGGATCTATCAAGTGAAAAATTGCCCTAAAAGAACTGGATCCATCAAGTGAAAAATTGTTCAACAAGAAATGGATCCATCAAGTGAAATAAAAATTGTCCTAAAAGAACTGGATCCATCAAGTGAAATAAAAATTGTCCTAAAGGAACTGGATCTATCAAATGAAAAATTGTCCTAAAAGAACTGGATCCATCAAGTGAAATAAAAATTGTCCTAAAAGAACTGGATCCATCAAGTGAAATAAAAATTGTCCTAAAAGAACTGGATCCATCAAGTGAAAAATTGTCCTAAAAGAACTGGATCCATCAAGTAAAAAATTGTACTAAAAGAACTGGATCCATGAAGTGAAATAAAAATTGTCCTAAAAGAACTGGATCTATGAAGTGAAAAATTGCCCTAAAAGAACTGGATCCATGAAGTGAAAAATTGCCCTAAAAGAACTGGATCCATCAAGTGAAAAATTGTCCTAAAGAACTGGATCCATCAAGTGAAATAAAAATTGTCCTAAAAGAACTGGATCCATGAAGTGAAAAATTGCCCTAAAAGAACTGGATCCATGAAGTGAAAAATTGCCCTAAAAGAACCGGATCCATTAAGTGAAAAATTGCCCTAAAAGAACCGGATCCATGAAGTGAAAAATTGCCCTAAAAGAACTGGATCCATCAAGTGAAATAAAAATTGTCCTAAAAGAACTGGATCCATCAAGTGAAATAAAAATTGTCCTAAAAGAACTGGATCCATGAAGTGAAAAATTGTCCTAAAAGAACTGGATCCATCAAGTGAAAAATTGTCCTAAAAGAACTGGATCCATCAAGTGAAATAAAAATTGTCCTAAAAGAACTGGATCCATCAAGTGAAATAAAAATTGTCCTAAAAGAACTGGATCCATGAAGTGAAAAATTGCCCTAAAAGAACTGGATCCATGAAGTGAAAAATTGTCCTAAAAGAACTGGATCCATCAAGTGAAAAATTGTCCTAAAAGAACTGGATCCATCAAGTGAAATAAAAATTGTCCTACAAGAACTGGATCCATCAAGTGAAAAATTGCCCTAAAAGAACTGGATCCATGAAGTGAAAAATTGTCCTAAAAGAACTGGATCCATGAAGTGAAAAATTGCCCTAAAAGAACTGGATCCATCAAGTGAAATAAAAATTGTCCTAAAAGAACTGGATCCATGAAGTGAAAAATTGCCCTAAAAGAACTGGATCCATCAAGTGAAATAAAAATTGTCCTAAAAGAACTGGATCCATCAAGTGAAATAAAAATTGCCCTAAAAGAACTGGATTCATGAAGTGAAAAATTGTCCTAAAAGAACTGGATCCATCAAGTGAAACAAAAATTGTCCTAAAAGAACTGGATCCATGAAGTGAAATAAAATTGTCCTAAAAGAACTAGATCCATGAAGTGAAATAAAAATTGTCCTAAAAGAACTGGATCCATGAAGTGAAAAATTGCCCTAAAAGAACCGGATCCATTAAGTGAAAAATTGTCCTAAAAGAACTGGATCCATGAAGTGAAAAATTGCCCTAAAAGAACCGGATCCATGAAGTGAAAAATTGCCCTAAAAGAACTGGATCCATGAAGTGAAAAATTGTCCTAAAAGAACCGGATCCATTAAGTGAAAAATTGCCCTAAAAGAACCGGATCCATTAAGTGAAAAATTGCCCTAAAAGAACCGGATCCATGAAGTGAAAAATTGCCCTAAAAGAACTGGATCCATGAAGTGAAAAATTGCCCTAAAAGAACTGGATCCATCAAGTGAAAAATTGCCCTAAAAGAACCGGATCCATCAAGTGAAAAATTGCCCTAAAAGAACCGGATCCATTGACAGAAAGGTCACCCTAAAGTAGAACTTGGCACCACTGCTTATTTCAGCCTAGAAGTAGAATTTCAATTGCAGCTTTAGAAACATTAGTGGAAGACAATGTTTAAAATCTGCTAAATTGACGTCACTCATATGCAATTTATTTCCAGTTGTGGTTGTAATAAATGACATAATAAAAGTATGTGAAAGTTCTAGCCCTGATTTATTTTACTTTCACTTAAACAGATTAGTGATTATCATCATCAAGTACCATGCCTGCTGGAATAGGTGATCATGTCTCTCCACAACTTTTGATCTTGACAGTTATTTATAATTTCTGTTGTTGACCTTCTGACAAGCCATTCTCTTAAGCTGTCTGGTATCTTTTCTCTTTGCTTCCCTCTATCTCTTCATCCCTCAATTTTCCCAGTTGTCACAATATATTCCAGCTGTTACCTTCTCATTACATGGCCAAAAAATTATGATTGTTTCTTCCTAATTTTGGAAATTAGCTCTCTTTTTTCTTTGGCCTATTTCAGAAAGTTTTCATTACCCTTCTTAGCTGTCCTTGGTATTCTCTCTTCCTTGAAACCACATTTCTACAGCCTCTAAGTGCTAACAAGAAGTACAATTCACAAATATGAATTTACTACTCAACTTTCTGGTGTGTTATATTACAATTTCTCCTGAATAAAAACCTGTACAATTTAGAAGCACTAACTTCTACTCAACTTGGGTGTACCATACATAAACCATATACTGCTATATTTCTGAAATGAGCAAGAGATCCATGCAACTAAAACATCATTAAAAAAAAAAAACAGCCACATAATGAGACTGCTGTATGAATGTTTCTCTGATCCTCATTTGCATATCTATGAGAGTTAGAGCAATAAATTGACATTACAATCAAAAGTTCATTCTCTGTCAGACACTCTCCAGTCAACCAGATATTAAAAAAATGGTACCTGACTCTGAATTAGGAAAAGTGGTCCCTTTATCTTCAAATTTACTGAGCAATTAAATCACTTCATATCCATACAATAGGTTATGCTATACGACTAGCATTAGCTCTATATATGTTGGGCACTTTTAAGACAGATGATCAGCAGCCATCTTAGTGTTAGTCACACACACACAAGTTCCTCATTCTAAAACGTTGAGCATGTTTTAGTGTACAATGGCCACATCCTATCTGAACCAGCAAGACAGTTTGTTAATCATAGAAGTAATTTAAAACAAAAATGCAGTGCCTCTTGTAATAAACAATAACAAAAACACAAACCTCTGCTGGTCATATTCTAATAGCTACAGCATGGAATTATGTTCAATGTATTCCACAATTTGTGTGATGTGTGAATTATGTTCAATGTATTCCACAATTTGTGTGATGTGTGAATTATGTGAAATGTATTTCACAATTTGTGTCCTGTGTGGATTATGTGAAATGTATTCCACAATTTGTGTCCTGTGTGAATTATGAAAAGGGGCACACAAACTATGCATAAAGCTGGAGGTCAGAAAAATAAAAATAAATGTTAAAAGCATTTGTCTATTTTTGACATGAGAAAGTGACACCTCAAAGGACATACAACAGAAAAATGTATTCTTTTTTACATTTACAGCGTTTTACCTGTCACTGAAGACTGACATGTGAGGTGACTGACATGAATGATGTGTCTTATTCTGGAAATCTGAACAAACACATATTTTTATATTTATTATTATGTCTTTGATGGTCAAGTTCTATGAAACAGAAAGTGAGAATGAAAAAATTAACAACTGTAACAAGCATATGCATGCAACATGACAGTGAAAATATGGATGCTAGTGTCTCAGAGAACCTGGCAACACGACAGTTAAAATATGGATGCTAATATCTCAGAGAACCTGGCACCATGACAGTTAAAATATGGATGCTAATGTCTCAGAGAACCTGGCACCATGACAGTTAAAATATGGATGCTAATGTCTCAGAGAACCTGGCACCATGACAGTTAAAATATGGATGCTAATGTCTCAGAGAACCTGGCACCATGACAGTTAAAATATGGATGCTAATGTCTCAGAGAACCTGGCACCATGACAGTTAAAATATGGATGCTAGTGTCTCAGAGAACCTGGCACCATGACAGTTAAAATATGGATGCCAGTGTCTCAGAGAACCTGGCAATATGACAAGCAGCATCTGTGTGACAGCAGTGAAAATATCTATTTCAGTGACATACTTAAATTAATTACCCTGGCTGCATTATTACTAAGCCACATAATTTAACATTATGATGTGGCTTAAGTCACTTGTGATGTCAAATTATAAAACTTCTCAGACACCATACAACAACAAAACTAAGTGGATGTATGTCTCGTACAATGTTTTTTTTAATTAAACTTTAATTTGTATAATTAACCCATAATGACCAATTTGTGTACTATTAATTAATATGTATAAACCTTTCATGGTTGTGAAAGAGATATAAATGTGCTGTATGCATTAACATATATAAAACATGCTTTCCTTTCTTTGAGACCATAGAAAGAAAGAAAAAGGAAACAGCACGTAACACTTTAAAAAAGGCATACAGGAAACATGATGTTAGTAGTGCCAATATTTTACTTGACTTCAACACATTTTTGGGTCAAGAGGTCAGCACAAAGCCTGACTGTTTCTCCTTCCCAGAAAAATCTTGAGTATCCATTTAAGACTAGGCTGATGGAATGAATGCGACCTTTTGACCTCAGTTCACTAACCACTGGTAAAATTCACATACACACAGTAACAATGATATTACAAGAAATTCAGTTAACTTGCATGAGATCTTATATCAAGCACAGATTTAATTCATTCCATAAAAAGCTTTAATTCACATTAATGAGCTTACAAACACACACAAAACGGTCCTTAACAAATACTGGCACTGAAATTATCAACATGGAAAATATAGCAAACTAACTCTGAGAAACTCTGACAAAGCTATTAAATATTTTGTAAGCTCTTGGGAAAATACCATGCACACAAGATAAGTGGGGTATGAAGAGCCAGTCCACTCAATTAAAAACCTTTGTGTGACATTCATAGTTAGTTTATAAATAAACCATATCTCATGTACAGAAACAGAGTCTACCATTACTATTAGACAAACTAGATATATGCTTAGGGCACATTCATTTCAACAGCTTGTTCATATCAAACTGTACATTTTCTCTACAGTTTAAAACTAAAAATAAAATGTTAAATAACATACAAGCTTGTTAAATACAGTCTTCATAATGTAGTTTGTGTATAAAGTATAAAATATATCTTGAGAGTAAAAATATTATAAGATAAATATGGCATTTGTCATTTCAGTGTTCTAGTTGCTGATATAAGGAGTGACAAGTGAGAGTTCCTGTTAGTTCAGAGAAGTTTGCCAAGACTGGTAACAAATTAGCTGTTGCTTTCATACAAACTGCTTACAGTATTTCATCATTTTTTTTCTGTTAGCTTGGAACTAGATACTTTTATATGATCAAATTCCTAAAATAAAAGTTAAAATAAATAGGAGAGAGACACTGAAAGCAATGGACGCACATCTACTGAGGATGTGGTAAGTCTGTAAAACCCTCAGACTGCAGGGATTTAAATGGGGACATTGAATAAGTTTTAAAAAAAACACACACACAAAGGAAGCTTGGAACATAAATACAACCAGAGGTCTATGGGCGTAACCTGTAAGTGACATTTCATTATTTACTACTAAAGGGAACAGAGCATCTCTGGTTCTTTCAAAAGTGCAGCTGTGTCGGTTCTTCATTATAAACAAAAGCAAATAAAACAGCTGTGTTTATATGTAACAATACTATGTTTATTTTATTTCTTTATTTGTACAGATTGTTTACTTTTTTTGAAATGTTTACTTTTGTCTGTACTGTAATGTTGTTAGATTAAAGGTATTCAATAAATACAACTGTTATTTCCTAATACTAGATGTTTACAATAAGTTGTGCCCACAAATAGCCAGAGTACACATTACAATTAAAAAAAAACAGGTTTTGTATAGAAGAGAGTTCACTGCAAGTTTTGACATAGTGGTTATCAGTTTTTGAATAACATTGCAGCAAAAAATTTAGTATAATTATTTGTTTCCAAGATATTTATCAACAAAACTGTTACTTGAATCTTCATACTGGATATTATTTTGATTTTTATGCTTATTTTTTTTTCAGAGCTTGAATACAAATGTTATTTTTAGAACCGTCATGGTTATTACATGTTGTTGAGATTTTGTAAATTAAAATTTGGTCTTTGGAGTCTTTCATTCATTATCATTTTATCCACTACATAACATTAATGAAGAGAATAGAAGAATTATGGTACACTTTAAGTCCACAGGAAATAAAATAACAAATTCAGAAACTTGTAAATAAAAAATACTTTATGGCAAGCTGTAAGCAAGGTCATGAATTTGAGAATATTGAATGAGATCAGCATTTGTGACAGTCAAGACAGATGATCTGAACAACAGACAAGATTATCATTATTGAACTACTTGTAGGTTTACACTTAGATTTCTAAACTAGATGTGGCTAGCCATCATAAGGTTAATCTACAGTGATCTAAGTAAGCTTTAACTGCCAAACTAACCCAGATAGGATAACTACTACAAAACCCAGTGAAGCTAAGACTAAAGAAGCTATAACACGACAGAGTTAAACTGGTCCACAATGAAAATGTCTACACTTGTGGTGGCAGGACACAAATCAAACAATGCAAAAACAAAACATTTCTACATTAGCAAAGACATGGGAATGTCTAATTGGGTCAAAGATATAATTGATGTAAAAATCTTGCAAGCATTAGATCCTTATGATGAGATGATGAACTTTGCTGTCATATGTCATATGTGCAATACTGATTCACTAAGATGGCGTTGCATGTTTTAGAGGAGATAATAATGGGTTCAAATTCTTCAAGTAGACTAATGGCATGGAATGTAATTAAGAGAAGCACAACTGAAAATAAAAATGTTGTGTTTATGGTGATACTGTCCCAGACTTGCATTACAGGAATGATGAACAAGGCAGGACAAATATGAAACATTTATTTGATTAATACATTTCATAATGTACTCATAGATGTACTGATAATATTTTATGAGCGGTAACTATGGCATCCTCTCTTCACCTCTCAGACGGCAGGTTTCCTCCATACACCAGTCGACCCAGCTTTAAAATAAAACAATGTGGCCCACAGCAATGAAGAAAGTAATAACAGCAAGAAAAAGCCAACACATCTTCAATTGTAGATGTTTAGTACTGTGAGGCTAAACTACTTTACTATACATCTTCAATTGTAGATGTTTAGTACTGTGAGGCTAAACTACTTTACTATCTTGACTGAGTTTTTGTGCATGCTATGAGACTATGTTTACATCTGTCTTTTTAAACAGGGTTTCATCTTGAGATTTCATTTCTCTCCCCAGCCAAAAGATCTTGGCACCCCTGGGAGCATCATAAGTGCAATGATATTAATTTTAAAATTATGGTTCCCAGGAAAGGTTTGAGGAGTGCTTGCCCACAGTGTAGTAACTGTTTGCTTCTATTATCCTTCTCTATGTTTCACTCACTATCATTATAACAGTAATTATTTGATTCCTATATCTTCCGTATAATCCACTGAGTAATTTGGTTTCCACTATACACACTACATTTAATCAGCAAACATACCATAGCTAAAGTTGTTTCTACCCAAACTCTATGAAACACTCTAGTATTGTTTATTTACAATTCCTTAATACATTCCATTTCTGACTCAAGCTTGCCATACAAGTGTTTTGTTTTTAATAAGAAATAAAACATAGACACACACAAGCATATTCACAAATAAGACATTAAAAATAACAAATAAACCCAGTGGTAAGTGCCTTGCTATGACGACTTGGGTGTTGTATTAAATCTTATCATTAGAATCATAACTACTCAGTTCTCACAACTATATTCCCCAGGCACCTAAGCCTAATTCTCAAAATAGACCAAGCAAAAGCAGCTCATGACAAAATAATACAATGTAAGGCAAGTAAGTGTTCCTTTTAAGCCTGTTAAGGTCTATAGGGAAAGTGGTGCTAATGCTCACATTTGTCAACCATCAGAGGCACACCTTTATGGATGTTTTGTAACTATCATACCAGACCAACAAACTTTCCCAGAGGAAACACACATAAAATATTCCAGTGTAAATTTTCAGATGCTGGATGAACTCAGAAGCTGTGCCAGTCCAAAAATAATTCACCGATTCACCACAGTTGGGAAACAAACCTTAAACCTTCTAGTCATTGGTGAGCACAGTAACCACTCAGTCACCGCAGTTGGGAAACAAACCTTAAACCTTCTAGTCATTAGTGAGCACAGTAACCACTCAGTCACCACAGTTGGGAAACAAACCTTAAACCTTCTAGTCATTAGTGAGCACAGTAACCACTCAGTCACCACATTTGGGAAACAAACCTTAAACTTTCTAGTCATTGGTGAGCACAGTAACCACTCAGTCACCACAGTTGGGAAACAAACCCTAAACCTTCTAGTCATTGGTGAGCACAGTAACCACTCAGTCACCACAGTTGGGAAACAAACCTTAAACTTTCTAGCCATTGGTGAGCACAGTAACCACTCAGTCACCACAGTTGGGAAACAAACCTTAAACCTTCTAGTCATTGGTGAACACCACAGTAACCGTCACCACAGTTGGGAAACAAACCTTAAACCTTCTAGTCATTGGTGAGCACAGTAACCACTCAGTCACCACAGTTGGGAAACAAACCCTAAACCTTCTAGTCATTGGTGAGCACAGTAACCACTCAGTCACCACAGTTGGGAAACAAACCCAAAACATTCTAGTCATTGGTGAGCACAGTAACCACTCAGTCACCACAGTTGGGAAACAAACCCTAAACCTTCTAGTCATTGGTGAGCACAGTAACCACTCAGTCACCGCAGTTGGGAAACAAACCTTAAACCTTCTAGTCATTGGTGAGCACAGTAACCACTCAGTCACCGCAGTTGGGAAACAAACCTTAAACCTTCTAGTCATTGGTGAGCACAGTAACCACTCAGTCACCACAGTTGGGAAACAAACCTTAAACCTTCTAGTCATTGGTGAACACCACAGTAACCGTCACCACAGTTGGGAAACAAACCTTAAACCTTCTAGTCATTGGTGAGCACAGTAACCACTCAGTCACCACAGTTGGGAAACAAACCCTAAACCTTCTAGTCATTGGTGAGCACAGTAACCACTCAGTCACCACAGTTGGGAAACAAACCCAAAACATTCTAGTCATTGGTGAGCACAGTAACCACTCAGTCACCAGTTGGGAAACAAACCCTAAACCTTCTAGTCATTGGTGAGCACAGTAACCACTCAGTCACCGCAGTTGGGAAACAAACCTTAAACATTCTAGTCATTGGTGAGCACAGTAACCACTCAGTCACCGCAGTTGGGAAACAAACCTTAAACCTTCTAGTCATTGGTGAGCACAGTAACCACTCAGTCAAAACAGTTGGGAAACAAACCTTAAACCTTCTAGTCATTGGTGAGCACAGTAACCACTCAGTCACCACAGCTTCATCTGGAAGCCAAAAGGCCTTCACAGCACCAGGGCTGTATGTGGTCTGTGACTCACTGACCACTTGCTTCAGGATCAGCAGCAGCAACAGCTAATCAAGACACTATTCTGTCACTGAAAAAAGACTAGCCAATAATCGAAGAGAGAAGGCACTCCTGTAACTCAAAAATGCTTTGCTGAAGCTGGATGTGTGGGTCCAAAAGGTACAAATAAAGCAGCTTATTGTAAACCACAATTCCATGCAACATAAGCTTCCTTCTTTTTATAAGAGCGGGCAATGATGAGTAGTCATTGAGTGAATGCTGGAAAGAAAGATAACTCTAAACACACTAACCTGATCAACACCAATATTTGTGGCCCAGCTCGCCATCACAGAAAAAGTACACAAAAAAGCAGTTTTCCATGTGTCAGTAAAGGTACTGCTCCATAGAGGAGTTGAAGTCATCACCAACTGACAGCTAAATTTGCATATTGATATTAGCTTCCAGAAAAATCACCACATAAATCAAATTCATGAACTTGCAAATATTTGAGCACAAGTGCAGTAATTTGTTCCAACATTTGCCACTAGGAATGAGCATTTCCTGAAATCTTAACATAGCTTTTCATGACAGAAATGGCTACAAAAACACAATCATTAAATAATGGACACAACCATTTGAAAGTGCACTCCACTAAACATAATACATATTTCCTGAGTCTCCTGATAATATTTTACTGAACTATTTTCCATGTATCAAATATGTGTCTGAGATTGATAAACTGGGTTCATAGGGCAGAGATGTTATGTTATATTAGGATCATCTGCACTCTGGACACATGCAAATATGCTCAGATCTTCACTTCAAAATGTTTATCAGCACACAGGGACTGCATCAGTAAGATGGTGGTTGACAATTACTTTCATTCATCCAGAATATCATTTTGTTCTGGTCATTCTAATCTTCAGCTCCAGAGTTCTAACAGTCTAAACAGTGAATGCAGTTTCATTTCTTTCAAAGTCCTCTATTCTACCCATCTCTCTGAGGTCGTTGATGATATCTGTCCTATCAATCAACAGTGGTCTGAAATGATTACTGAACCAGCTAATCTATCTGCTATTTTGTTGCTTTCAACACCAGTGTGACCCAGGACAAACAAGAAAGTAACACTGATCTTTGACCCCTCTATGGACTCCAGAATAGAGCCCGTCTGGACTTTGTGGACCAAGCTCACTGGGTCACTGGTACACAGACACTGCAATCTTGTGACTCTAACCAGATAAAAGTCCTTGCCATGACCATGATCTCCATTAACCTGCTACTGGTCATCATAGCGTAGGTGCCACTATTTTAATGAATAGTTCTGCCATTAAAATGTGCAGTGAACACCCAAGCACTCTGCTGATGGTGCACTACAGAGCCATCTGTATAGATTTTAGAACCTCAGTGTTTTGGGCATTAACCTCTGTATAAACCACATTCAGGTTCTGTTCTTAGCATCCTCTGTTATAGTGTGGCAATGACAGAAAAGGTAGAAAATATTCCTGGAGGCACATTCTTCCCAAGAATTAATGTTAGACAAGCCACATACCACATTTAAGAGTGTTCTCAGCCTGACCTATGGCAGAGATTATGTGAAAAACAGGAGCAGTAAATCAGGATCTTCAGTCTAAAGGAGCAAGTACAAACTTTTTAACCTGCTTTAAAGCTGAAAAATCACATACACATCAAACAATCATGAATGTCTTCCATATCAATCTTTTGTTATTGCTCTCCTATATCATTTCTATTGTACAAACATCTCTTATTTTACTGTTATTGGTGAAATGTTCTTTCTCTCATAACAGTCACACTTGGCCTGTAATTTTAATGATCAGCTCTCAAATCTTTTTTTAAAAATGTGAGAACTAAATCAGACCATCAGTTACCCTTCTAACACAAAGCAAGACCAGGTATATGCTCTCTAGCAATAATATTAGTAAACTATAAGTCCCATATATTGGTAACCATCTCTCTTAAGACAAATATATAATATTATGACATACATAACAGAGATTCCCATTTTAAATAAGTTTTTTTTTCTTCAAAGCATGAACTGTTCTTTCATAATGAAATATATATATATATATGAATATGTAAATGAAAAGGAAATGTTAACACAAGGATAGCCATTTATCTTACATTGTAGCTACAACAAAACTTGTTAACTCATTTATTCTTTGATTGGATTCACATAAATCTTGTCACTTACACACATGTGAAAAAGATAAGTGTTTTTAAATGGAAACCGAAGTGCTAACTGTCAAATCAGGTAAAATCAGTTAAAACAACAGTAATAGAAGTTGAAACAAAGCCAGAACGGCTTTTTATTAATTTGGAAATCTTACAATAACAGGAATGAAATCTAGTCAGAATTCGCTACGATTGTGTTGATTATATGCTCCTAGAGTGTAACTGAAGTGAAAATGACAACACTGAAGAAAAACTCTAAGAACATTTTATATGAATCTATACATAGATAAGTTTCCAGAAGCTGTTGACATTTCAATAAACACTCTTAAGATAAATCCCCCTGATAATGTTGCACTTCCATACATCTTACCTAAAATCATTCCCTTATTTATGATGAAATAAAAACACAAAGACCTAATTTGCGAATGTGAAGAATTTCACATGTGAAGAATTTGGGTTCGATATGTCTTCAGAACATATTCCAAAAGATTGCATCAGGAATACCCTACCATTGGCTAAGATGGATAGTATTGTGTGTAAAGTGGAGAGTTGGAGAGAGATGTTCAGGCTGAGTTGAGCTAAGCTCCAAACATGAGATAACCTATTTTATTTATTCTTTGTTCACCCTCACAAAGGACAAGAGGTAGGGTTTGATCCCAACTGATGGCTTCCAGGTTCACCCAGCCTTAAATGGGGGCCGGATTTTTTTCTGGGAAAGTAAAGTGGCACGGGCGTAATACCGGCCACATTACTCCAAAAATCATGTGCCGAAGGTCTGTAAAAATTATGGTCACTAACACCATATTCCCTATACGCCACTTGGCGTGACGGGGTTACTTTACTTTTTTTTTACTTTTGTTCACCCTCGTACAATATTGCTCATATTATAACATATGCTCTATTTCCTTTGATTTGGATCAAAACAAAGCAATCGAGAATAGCATGTCTCGTGGCTATAGATTTTTGTGACAGTTCTGTGACTTCTAATTTTCTTTCTCTTTAGCACTTCCCTAAGCTACAACCCATGGAGAGGGCCAGGATGAACTTTTTTTCTTTGCATTGCTACTTAAACCTGTCCTGCTTGGTACAGACCGTGAGGAGTAAAACTTTCTCTGGTAAACCCTTTGGAGGAGTAAACTCCCATTGGTAAACCCCTTGGAGGAGTAAACTCCCATTGGTAAACCCCCTTGGAGAAGTTAAACTGCCACTGGTAAATCCCCTTGGAGAAGTTAAACTGCCACTGGTAAATCCCCTTAGAGAAGTTAAACTGCCACTGGTAAATCCCCCTGGAGAAGTTAAATTGCCACTGGTAAATCCCCTTGGAGAAGTTAAATTGCCACTGGTAAATCCCCTTGGAGAAGTTAAATTGCCACTGGTAAATCCCCTTGGAGAAATTAAACTGCCACTGGTAAATCCCCTTGGAGAAGTTAAACTGCCACTGGTAAATCCCCTTGGAGAAGTTAAACTGCCACTGGTAAATCCCCTTGGAGAAGTTAAACTGCAACTGGTAAATCCCCTTGGAGAAGTTAAACTGCCACTGGTAAATCCCCCTGGAGAAGTTAAACTGCCACTGGTAAATCCCCCTGGAGAAGTTAAATTGCCACTGGTAAATCCCCTTGGAGAAGTTAAATTGCCACTGGTAAATCCCCCTGGAGAAGTTAAATTGCCACTGGTAAATCCCCTTGGAGAAG
Source organism: Megaustenia siamemsis (assembly GCA_032433765.1). Taxonomy (NCBI): domain Eukaryota; kingdom Metazoa; phylum Mollusca; class Gastropoda; order Stylommatophora; family Ariophantidae; genus Megaustenia; species Megaustenia siamemsis. The sequence continues at coordinate 30,342,752 of JAVIAB010000047.1, forward strand.
TTAAACTGCCACTGGTAAATCCCTTGGAGAAGTTAAACTGCCACTGGTAAATCCCCCTGGAGAAGTTAAATTGCCACTGGTAAATCCCCCTGGAGAAGTTAAACTGCCACTGGTAAATCCCCTTGGAGAAGTTAAACTGCCACTGGTAAATCCCCCTGGAGAAGTTAAACTGCCACTGGTAAATCCCCCTGGAGAAGTTAAATTGCCACTGGTAAATCCCCTTGGAGAAGTTAAATTGCCACTGGTAAATCCCCTTGGAGAAGTTAAATTGCCACTGGTAAATCCCCTTGGAGAAGTTAAATTGCCACTGGTAAATCCCCTTGGAGAAGATAAACTGCCACTGGTAAATAAATCCCCTTGGAGAAGTTAAATTGCCACTGGTAAATAAATCCCCTTGGAGAAGTTAAATTGCCACTGGTAAATCCCCCTGGAGAAGTTAAATTGCCACTGGTAAATCCCCTTGGAGAAGTTAAATTGCCACTGGTAAATAAATCCCCTTGGAGAAGTTAAACTGCCACTGGTAAATAAATCCCCTTGGAGAAGTTAAATTGCCACTGGTAAATAAATCCCCTTGGAGAAGTTAAACTGCCACTGGTAAATAAATCCCCCTGGAGAAGTTAAACTGCCACTGGTAAATAAATCCCCCTGGAGAAGTTAAACTACCACTGGTAAATAAATCCCCCTGGAGAAGTTAAACTGCCACTGGTAAATCCCCCTGGAGAAGTTAAATTGCCACTGGTAAATCCCCCTGGAGAAGTTAAACTGCCACTGGTAAATCCCCTTGGAGAAGTTAAACTGCCACTGGTAAATCCCCCTGGAGAAGTTAAACTGCCACTGGTAAATCCCCCTGGAGAAGTTAAATTGCCACTGGTAAATCCCCTTGGAGAAGTTAAATTGCCACTGGTAAATCCCCCTGGAGAAGTTAAATTGCCACTGGTAAATCCCTTGGAGAAGTTAAATTGCCACTGGTAAATAAATCCCCTTGGAGAAGTTAAATTGCCACTGGTAAATAAATCCCCTTGGAGAAGTTAAATTGCCACTGGTAAATCCCCCTGGAGAAGTTAAATTGCCACTGGTAAATAAATCCCCCTGGAGAAGTTAAACTGCCACTGGTAAATAAATCCCCTTGGAGAAGTTAAACTGCCACTGGTAAATAAATCCCCTTGGAGAAGCTAAATTGCCACTGGTAAATCCCCCTGGAGAAGTTAAATTGCCACTGGTAAATCCCCTTGGAGAAGTTAAACTGTCACTGGTAAATCCCCTTGGAGAAGTTAAACTGCCACTGGTAAATCCCCCTGGAGAAGTTAAATTACCACTGGTAAATCCCCTTGGAGAAGTTAAATTGCCACTGGTAAATCCCCTTGGAGAAGTTAAATTGCCACTGGTAAATCCCCTTGGAGAAGTTAAATTGCCACTGGTAAATAAATCCCCCTGGAGAAGTTAAACTGCCACTGGTAAATAAATCCCCTTGGAGAAGTTAAACTGCCACTGGTAAATAAATCCCCTTAAAAAAAGTAAAGTACCCCCCGTCACGCCAAGTGGCGTATAGGGAAATATGGTGTTAGTGACCCTATATTTTACAGACCTTCAGCACATGACTTTTGGGGTAATGTGGTCGGTATTACGCCCGTGCTGCTTTTACTTTCCCAGAAAAATCTGGTACCCATTTAAGGCTGGGTGAACCCGGAGCCGTCGGTTGGGATCGAACCCTACCCCTTGTCCGTAGTAGTCCAGTTCACTAACCACTGAGCTATCGCGGCTCCCACTAATTTTTAGGGAATTAGTAAAACCCAGGTGTCCTCGCCAGGGAACGAACCCCGGCTGTTGCCGTGGTAAGCCAACCGCCTATCGATTGCGCTAACCGGACACCCAAATAAATCCCCTTGGAGAAGTTAAATTGCCACTGGTAAATAAATCCCCCTGGAGAAGTTAAACTGCCACTGGTAAATAAATCCCCTGGGAGAAGTTAAACTGCCACTGGTAAATCCCCTTGGAGAAGTTAAATTGCCACTGGTAAATCCCCTGGAGAAGTTAAACTGCCACTGGTAAATCCCCTTGGAGAAGTTAAACTGCCACTGGTAAATCCCTTGGAGAAGTTAAACTGCCACTGGTAAATCCCCCTGGAGAAGTTAAATTACCACTGGTAAATCCCCTTGGAGAATTGCCACTGGTAAATCCCCTTGGAGAAGTTAAATTGCCACTGGTAAATCCCCTTGGAGAAGTTAAACTGCCACTGGTAAATCCCCTTGGAGAAGTTAAACTGCCACTGGTAAATCCCCTTGGAGAAGTTAAACTGCCACTGGTAAATCCCCTTGGAGAAGTTAAACTGCCACTGGTAAATCCCCTTGGAGAAGTTAAACTGCCACTGGTAAATCCCCTTGGAGAAGTTAAACTGCCACTGGTAAATCCCCTTGGAGAAGTTAAACTGCCACTGGTAAATCCCCTTGGAGAAGTTAAACTGCCACTGGTAAATCCCCTTGGAGAAGTTAAACTGCCACTGGTAAATCCCCTTGGAGAAGTTAAACTGCCACTGGTAAATCCCCTTGGAGAAGTTAAACTGCCACTGGTAAATCCCCCTGGAGAAGTTAAACTGCCACTGGTAAATCCCCCTGGAGAAGTTAAACTGCCACTGGTAAATCCCCTTGGAGAAGTTAAACTGCCACTGGTAAATCCCCCTGGAGAAGTTAAATTGCCACTGGTAAATCCCTGGAGAAGTTAAATTGCCACTGGTAAATCCCCTTGGAGAAGTTAAATTGCCACTGGTAAATCCCCCTGGAGAAGTTAAATTGCCACTGGTAAATCCCCTTGGAGAAGTTAAATTGCCACTGGTAAATAAATCCCCCTGGAGAAGTTAAATTACCACTGGTAAATCCCCCTGGAGAAGTTAAATTGCCACTGGTAAATCCCCTTGGAGAAGTTAAACTGCCACTGGTAAATCCCCTTGGAGAAGATAAACTGCCACTGGTAAATAAATCCCCTTGGAGAAGTTAAATTGCCACTGGTAAATAAATCCCCTTGGAGAAGTTAAATTGCCACTGGTAAATCCCCTGGAGAAGTTAAATTGCCACTGGTAAATCCCCTTGGAGAAGTTAAATTGCCACTGGTAAATAAATCCCCTTGGAGAAGTTAAACTGCCACTGGTAAATAAATCCCCTTGGAGAAGTTAAATTGCCACTGGTAAATAAATCCCCTTGGAGAAGTTAAATTGCCACTGGTAAATAAATCCCCCTGGAGAAGTTAAATTGCCACTGGTAAATAAATCCCCCTGGAGAAGTTAAACTGCCACTGGTAAATAAATCCCCTTGGAGAAGTTAAACTGCCACTGGTAAATAAATCCCCTTGGAGAAGTTAAACTGCCACTGGTAAATAAATCCCCTTGGAGAAGTTAAACTGCCACTGGTAAATAAATCCCCTTGGAGAAGTTAAACTGCCACTGGTAAATAAATCCCCTGGAGAAGTTAAACTGCCACTGGTAAATAAATCCCCCTGGAGAAGTTAAACTGCCACTGGTAAATAAATCCCCCTGGAGAAGTTAAACTGCCACTGGTAAATCCCCCTGGAGAAGTTAAATTGCCACTGGTAAATCCCCCTGGAGAAGTTAAACTGCCACTGGTAAATCCCCTTGGAGAAGTTAAACTGCCACTGGTAAATCCCCTTGGAGAAGTTAAACTGCCACTGGTAAATCCCCCTGGAGAAGTTAAATTGCCACTGGTAAATCCCCTGGAGAAGTTAAATTGCCACTGGTAAATCCCCTTGGAGAAGTTAAATTGCCACTGGTAAATCCCCCTGGAGAAGTTAAATTGCCACTGGTAAATCCCCTTGGAGAAGTTAAATTGCCACTGGTAAATCCCCTTGGAGAAGTTAAATTGCCACTGGTAAATCCCCTTGGAGAAGTTAAATTGCCACTGGTAAATAAATCCCCCTGGAGAAGTTAAACTGCCACTGGTAAATAAATCCCCTTGGAGAAGTTAAACTGCCACTGGTAAATAAATCCCCTTGGAGAAGTTAAATTGCCACTGGTAAATAAATCCCCTTGGAGAAGCTAAATTGCCACTGGTAAATCCCCCTGGAGAAGTTAAATTGCCACTGGTAAATCCCCTTGGAGAAGTTAAACTGTCACTGGTAAATCCCCTTGGAGAAGTTAAACTGCCACTGGTAAATCCCCTGGAGAAGTTAAATTACCACTGGTAAATCCCCTTGGAGAAGTTAAATTGCCACTGGTAAATCCCCTTGGAGAAGTTAAATTGCCACTGGTAAATCCCTTGGAGAAGTTAAATTGCCACTGGTAAATAAATACCCCTGGAGAAGTTAAACTGCCACTGGTAAATAAATCCCCTTGGAGAAGTTAAACTGCCACTGGTAAATAAATCCCCTTGGAGAAGTTAAATTGCCACTGGTAAATAAATCCCCCTGGAGAAGTTAAACTGCCACTGGTAAATAAATCCCCTGGGAGAAGTTAAACTGCCACTGGTAAATCCCCTTGGAGAAGTTAAATTGCCACTGGTAAATCCCCTGGAGAAGTTAAACTGCCACTGGTAAATCCCCTTGGAGAAGTTAAACTGCCACTGGTAAATCCCCTTGGAGAAGTTAAACTGCCACTGGTAAATCCCCTGGAGAAGTTAAATTACCACTGGTAAATCCCCTTGGAGATTGCCACTGGTAAATCCCCTTGGAGAAGTTAAATTGCCACTGGTAAATCCCCTTGGAGAAGTTAAATTGCCACTGGTAAATCCCCTTGGAGAAGTTAAACTGCCACTGGTAAATCCCCTTGGAGAAGTTAAACTGCCACTGGTAAATCCCCTGGAGAAGTTAAACTGCCACTGGTAAATCCCCTTGGAGAAGTTAAACTGCCACTGGTAAATCCCCTTGGAGAAGTTAAACTGCCACTGGTAAATCCCCTTGGAGAAGTTAAACTGCCACTGGTAAATCCCCTTGGAGAAGTTAAACTGCCATTGGTATATCCCCTTGGAGAAGTTAAACTGCCACTGGTAAATCCCCTTGGAGAAGTTAAACTGCCACTGGTAAATCCCCTTGGAGAAGTTAAACTGCCACTGGTAAATCCCCCTGGAGAAGTTAAATTGCCACTGGTAAATCCCCTGGAGAAGTTAAACTGCCACTGGTAAATCCCCTTGGAGAAGTTAAACTGCCACTGGTAAATCCCCCTGGAGAAGTTAAACTGCCACTGGTAAATCCCCCTGGAGAAGTTAAATTGCCACTGGTAAATCCTTGGAGAAGTTAAATTGCCACTGGTAAATCCCCCTGGAGAAGTTAAATTGCCACTGGTAAATCCCCTTGGAGAAGTTAAATTGCCACTGGTAAATAAATCCCCCTGGAGAAGTTAAACTACCACTGGTAAATCCCCCTGGAGAAGTTAAATTGCCACTGGTAAATAAATCCCCTTGGAGAAGTTAAACTACCACTGGTAAATCCCCTTGGAGAAGATAAACTGCCACTGGTAAATAAATCCCCTTGGAGAAGTTAAATTGCCACTGGTAAATAAATCCCCTTGGAGAAGTTAAATTGCCACTGGTAAATCCCCTGGAGAAGTTAAATTGCCACTGGTAAATCCCCTTGGAGAGGTTAAATTGCCACTGGTAAATAAATCCCCTTGGAGAAGTTAAACTGCCACTGGTAAATAAATCCCCTTGGAGAAGTTAAATTGCCACTGGTAAATAAATCCCCTTGGAGAAGTTAAATTGCCACTGGTAAATAAATCCCCTTGGAGAAGTTAAATTGCCACTGGTAAATAAATCCCCCTGGAGAAGTTAAACTGCCACTGGTAAATAAATCCCCTTGGAGAAGTTAAATTGCCACTGGTAAATAAATCCCCTTGGAGAAGTTAAACTGCCACTGGTAAATAAATCCCCTTGGAGAAGTTAAACTACCACTGGTAAATAAATCCCCTTGGAGAAGTTAAATTGCCACTGGTAAATAAATCCCCTTGGAGAAGTTAAACTGCCACTGGTAAATCCCCTTGGAGAAGTTAAACTGCCACTGGTAAATCCCCTTGGAGAAGTTAAACTACCACTGGTAAATCCCCTTGGAGAAGTTAAATTGCCACTGGTAAATCCCCTTGGAGAAGTTAAATTGCCACTGGTAAATCCCCTTGGAGAAGTTAAACTGCCACAGTTAATACTCCTTTGAGTTAAGGTAGAGCCACATTAATTTGTTTACAAAGTTGGACGTTTGGCTTTACTCATCATCATAGTTTGTCATTCAAGTATGTTTGAGTGAGATCACTGCATTACTCCCCTCCTCTTCTAATGTCCATTTATAATTTATTGTACAAAGAGCAATAAAGGTTTCAGTGACAAAAAAAGTGATCACAAAGAGAGTATGAATAATGTGATGAAAAGTTATGTAAGAGAAACACATAAAATGTGTGAATGTCAGATGACAGGTAGTCATGGGGTAATGAGACACCACCTGCTGAAATAATCATATTACTAACTATTCTCATAACAAGCAACAGTTACACAGCAAGATAATATCAATGTTCAAACAGAAATAAGCAGACCAGTATGATATGAGATAAAGACAAAATGTTAGTGCGCTCAGAACCCAAAACACAATATCACTTGAAATAAAAATGCTAGTAAACCCTAAGGTTAATAAGTACTCATAGTTTTTAATTTAGAAATACAAATTTACACCGGCAGGCTTCCGCTCAGTTTCATTGACCCACGATGAACCAGTCCTGTCTAAGTTGACTATGCTTAGGATAGCTTTGTAAGTAACTTTAATGAAGGCTGTAGTGTTGTAGATTAGTTAAACAACTTATCATTTTGTGACTATGAAACAATATTCAAAAATTCTGTACACCAAAAGAATCACCAATAAAGGTTCCCATACTAAGGAAGCCTTCAGAGGATGAAGTATTTTAAAAGGACAAATATATTTCACATTATAAAAAGATAAAGCTTGCATTATACAAATCATTTCCACTTTGTCTTATACTACAAGGACTCTCAAACCTGATGAAGTTTGCTCAATACTATCATTCACAGACTTGTGTTACTTTGTATCACTCATATCACAAGGATTAGAATAGCTGTTGGGGGGGATATTGATGGAACTATCATGGCAATAAGTGTAGTAATAACACCTCCATACAAACAGTGATAGCAATAGAGTAAAACCACATATAATGAATTTAAATAATAAATTCAAGGTTGTATATTGTATATGTATATATATATATCCAGACACATTCAGACGTGGGTCTCTGACAACAACTTTTTCACACGCTCTATCTCAACTTGTGTGGTTAACCGCAACTTTTTCTCCTCATCCACTTCATTCATAAGGTCACGGATTTTGCTGGAGTGGTTGTTCTTCAGGTTCTCAAACTCAGACTTGAGCTTCTCGTGCTCCACTCGTAACTCATTAAATGTGGCCTTACTCACAGAATTAGCTTTCAGTTCATTGATGTCACGCTGTAGTTGCTCTAACAATTTGTTCACATGTATGTTGGCGGTTGAACTAGCATGAGAAGGAGGTGCTGCAAAATAAACATTTGTAAAAATGTTACACTTATCACACATGCACATATCTGAACATGTTTTAGAAACATAAAACAACATGTGACAAGAGCAATGTATTTATGCCAACAACATGCTACAAGTGCCAAACAAGGAGGATGCTGACAGAAAAAGAGAAGAAAATGACCACAACTACTGTTTGTTTATTTGTTGCTGTTTGCTTACACCAGATGTATGTCTCTAGCAAAGTCCTGAGGGACTAATTCTGTGTGAAATCACATTTTCACAACAACAGCCATATGTGCAGGTGTCCCTCGCCATGCAAGCAGATATTCTCTGACTTCAGAGGTACTCTCAATCATTTTTTATTGTCAAGAGTTTTAAATATTTCTTTGGTAGATTTTTTCCCAATTAAATTTGGCCAAGGTAGCAACTATTTGGCCTACTCTTTTCTATTTTCAACTGCCAAGGGCTCTTTAACTACATGCAGGACATCCAGTTTTTTTTTTTAAACCATTAATTGAGAGTGCTAGACATTGGATCTCACTTCTCAGAGACCAGGGAAGGGTAAAGCCACAAAGAAACCACAAATTCAAATATGAAAAAAATTCTCATTGCCTGGGGGTGGGATTTGAACTCAGGAACGTATTGTCCAGAGGCTGACATCTTATCTCTAGACCACCCAGCCCCTTCTATCATTATTCTGTTCCTTATCTTAACAAATTCATTAGTTCTCTCTTCTAGTATGATAATTAATAGAAAACAAATTTATTGAGAAGAGAAAATATACCTGGAAGGAAAAGCAGTGGGAGAAGTAGATCAATTCTTTTATCTTGGAAGTTGCATAGACTAAGGAGAGCACAAAGAAACGGTGAAGACAGCAAAGACTTTCAGAAATTTTGCTAAAATATGGAAATGAAAAAATTTAATTAACATAAAAACAAAGCTAAGGATTTTCGACGAGCAAAGAAATTAGAATCAGACTGGCTAAAGCAGCAATGTCTTTCAGAAGCCTTGAAAAGTTGTGGAAATCAAAACTCATTAGCACAAACACAAAACTTAGGCTATTCAAATCAAATGTACTATCAACCCTTACGTATGCGTGTGAAAGCTGGAAAACAACAAGAGATATAGAAACAAAGTTGAACGCATTCGAAAATAAATGTCTAAGGAAAATACTTGGTATAGAATGGAACGAATTCAAAACAAACGAGGAAATTAGAGAAATCGCCAATCAACCACTAATATCTTCAGTAATAAAGAAAAGACGATGGTCATACGTTGGACATGTGATGAGAAGAGATAATAATCGAATAGCAAAGCAAGCCCTCATATGGGAAACAACAGGTAAAAGAAAAAGAGGAAGACCCAGGGAGACACTGAGAAGAACATTGATGAGAGAGGCAAGAGCAGCAGGAATCGGCTCCCTCAATGAGATAGAACTGCTTGCACAGAACAGAGACAGATGGCGAGATTTGATAAAATATCTTTAAAAGAAAACTGCTAGAACAAAAATTCATATAGGAGAAGGTGTATCTTGGTCTACGCCCTATGGGCCGGTTACGGCTCGAAAGGTCAATAGATAGATAGATAGAAGGATTTTCATATCAAATGTTTTATCCACTCTTACTAATGCATATAACCCCTAGAGCTGGAAAACAACTAAAGAAATAGAAAATAAATGGTACACCATGGAATGAATTCAGGACTAGCGCAGAAATAAGGAAGGTGGGAATATGTTGGTCATGTAATGAGAAAAGATATTAAGAGAATTGCAAAGCAAACCCTTATATGGGAAACAGCGAGCAAAAGAGGCTGACCTAAAGAGACCCTAAAAAGAACACTGAGTCAAGAACCAACAACAGCAGGAATCAGCATCCTAGTTGAGATTGAGAGGCTTGCCCAGAACAAGAACATGTGGTGAGATACAATGTTGGTCTTGTACAACATCTGACAACAGCAAAGATTGCTGAACATGGTGAGTCTATACGCTTTATGTGCTGTCTCTGACTCAAAAAGACAACAGTTTCTTATCTTGTCGATCTCTTTCTTCTAGCATTGCTAATTTTGTAATTATCATTTTTATACTGACTGGATCAGTAATTCTGTATTTTATAAAAACTAATTCAGCTCATTTGTGTTCATTATTTGTACATTCTAATGTGTATGGACTAAATGACATGAGTCAACATATCTTTAATCTCAGGGATTAGAGGTTTTCAACAAACATCTCCAATTTATTTTTGTCTTGGGTTTAGTTCAGTTGACAGGTCATGCTCATTGCATGTTGGACAAGTCCAAAAGTGCTGAGACCTTCTCTTAAGTATAGCCCTCTGTGTGCAGCGACTAACAGTATCTGTATTGTGCTGGTTTACAATTATTTGTTGACTTGTCTAGCGCCCCCACCAACTAGCATCTTCCACATTGACATGATATTTGTGCAGTCTGTTTACAGTTGTAGATTTAGAGTCATTTAAAAAATCAGCCTTTCATCCAGTGTCCTTGTGGGCATTTAGAATGTCAGCATGATCTTATGTTGCCCATCCACATCCCATATTAGCCAAACTGGTAAGCTTGTCAGCATACCTCTCACATTCCTGTATCCTGGCATAAAAATGAAACAGACTTTTGTCAGACTTGATCTACCCATAAACTCTAACCACTGTTGGTGAATCCAGCAAGATGCAATCTTTCTGAGTATGCTCACAAAGGAAACATGTCTATGTAAAAGTCTGTGTCTCAAGCCACACCAGTGCTTTAGTGACAACAATAATTTCCATAATCAAACTACTTGTAGTTAATGCAACAGCACCTTCCTTCATGATTATTCCTCCAACCTCAACCATGAAAGCTTGGGTTTTTACATGTGATCCTTTTACCTGTGGAGCACTTTACAATGGTTTCAAATGGCTGAGTCACATTAAATCAATTTTCTCTGCTTTGTTATAGTTTTAGATTCCTACAAAAAGGGGTAACCAGTTTTTGTGTCCATTCTTCAAATTATTCTGTTATGATAGGTATTATCATAATCAGTCTTTCAACTCCTCATGTGAGTATATCCCAAGTAGTGAGAAGAATACTGTTTTTATGAGAGTTAGTCTGAATGTTTCTTGTTGTCTAGCCATATTGCCTATTTCAGTGATTGTAGTCTGAAGAAAGTTCTTAATGCCCTGAATCCATCATATTTTAGATACTCTCTCTGATTTCCAGGAAAAATACATATTATTACTGTTTGTTAAAGGTCATTATGACATTATGAAGTGGCAAAAATAAGTCAGTTTTTTCCCTTAAATAAATTCACCAGTCTGATTTCATTTACTATCAGTTTACTAAGTCTTCACCATTAGGTCGCATGTCCTTTGCAGAACGTTTCATTCACCACATTCCATATGAAAGAATCTCTGTCGCTTGCCAGATCTCCCACATACTGAAACCACATTCTTCTTGGGTTTACTGAGTACATACCATTTTTGTAAGTTTTCCTTGGTTTTTCTATTCTATATGATGCTGTAACTAGCATTATGTAGAAACTTCTATAGCTGAGAGATTAAGTTACAATGCTACAACTTTTCTCTTCTGTGCTGGGCCCCAAGAATGTAAAAGCCACATGTAAATGATAAACTATAACTCAAATACAACGGGGGGATGAAAGATGTTAGCAGCTAACCTGTTGTAGGTTCTGGTGGTCGTGGAGGTGGTGCCTGTAAGTGTAAGTCTCTTGATGGTACAGAAGCAGGTGTGTGATGGACAGTTTGTATAGTTGGCTCCTTTTCTGTGTGAGATTGAGGTTGCTGGAAATATTGCAAATCATAACATGTCAGCAAATAATTATAGGTGCAAATAAAAATAATAAGTGTTATTATTTCAAAATAACAAACTTTATTATTTTTCAAAACAACCTCTTTAAGTTGCATTACAGACAACACTGAAGTTGCATCTTTGATAGAAGCTTCCATCAATAGACATAGTGTGTTTATTAATTAGGCTTTCTGATACTGTTTATTTTTAATGGTGGGGACAGATAGTCTCCTTCTTATTATTAGCTGTCACTTGTTAAGTGGGCGTGGATGTGTATATATCTCTCAAATAAATTATAACAAGATTTTTGTTCTCACCCACATATATCAATTTATTATCTAAATGTTAAGTGAAAGAACTAAGAACTAAAGAATTGCTATATGTGAATGAAAAAGAAATCTTTTTATAATTTATTGGAGATTATAAAGTTGAAGCCCTTGAAATGTCTTCTTCTTCTTTCCTTCCTCATTTGCCTTTCAGCGTCGAGGAGATATATAATTTGCGGCCTTTTGTTCTTCTGTTCACTTCTGCTGCTGTTATGTTTCCTAGTGCTTCTGATATTCTATCAATCCATCTTTTTAGTGGTCGACCCTTGGGTCTGGTGTTCTTGCAATGCTTATTGAAGGATCGCTGTCTTGTGTTTTGATCACTCTGCCTTGTCACTGAGCCAAACCCTTTTATCTATTGTTTCTTTATATATTCTATGGCGGGGGCTATTCTTAGCTTTTTTTCTCAGTTCTTCATTTCTGATCTTGTCTCTCAGGTTGTTTCCTGTCACTCATCTAAGACATTTCATCTTAGTAGATGTTATTTTTCTGATTGTTCTTGCATCTAGGGTCCAGGTCTGGCATCGGTAGCACAACCTTGAAATGTGAATTTATATTATAGAAAGTTGATAGAATTAGGTGAACAGAAGGGAAAAAAAAACAATAATGCAGTTATGCAAAAGAAATGTTCACCTGCATTAGTAATCATTTTGTTTTCACCAATTATTAGAAATAAATCTTTTACTCACCATCAGATCATCACTAATCAGAGTTGAAGCATAATTATGAGTCTATTCTTAAATTGTAAATATTAAATCATTATGTCAAATTCATTCACCAATAGAAATCAATTCTCATTCACCAACATTAATCAGTTCTCACTCACCAACATTAATCAGTTCTCACTCACCAGCATTAAATCAGTTCTCACTCACCAACATTAATCAGTTCTCACTCACCAACATTATTGGTTATTGGTTATGGAAGGCCTCGGCATCACAGCAAACGAATTAAAATCCATAATTGCTCAACCGCCCGTGCCAGTGGAATCATCCGAATTACCAACTCATCTCCCAAACAAAGAAAGGTAACTGTAGTCCCCATCGTAGCAGTCTCAGCACACGCCAAAAGACATAAGGCGAAACCGCGCAGAAAGTGAACACAGCCAACTGTTCCCTGTCATACGATATCATCATTCATCGTAAACAAGCGGGATATCGAAGCAGGATCAAAACGGATGAGAAACACAGCTCACGGTGTGCACAGAGCACTTAACTCAGTAGCTCCTGCAACAAGCCGGACTTGGAATATGAGGAAACTGCAAGAAGGAACACTTTTCAGACATAGCCTTCAATGGTTCCTGCCGCCTATCCACCATATACCATGGGAGTTCACGTCCTCCCGAAAATGATGATCGTCATAGCACTTGATGATGTTAGGCCGTCATTGATGACTCCAAATCCAAACATATAGACACACATAAGTGGTAATTTGTCATTTTCAATCCAACAGAAGCCACATGACCTGTAGTTAGTAAAACCACAGAGAGAATATGATTTTGTGACCTTCACTGATTCACTCTTAGATGTGAATGTGTAGTTTACACAAGAGGAGAAGTTTTCAACTACAGTGATTCCATTTAAGGCAATTCTGGGATAGCAAGGCAAGTCTCCTTTATAGCAGCAGAACTTGATGTTCTCCGCTCCCTTCTTGTAGCTGCTGCCACACGATTCTGATGTCTCATTAACTTGGACATCATTCAAGAACAATGTCAGATTAACATTCCATAGATATGGCTCTGCTGATGAAGTGCTTGGTGCAACAGTTGTATCAATCATACTGGAGGCTCCTGGTCTGTGGTCATTAATATCACAGACGGCACATGGTGTTGTTATATTAATCACCAACATTAATCAGTTCTCACTCGCCAACATAAATCAGTTCTCACTCGCCAACATTAATCAGTTCTCACTCGCCAACATTTAATCAGTTCTCACTCGCCAACATTTAATCAGTTCTCACTCACCAACATTTAATCAGTTCTCACTCACCAACATTAATCAGTTCTCACTCACCAACATTAATCAGTTCTCACTCGCCAACATAAATCAGTTCTCACTCGCCAACATTTAATCAGTTCTCACTCACCAACATTTAATCAGTTCTCACTCACCAACATTTAATCAGTTATCACTCACCAACATTAATCAGTTCTCACTCACCAACATTTAATCAGTTCTCATTCACCAACATTTAATCAGTTATCACTCACCAACATTTAATCAGTTCTCACTCACCAACATTTATCAGTTCTCACTCGCCAACATTTAATCAGTTCTTACTCACCAACATTTAATCAGTTATCACTCACCAACATTTAATCAGTTCTCACTCACCAACATTAATCAGTTCTCACTCACCAACATTAATCAGTTCTCACTCACCAACATTTAATCAGTTCTCATTCACCAACATTTAATCAGTTCTCACTCACCAACATTTAATCAGTTCTCACTCACCAACATTAATCAGTTCTCACTCACCAACATTAATCAGTTCTCACTCACCAACATTTAATCTGTTCTCATTCACCAACATTAATCACTCACACCAACATTAATCAGTTCTCACTCATAAATCAGTTCTCACTCGCCAACATTTAATCAGTTCTCACTCACCAACATTTAATCAGTTATCACTCACCAACATTTAATCAGTTCTCACTCACCAACATTAATCAGTTCTCACTCACCAACATAAATCAGTTCTCACTCACCAACATTAATCAGTTCTCACTCACCAACATTTAATCAGTTATCACTCACCAACATTTAATCAGTTCTCACTCACCAACATTTAATCAGTTCTCACTCACCAACATTAATCAGTTCTCACTCACCAACATTAATCAGTTCTCACTCGCCAACATTTAATCAGTTCTCACTCACCAACATTTAATCAGTTCTCACTCACCAACATTTAATCAGTTCTCACTCACCAACATTAATCAGTTCTCACTCACCAACATTTAATCAGTTCTCACTCACCAACATTAATCAGTTCTCACTCACCAACATTAATCAGTTCTCACTCACCAACATTTAATCAGTTCTCACTCACCAACATTAATCAGTTCTCACTCACCAACATTAATCAGTTCTCACTCACCAACATTTAATCAGTTCTCACTCACCAACATTTAATCAGTTCTCACTCACCAACATTTAATCAGTTCTCACTCACCAACATTTAATCAGTTCTCACTCACCAACATTTAATCAGTTCTCACTCACCAACATTAATCAGTTCTCACTCACCAATAGTTCTCACACTCCTCAATTAAGCCAAAACTTACATGTTTGTTATCCTTTGGGAGTAAGACTGGAAATGGTTTGTCTGGAACATGAGTTTGATGTTTTTCTACAGCTGGAACATGACTGTTTTTAATCTCATCTGTGAACTCACCATCTTTCTCCCCTTCCTATGGATATCAAAAGAGACAGAGTAATTTCAACAAAAGTTAATAGCAGAGAAACACTGTTGTTGCCAGTTTTGAAGACATTTAAAAATGAAATCAAAAGGATTACAATTTTAAAACTGTATGTATCTGTTTAGGAACTATTTTTGGAAAGAAACACTGTCTAGCAGCAGGTTTTTTTTTGGGGTAATATTTGAGCATGTTGATTTATTGCCTCATTGATTGTGTGAATTGATTCCTAATTATAATTCCTTTCTGCAGCAATGTGTACATGAACTGTGGCCCTTACTATTATTCTTCATATGCCTTATGGCGTGGAGGCAACCTTTGATTACTATTTGAAACAGAACCTGCATCCACCTAATTTAAAAATGCTTGACTGCTCAAGCCACTTGACTACATGCTCCCACTTGTGATCATAGTGAAGTTAAAACTGACAACTGTCAAGAGCTAAATCTAATCAACACTATGTTGCAGAGACTTAAAACAATCAACAAAGAATTTAAGGACAGAAATGAGGTTATTGAAATGTAGATATAAAGATAAATAGGACATACTTCATGAAAATAAAAGAGAAAAAAAACTGTTTATATAGACTAGGAAAGGCTGTTCATTGTAGAAATAATCACAGTTTGGACAAACCCAAAGATGCTCAACCACTTTCAGCATATAACTAAGTGTGTGCATATTGATAGTTAAAGTAGCTTACTTGTTATTCACAAATCTAAAACTTGTAATAAAGCAAGAAGTAATGACAGATGTAATGGTTAGACAAATGAACCGTTCTGGGCATCTACGTGACAGGGCACTGTACTGACTGTACTAGAGAGAAAAAAATGAAAGCAAATTGTCTAAAGTATGGGTTCAGTGGTAACATTAATAGATGAAAACAATAGCAGTCTATCAGAATGTATTGACAATACAGGAAATGGTGTTGAAAATCCATTAAAGCCAACCTTTGATACAATTACAATCATCATTATCATCTATCTCTCAGTTTAATTAAATCTATGCTCTTGTTGTGTCCAGTTTTCATGTTATTCTTGACAAAAACATATGTTAAAATTATTCATTTTGTCTGAAATATTTAATATGTTTCTATTTACCATTAATAATCAGTTCTATTGCAACCATGTTTCATTTGATTTATTTGCAATTTAAAATATGCAAGAAAAAAAATCTAAAATTCTTTGTAGAAATGAAAAGCACAGAGTACAGACACTTTCAAAGATGCTTAGCTTCCTATTAAGGTAAAGTACATGAGACAGTTTGGGAATCACATGCAAAAGGCCTGGCACAGTGAAATGAAGTGACACTAAAGCACCATTCCCAAATTAATCTTAGACTCAGAAAGCAGAAAGACCACCCAACAATTACAAATATGCTTCGTGGTTCCACTCATAAAAAGGAGACATATGCTGTTCTTAAATTTGATATTGGCTGCATAAAAACAATAAGCCCAGTCACCCCAGGTAAACATCTTGACACTGACAGAATCTATCTATCTTTCATTCGCCTGAAGTATTGTCTATATCTGAAATGTTGTTTTTTGTTTACATTCTACTGTCTTTAGTAATTCTTGCAGTGGCCCATACAGTTTTATCTGTAACTGACAGAATGAACATAATTGCAATCGTAGTACATAAATAAGTGCTTAACCCTTCCTTGGATGTGAAATCAGCATTTGGATGTGAGGGGGCCAGTGCTCTGCCTTGATTTATGCCTTGGAGCTCCTCGTGGAGGGAGGAAAAAGCTGCCACCAACACTCTGTCAACAAACCCAGTTCTGTGCTATCTTCTCCAAATGAGCTACATCAAATCTGCAGTGTTTGCTTCTGTCTCGACAGTTTCTTCTCCAGGCCAGTTTGGGCATTTCAACTTTCTTAGTTCCTTGTGGACTCCAGTTCTTTGACTGTCTTACAAAATAGCTTGATGGTCTTTACAATGCGTGGCCAATCCATATTCATTTCTTTTTCTTGGCCTACATTCTTATTCGTATCTGGGCAGTTATTTCCCAAAGGTTTTCATTTGTAGTTTTATTTGGCCATCTAATAATAAAAAGCTGTCGGAGGCATCTGTTTATGAAAGATTGGAATCTGTTGCTTCTAGTCTATTGTTTGCCTCCATGTTTCAAAACCACAGAGCAGGACAGTCTTGACATTTGTGTTGGATATCCTGATTTTGTTCCACAGGACATGCACACAAAGAGTGTTGTAGGCAGTTCTGGCTTTGTTAATTCTGCTTTTAATGTTTTTGTCAGTTCCACTGTCTATGCTAAGTACACTACTTAAATAGGTGAATTACCTGTCTCTTTGATGTTTATTGATTGGTGTATAATTAGCATCTGTTGTTTGCTATCTTATGTAAGTTGATCTTTATAGCGGTTCTCTCTGCCTATTCTGAAATTCTATTTAGGTTACTTTGAGCCAGTTGTTTATGGGAGAGGAGACACATAATCATCAATGAAGTCTAGATCCTCTGTCTGCAGAGAGTCCACTGGATACCAGTATTATTTCCTGAGGTAGTTCTCTTCATGAATCAATCAATCACAAGAAAAAAATCATTGGCAAAAGAAGACATCCATGAGAGATTTGTGTTTGTATTGTGAAATGCTCTACCTTGTTACTTCTATTTTTTTTTAAACTCAGTGAGCCAGGTACCCATGTGCTTGCATCAACTGGTAAATGTCAAACAAGGACTGAATTAGTTTATCACAAAGCCAGGGAGATAACCATACTTAGTAATTATACTCTCAACAAAATATAAAATATTAAAACACTCATTATTTTCAAGTCAAGATAATTCATTTCATTTTCACATCAACATGGTTTCCTCAAGCAACTAAAACTTATCCAATTCTTGGAGGAAAAAACAACAGATTTCCACTGATCCATCTACCTTCTCAAACATTTACTGTTTGCCTCTATTTGACCCTTCCATGCATCCATCAATATATCTTCTATGTCATTATCCCATTTCTGGGATCTGCCACAGATTACATTGAGTCACTTTTCCATATTTTGGGGTATACAAAATGTGGGTTTGTTATATTTCAAATACTAACTTATACATATATCTGTCACAAATTGGGGGTTGAGGGTTGTGTTTACTGGTGGGTTTTGTTATACTTCTGTTGTAAAAAATACAAATTCTTGGCTGCATGCACACAGAATGCATGATTACAAACATACAAGTCAAAGTTCAGGGTTAATAACAAACTGCAATGATATATATTCAGTTGCAGCATCCCTCCCCTTCCCCCTTTTTTCACCACACATTACATTCCATTTTCAGAAAGGCAGTACAGTTTGCCCTATCATACACTATACTTTTAGCAGTGTAGTTATAGTTTGCCCTATCATACACTATACTTTTAGCAGTGTAGTTATAGTTTGCCCTATCATACACTATACTTTTAGCAGTGTAGTTATAGTTTGCCCTATCATATGTTATACTTTTAACAGTGTAGTTATAGTTTGCCCTATCATACATTATATTTTTAGAAGTGTAGTTACTGTTTACCCTGTCATACATTATACTTTCAGAAGTGTAGTTACAGTTTGCCCTATTGTACATTTCAATTTCACAAATGCAATTAAAATTTGTCATATTGTACATTCCAATTTCACAAATGCAATTAAAATTTGTCCTATTGTACATTCCAATTTCAGAAATACAGTTAAGGTTTGCCCTATTGTACATTCCAATTTCACAAATGCAATTAAAATTTGTCCTATTGTACATTCCAATTTCAGAAATGTAGTTAGAGCTTGCCCTATTGTACATTCCAAAGTCACAAAAGTAAAGGTTTCCTCCCTTACTCAGTTATATATAGTGTTAGTGATCACAGTGTTCCATGACCACATTTTTGAGTATCATAGCTGGTAATAGGCCACCTTTACTAGCCATGAACTTATATAGCCAAGAACCTTATAAAAGTGGCATTCACATTTTTTACTTATTTTTTATTTTTTGCTTCAAAAGATTTTTTTATTTTATTTATCACGGTGATAACTATTTGGAAAAAAAACTTTGATTATATCTACATTACATATGTAACTTACATATACCAGTTTTAACAGCAACAAAATGAAAACAAAAAATTTAATTCACCACCATTTAACATAACCTGTAGGAAGAAAAAAAACATTTTTTCTACATAAAAATAGAAATAAACAATCATGGACTCAAGAGGTGTAACCATGAGAATGTGTACATAGTGATAACTAGCAAACATGAGGCTGTTTAGGTGAAATGCTCAGGAATGAAAGAAACTCTCAATAGAACTGTCATGTCACATCAGTGCAGGTGAAAGAGAGGCACACTAATAGCAACATGGTGGAGAACACTAGATGTAGAGATCAATGGAATGTGCACCTTCCAAAACTCTGTCAAGTACACTCCCTTAACACTGTCAGGTCCCAAAGGACAAAGGGTCTGAGACAGTATGATAATACTGATAATAAGACAAACTCATGAAACACAAAAAAACTAGTTAGCATCAATTAAAACATTAAATTTAAAAATGTGTATTTGGTTGGGCTATTCATTAAAAAAAATACACTGTTCACTTAAGAC